>OZ030019.1:53645000-54060000 GCA_964023405.1 Apodemus agrarius
GCTGCGAGATCTTGTGCTCAAATTATGCCTTTCGAGTTCTGGCTTCTTTAGCGGTCAAATGGGAACAGCCATGTGTATTGGTCAGTTTTCTGTTACTGTGACAAAATGCCCACAGGACCAATAGACCCAGATAAGAACGGCTCTGGCTTTGTTCAGCCAAAGACTGAGGACAGCGGAAAGAGAGCAGGGCCTTCAGTGGGTGTGAAATTTAGACTCATAAACATAGCGGCCTTAGCAATGAAGATAACAAAATGACTCAGATATTTTTGGATCATGCTTTCAAAAATGTTTAATTGCATTTATTAGTGTGTGTGTGTGTGTGTGTGTGTGTGTGTGTGTGTGTCTGGGCACGCACGCGCGCAAGACCTTACCACAGCATACAAGTAGAGGTCAAAGGACAATTTGCAGGAAGGGGTACTAGCTGAACCAGAGCCTGATAATTGGAGTGCACAAAATCAGGCGATGCTTAGCAAGGCCAGCTCTACTAGGTGACCAAGGAAGAGTTAAATGAACCCAACAGAAACCACAAAATGAAGCTCAGAAGAGCAGGTCACACGTGGTTTTCCCATCCTTTCGAAAGGAAAGGAATTTCCATAAAGCGATCGTGTTTACTATGCATCTGCTCTCGGACCCACTCGCAGTCGCTATAAAAAGACTATTTATGACCCCAGAGCTCCCTTGTTTACTACACAGATGACATCATCTTGCCATATTGTTCTACTAAATCACGTTTACCCCCACTTTATTGAGTTTGTTATCAAATCCATAGCCCAGGCAAAAATGTCCTATAAAAAGCAGGCCAGGAGGTAATAAATAATGTGGAACCCCAGCCTCCTCTGGGCTGGAAGGTCTTTTTCCAGCTGGCTCCACCACTGGCTCAGAGGAGACGCTCTCCCTACCTGTTGTCTCAGATGTTCTCCATAGAATTATCTGTCCTGCAGATTGGGGCAATTCTGCTGTTGATACTGAGTCTTGCAGGAGCACAGAGCCCTTTGGGTTAGCTTCCTTTCCATTACTATAACGAAACACCGGAGGCTGGGTACTTTATTAAAGAGAAAGGGTTCATTTAGCTCACGGTCCTGGAGGATCAAGACCACCCACAGGCTTCTGCTTGGTTCTGGTGAAGTCCCTGTGGTAGAGGACATTTCATTGGTGACAGCACATGTGAGTCAGGGAGGTCACATGATGAGGCAGGAAGTCACAGAGAATGACTTGTAAGACCTGATTATGGTCTCATGATCCTACATTAATTCCTTCTGTGGATAGTGTCTCCATTAACAGCTTCTTCTAAGGCCTTACCTCTTATATGCCCCACTGTCTCTTGACAGGGCTACACAGGAGCCCAAGTACCTAATACATAAACGTGCAGGGGACAGACCATATCCAAATCAAACAGAGAGAGTACAGACTAGATGGAGCCAGGTCACTCTTCTTGTGTTTCCCAACATGCATTGCACCTTCTTTAGGAATAGCATTCTGACTTGCAGGCAGTAGGCAGGATCATTGCTCCTGTATGAGACGGCTACTCATAGCATTGTGTGTCTCTCAAGTTAAGGGGTATCTGTGACACAGCTAATCAGCGAACCCTTCAGAACTTAGGCTCATCTCTGGGGTACAAACTCTCCTTGTATCTGGGAAGAACAGTGCTGAAAAGACAGAGGGCCATTGGTGATTTATCCATCTGAATGGCTGTACTTGGATAAGCCTTTTCCACTCTCTCAAGCCCCCAAAACTCTCTCCTTCTAAAAGTCCACATGTCCTAGCAATCACTTCCAATTTCTTTCATGGTGAGTGGACTTCATGTTTTGTGCTGCTAGCCATCAAAGCATGATGATTCTGAGCTGCCATTATTACTGGGTAACCTTGGGATTCTTGCATCTCTCAATAGGAAACACACAGGACACATGAGCTGGATGGTGTGAAATCCTCATTTTGAGGGAAGATATGGATAAGGTGGACCTGTTGCCCACACCCTTCCAGATCTTCAAAGCTGGCGTCATGTATGGAGTCGGTTCCTACTGTAAGAAGCGCTCTGGCTGCCATGCAGGCTCTTGTGTGAGTATACACAGTCACTGGGAAAAATATCCATTGTCAGAGACACTGTTGCCTCTTTCCACAACCTTCCTCGTATTGTGACTTTCCGTCCCCCTCCCAGCCTGGGCTTAGATCAGAATGGTGCCTGTCCTGTGATCCATTTAACAGAAACAGGGCGTCCCTTCAGTTCCCTGACTCTTTCTATTCCCAATGGCTGCAGGAAGCAGCAAGAAGGGTACTTGTCGCACTACCCACTTACCTGGGGAATGGGGTTATCCGCAGTGGGCGGGGTCTTCCCACCTCAATCAACAAGAGGAATAAACCTCCACAGACAATCGTATAGGCGAACCTGAGTCAAGAAATTCCCCGTGTCAGTTCTTTTTCCAGGTGATTCTGAGTTGTGGCAAATTGGCATTTAAAACTAACCATCATATACCCTACTCTGCCAACTTTTCTTTCTTAACATTTCTTTGATTAACAGAGCAACCTATTAATTGTGAGTCAACAGTGGATACTGAGACGATGTTACTAATGTCACATGAGACTGCATCCTGAAGGTCATGAGCATCAGGTGTTATGCATTATGTATTATGATGCTAATTGATTCTGGCTGGCCTTGGTAAGGTGGCTTTTCTTTGCTCCATAGTGCTAGGGCATTTCGGGGGTTGGTGGTGCTGTGGCATTGGCCGATGCTCCCTGGGTGACTTGTTCACAATAAGGTTGGTTATAACGTGTTTAACAAGATTGACACCCGGAGGGCTGAGACTGTACCCTCAGCTGTGGAGCCCAGGATGGTAGTGGTCAGGGAACGATGCTTACACCTTGACATTTGGATCCATGCGCCTCACGCACACCGACTGGTGGATATCACAGTGAGTGGGTCAAGTTAAGGCTCAAAGTATATTTCTTGTGGCCACGGTGGACCTTTGAGCTTTGGGGACCCACTTAGAACTGCATAGCAAATGGCTTCCTGGAAAAATTCCACATGGAGGAGGACAAGGAGAGATGCTTGGAAAAGCTTAGATGCAGGCAGGCAGCATAAACAACCATTCACAGATGCTCCTTTGAACTCTAAACACAAACTCTAAACTCAGAAACTTCTCTGCTTCGCCTCTGGACGAAAGCCATTCTCCGTCCCGCCATATATGACTCAGCTTGATAAGGTTCGCAGGCCCCACGGAGGATCCTGTTCTATACATCACAAGTGCAGAGAGAAACCTCAGTGAGAAAAGATGGTGGTGGGAATGAGCCTGGGTCACACGGTAGTGGGAAGACACCACCTTGTGTCACCCTTGTCACTGGGCTCCCTACGTCACTGCTCTCTGACCCACTTGTTTCATGGATGCCTGAGACGAGACACAGGACCTCATGGCCTCCACTTCCTGAGTCCAGAGGCTGGGCATCCCCTTCTGTCCCTCTCAGTCTTTACAGCCTGGACCCTTTCTCTGCCATTGGCTGGGCAGGCCCCAAACAAGCGAGCAGGAAGAGTGGAATGTCTGTCCGCTAGTGAGAGCCTGAGTGCAGGCAGAGAGTGCGCACACGCAGGTGGCGCCTGTCCGTGAGCAGCAGTGGGGACCCTGTCCTTGTGCAGATAGAAACCGCCCACGGGCCGTGGGAGGGAGCCAATCAGCATGCAGGAGTCACCACAGACACAGCTGCCCAGATGCACGAGCTAGTCAGTGCGTGGGTGCTGGTCCACCTGCAGGAGTCTGCGCACAAGCACAGTGAGAACTGCACGCCCATGAAGACTATGCTATCACCTCTCCTGGCCACGGTGTGCACGGCGTGTTGATGCTCCACTTTAAACAAAAGAGCTAGGGGAGAATATGGGAGAAGATTTTAAGGTCTGAACTTTAAAAAAAAAAAAAAATACAATCCAGAGCTCTGTTTCTAGGTACAAAATACCAAAAAGCTGGTGGGGCTAGAAAATGAGAGGACACCGTTGTCCCAGAAGAAGACTGACCCCACAGCACACAGAGCCACATGGTCAGTGCCTGCTCCCCAGGCTCCTTCTCTTAGTTGTTGTGCTTCTAGGAACGTGAGTAGCTGACGGCCCGGCTCTCCTCAGCTTTGACGCCAGGGGCTGGTGGACACATGCCACAAGCTATGTTT
This sequence comes from Apodemus agrarius, assembly GCA_964023405.1. Classification (NCBI taxonomy): domain Eukaryota; kingdom Metazoa; phylum Chordata; class Mammalia; order Rodentia; family Muridae; genus Apodemus; species Apodemus agrarius. The sequence goes on from OZ030019.1 coordinate 53,649,147, forward strand.
TTCTAGGGAGCCAAAATCCAAGTTGGGACCATGGATCAGACCACGAGGTCTCCTTGAAGACCTTCCTGCTTAACCCGAGGGAGAAGCACGTGAGCAGAAAACTCTGTATTTCTGTTACCTTCCCAGAGCTGTTTCTAACAGATGACTCTCAGGCTGCTGGGCCGCTCAGAGTGATGTCATACTGGCTCAAGATTATCTTTCCCTCACCCTCGCCCTCTCCCTCTCCTTCAGCCTCTCCCTCAGCCTCTCCCTCACCCTTACTTCTACCTCTCCATGTCTCAAGAGGGACAGTTGAAGAACAAAGCCACTTAGAGGATGACAACCATCCCGGCCAGATCCAAGCTGGGGAAATATCCCAGCTGAGACCCTAGACACAAGTGCTGGCAAACCACTCCCTCAGCACACTGCACACATTTCTAAGCTTCGTTTTTGAGAAACGCCTTGTTCTGCAGCGTTAAATTTGGGCCCGTCTCATTAGGTAACCTGAAGCAAATGTCTAATGTGTCAGCCAGGAATATGAGAATGGGGAGTGTTTACCAATTCTTAGCTCTCAAAAAAAAAAAAAAAAATCTCAGGAGAAAGTAGCACAAATAGCATTCCACGCTGGCAGCCTATTTTTGAGGTCACCTGAGAAGATGGAGAAACAGTGCTCTGTGAGGCTTTAACAATCGTCTCAATAGACGCGATCATCGTTCTAAAAACAAAATTCTGACAACTAGTCACAAGCGCACACCTGATGTGGCTAGGCCCGAGGCAAGAGTACAGAGGCAGCCCCGCATGCCGTGTGTCTAGAGACAGGCCTAGTCAGGCAGACAACCCGTTAAACTAAATTAAATAGGTTCCCTCTTGCTGTTTTGAAAAAAAGGCACACCTTACTAGAGACCCTGAGGTCTGGGTTCAGATGTGGAATTCTCACCTCCGGGGTTTTCAGCAGTGGACGCCAGCCTTGAGAGGCCTGGCCTTGCCTGAGGGCCTCTCCTTTTGTTCACTGTGGTGCCTGGAACCTAGACTTTGCTCAGTTTCAGTGTGTGTGTGTGCTAGCATATATATCCAACCATTGCCCACCTGTGCCCTCATGAGTGTCACCAGAAGTATGAGATGTGCACCCTGTTATCACTGGGGACTTATTTCAAGAAGAGAGCTGGAAACTGGACAAGGCAGGCAGTTATCTCCCAAACCAAGGGGACTTGGGAAAGAGCTAGAGAACACAAAATTCCCTTAGTTCAGATAACAATGGCTTCAGGGCTGTCGGCATCACCCTCTCTCTGTTTTGAATAATTCTCTACAATGGCTTCAAAAACTAACAAAGTGAAATCCCTATAATTATAAAACTTTTTGGACAGATGAAGTTTATAAAATAAAATCAATGTCTCCCATGCAATTTCTTCCTTCCAGCCATGATAACATGCGCAGAATCATGTCACTCTGGGGAAGGCTCTGAAGCTGTGGGTGTCGACAGTCTTCCTGAGGTTCTGTCACACAGCACCCATGTGAATGACCTTTGTCCTCCAGCCTCTTTCAGAGGAATCACCTAATGCCTCCAGAGGTTGAAACCGACATGGTGTGTCCCAACACCCAACCACAGATCACACTATTAAACCACAAAGTGACTAAAACCCCCAGGGAAGCAATGAATTGCTTACTTGGAGGGACTGTGACAAAGATCACGCTTCTCTTTTGTCAAAGCTGAAGTCCCCACTACTTCAGGCTACTTCCAGCTTGGATCTAGGGTGAGATTGTCCAGCACCACCTCTGTGAGTGGGTGGCGCCATCCCAGCGGGAGCAACTCCTCAACGAGTGATGTGACTGTGTGCTAGTCTTCCCATGGAGTCCACATCTGAAGAGCTGAGAGAGGCAGACAAAGGAGGGAGAGGAAAAACCAGCAGGGCCCAGCAGGAATTGGCTGGGTGGCCTACGGTAAGCTGAAGTTTGTGGAAAGCACCAGCTGAAATGGCTTGGTTGGTCCCATTGGAAAGAAAACCAGCTGGAGAGGTATTGTGGGAAGGTCTACCCTGGGCGATAGTAAATGGGCTCCTATTTTAGAAAGCTCCATGAAGGAGCAGAATCTGGTCATCCAGTCAGGATAGCATCAACGCTGTGACGAAGGAGCAGCCAGGGAGGTGGAAAGGCTGGTGAGAGGGCGCTCAGACTCTGCATCCCATCCAAATTCTACTGAGATTCTGAAAAGGAAGGGAGGGACAGAGGGAGGGACAGGGGGAGGGATGGAGGGAGGGAAAGGCAGAGAGAAGACCCTCTCATGTGTGTTTTGAAAGTAATACAAAGAGACAGGCCAGGAGGGGGTGAGCAGCGTATCTGTGTCTGACTATAGATCTCTGGGATCACTGGATGTGGTCTCTGAGTTCCTTATCTCACGTTTGAGCTGGATTGTGACATCCAAAGGAACTTATGATGTATAAATAATGTGAATCTTGGAAGGAAGATTTCCACATTTACAAGGACGGTGGCAGAGTATATAATAAAGAAGTGAGATTCATTGGGCATATAATGCATATGCAAGTAGTGTTGGTTGCAAGAGACTTGGCTAATTAAGAATCCAAACACTGAACATTCAAGGGTGCTTCGTCAGCTCTAACATCTCTAAGATCTTACAATATAGTTATCTCCAACTGCAAATAGCATCGCGCAGAACACATCCGAAGAAAGAAGTCAAATAAATCTATGAAGCTCTTGGCATCTGTGCGTTTCGTATGACTCTCTCTGTTTCGGTAACAGAATACCTGAAGCTAGATGATGGATAAAGAAAAAAGGTTCCCTTGGCTTGCAGTGCTAGTGGCTGCCTGGTGAGTACAAGCAGAATGGGGAGGCTCTATCAAGGCCTCTTTGGCTGCGTCACAACATGGTTGGCAGGATGCAAGAGAAAGCAAGGAGGGACCAGGCTCTCTATGGTAAGATTGTGTTCTTGTGGACACCAACATCCAGTGAGACCTAGGGCATTAGTCCCTTGTCAAGGGTCGTCCTAACTTTATAAATCCCCCATACTGGCTTTAAGTGAAAACACTTAAAGTTTTCACTACCGAGGAACAAGCTGGAAAGTGTGTGACTCCTGTGGGACAAGTCAAAGACATCAGTCTCAGCCTTGACAGACAGACAAGGTCGGGAGCACCAGGCTTAGCATCTGTTTTCCAACTTCAGCTTACACAGTCCGGGGAGGGGTGGCTCGAACAAAGGCGACTTGGGGGGACACTGTCACTGTGGATTTTTTTGAAGAGGTGTGGGGTTTTGAATGTGAAATGATGTTTGAAAGAGACTCTGACAGCCATCGTGGGAGAAAGGTAATAGTTGGCTCTGTGATACTTCACTCCGGAGGAATCATTTTAAATTTTATGAAGGGCTTCGTCTCTCAGATTGGGGCAGCATTTTTCTAGAATCAATGTCTTGTATAGTAGTTAGCAGCCCATTCCCGGGTACGTCTATGCTGGGAGGCTGCAGAGGGCGTTTTGGAATCCATGGAGATAGAGCAACTGGATACAGTGGAGAATTCCTAACGGTGGAAATTTTAAGCACCGTGACAGGCTGCGGCTCATGAAATTAGACCTTGAAGGCAGCTGTCTACTGCCCCGACAGTAACGAGGGGATGGCTCTGCTCCCAGAATTAGATTACTTTCCCCTTTTCGTATGGAAAAATTTGTAATAAATCAATAGCTTTGTTGTGCCTGGATGAGGATCTGGCTTTTCGCATTGGCAACCACAGGCTCTCATTCGCCTACGATGCAAGTGGAATGGAATTAACTCGCTTCCCATATGTTCAGGTGTGCAGAGAGCCCAGGGCCTTACTAGTTTCCTGGACTGGGATGTTTCAGATGTTTCAACATCTGCACTGTTCAGCCTCTCCTACTGATAGCTGACGAGATGCTGAGCTGGCCCAGGGACTGACTTCTTATACACACCTCTCCATAAAACCCGTAGCAGCTGTAACAGCTGGCTGATTTATGGCAATAACCCTTCTGTTACTTTTATAGACAACGTGGCACCTGCAAAGGTGTGCCTGCGATGACCTTATAAATGCTCGCCTTGGCTTCCCTTTACGCACAAGGCACACGTTTGATGAGAATCAGATGAAGCCTGAGGTCATAAGTGGTAGCTTGCCAGCGAATGAGGAAACAACGACGGATGCCCGTGTCTTTAGGCGAAGATGCTAACAATTGTGAAATGGACACTTGCTGAGGAAACATGAGAATGTCTACATTTCCATAAACTTGAGAAAACTCTTGGGTCTTTGGAGGCCTGCAGGGATGAAGAAGAAATGCCAAGTGCTTACGAGACTGATTTTTTTCCTGAGAAAGTGCCTCCTTTTCCCCGTGTATATTTGTACGTCGCCATGGCTCTGGTCCGCATATGCTACAAGGAATCTTCCAAGATGGTCAGAGGCACCAGCAGATTATGCTAATGCTGATGGCTCTGGGTCCAGATGACTGATGACTGATCCTGCCTTCCTAAGCTCATTTCAACACATTGAAATGAAGCTTACAGATTGTGGCAGTAAGACAAATTGTGGTTGCCTTTACACTGTGTGTGGGTGTGGGCGGGGGTGCACAAGCACGCGTGTGCATGCGTGTAGAGATTCTACCTTGTTGTGAGAGAGTCTCTCACTGACCCTGAAGATCACCAGTTTGCTTAGACTGGTTGACTAGCATGGCCCCCGAGATCTTCCTGTCTGCATTGGCAGTGTCAAGATGGGAGGCATATGTCACAACACCTGGCTTTTTTGTTTGTTGTTTGTTTGTTTGTTTGTTTGTTTGTTTTTGGATTTGGTTTTTCAAGGCAGGGTTTCTCTGTATAGCCCTGGCTGTCCTGGAACTTACTCTGTAGACCAGGCTGGCGTCGAACTCAGAAATCTGCCTGCCTCTGCCTCCCAAAGTGCTGGGATTACAGGCGTGTGCCACCACTGCCCGGCAACACCTGGCTTTTTAAATGGGCCTGGGGGATCTGAATTCAGGTTCTCATACTTGTACATGAAGCATTTACCAACTGAATCACCTACCCAGGCCCTGGCTGCTTTTACCTTTACTCCCTGGCTAACTCCCGCCCCCCAACTCCTATTGAAAATGATTTCTCACTAAGACTTTCTAATAGAGAGAAGAAACAAATCTTATAACTGCCAGATGCAGTGTTTTATGGAATAGATGAGCTATGAGTGGACCTTCAGCAGAAACTAGATCCAATCTTCTCAGAATACATCAATAACAGACTCAGGAGTCAGCAAGGTGGCTCAGCCAGTAGCAGCAGAGAAACTTGCATGTAGGCCTGGCAGTGTGAATTTGATCCCCAGATCCCATTGGACGGCAGGAGAGGACTGACTCCTGAGGGGTATCCTCTGACTGTCACACGAGAACCATGGTGCATACACCTGTGCACATGCACACACATACACACACATGCACACACACACATGCACACACACTCACACACACACTCGCGCGCACACACACATGCACACACACACACACACACACACACACACACACACACACATTTATATATAAGGTGGCCTTTGCTCCCATCCTACCTCTTTAATGTTGCTAAACCTGGATGAGACAACAGGACTGACTTCCATTATTATTGGACTCTGACAAATGTCCAGCTCTGTGTGGAATAGCTATCACATATGTGTGCTCACCTGCATAGACTGTGAAAGTCAGACATGCTTGGGGGTAGACTAGTAGCTACCTTGGCAATGATAGTTAACAAAATACAACTTTTCTTGGCTCCAAACCTCTACAGAGTGTGAATTCAGAACTAAAAGGGACTCAGAACAAAACCTTGCTTCAGGCTAAAGTCTGCCGCAGAGTATTGGGAGCAGGGAGGGACAACGTCTATCACTGCCTGGGTTATAAACTAGACCACTTAAGTAGGGCTTTCTGGAGCTAGGGCCCAGACATCAGTATATTATAAGGGACAGTGGTAATTAGTATGTACATTAAGATCAAAGACCCTCTGACTTTGGTCCGGTCTTGTTATCTTAGAATCTTGGGTCTCACCATTAGCAAGGACCAGAAATGGAAGGAGAGTCCTTAGTATGACCCTTTTTTGGATAGGCTAATTATCCCTTAACCCAAGTGCTTGAAAGCAGAAGTCTCTGGTTCAGGGTTTCCCCCTAAGAATAATGTGACATCCAGGGAACAGACCTCAGGAGTAAATTCCAGCTCAGGTTTTCGTGTATTTGGTCACAATCACTCACAGGATGTCAGGTGACAAATTTTTCCGCTGCAAATTCATGTTAGTACTCAATCAGTTTTAGGTTTTAGGTCATTTGGGATTTCAAATCAGAAGTGCCCAGTTCTTAGAAATAACTTGGAAGGGAAAAACCATCAAGTTGTTTTTCATGTGTGTCTCTCTGCCATGTTTACAACTTTGATTCGAACCCCACTTTCAGTTGGGTCCCCACTTCTGTCCATATTTATGACCATAAACTCTCTCTGTTCATATCCTTGTGAGCGGCATGTGCTTGTGATTCCAAGTATTTCTCTAATAAATTAACTACATCTTCCTGGGGTTTCGGTTTTCTCCCCTGTAATGGTGGGGCGGGTGGTCCATGATACTGTTTTCATGTTTTGACCTTAGGCAAAGGGCAGAGAAGGCATTTTAAGCAAAGAAAGCCTCTCTGGTCCTAGAAGTCACCTGCAGCAGGTGGTACTGTCATTTGGAGTGGGTGGCCTTAAAGTAAATTTGGTCAACAGCACCACCTCAGTGTCTCTTCTGGGTCATTGAGGAAGCCACACTCAGGTCCTGTCCTCAGGGACTCATGTTGTGCCACCAGTGCAAATGCTGTCATGCCATGGAAAGAGTGGATTAACATTTTCTTTTCTAAAGGAGAAAATAAGAATAATGCTAATAATGATTTTTTCCAAATAGAAAAATAAAAATTTATAAAATATATGCAGGATTATCTAGCATATATGAGCTAGATATTATCATATATTAATGAGCTAATAGTCTTTAAATGGTTTGCTTTCCCCCTTCTCTCTCCCTCTCTCTGATGTGTGTGTGTGTGTGTGTGTGTGTGTGTGTGTTTGAGTGTGCATGTATGTTATGTTGCAGGGATTGAACCTTGGGTCTTGTGCATTTTCTGGAAGGATGTGTTATTTGGTGACAAGAAAATACAAATTAACATTTCGAACAAGTTGATCTAGGCTCTTAGACAGAAGATCCAGGGCATCTGGTTGGCCATCCCTTAGTGCCCTAGATAGAAGCAGTTTTCCAGCAGGTACCCACTCCCTCACCCGACTTGCCCGTAGAAAGTACACCTGCTCCTGGAGGTGATACAGCAAGCACTAGTAGACCTCCAGGCCTTAGTCTGGCAGAGGAAACAGTTCTGGTGGGTGGGAGGTGACAGGCCTGGGTTACCTTTTATGTAACTGACATCAATCTTCAAACAGATGCAACTTAAAGGTAAACAGATCAGACTTCATGGTTTTGGGGGATTACAGCCTATTACACCTGAGAAGATACAGCAATACTCGGCTGTGGAGCATGTGATGGTGGCTGTTCACCCACTGGCGGACTAGACAGTAGAAAGGCTAGGACCAGGGACCAAGCTAGAGCCCCCCAAATACCCCTAGTAACCTCAGTCTACCCACCTGCTAAAGAACACACAGCCTTCCAAAACCTCCTAAAGAAAGATACCCGTCTGGGAACAAATATTCAATTCAGTAGCCTATGGCAAACATTCTAGATTGAAACCATAGGATGAAGGCTGGAAGACTCTACTTTGGAGGTAGGATGTCCTGACTAGAACAGGGCTTCTCAGAGCTACTGCACTGGACAGCTCAGGGCTGATTTGCTGGTGTTTGCTTAGTCTCACGGGTTGTGAGAATCATTTACAGACTTTGGGATCTACCTGCCCGTGGCACGAGGAAATCGAGAAGAGGGCTTAGTTAGAGCAGCCCACTTGGCCCATGAAGATGCAAAGAGCAAAGCCAGAGAGGGGTGAGGAATGGCAGGGGTCACACGCTCGTCTCTGCTTGATGGGACGGTTCTCTGTGTAAACACGGCTAGAGTAAGAAGTGTGGGCAGAGACTGTGGACTCCAGGGTTATCTTAGTGTGTAAGACAGTCATTCAATAAATATTTACTGAAGCTGTCCTTGAGATATGTACATGAACCAGACAGAGCCAATGCCCGGTCAAGGGATTTTATGTTAGCGGAGGCGAGGTGGGGGAGGGGGGACACAGACAAACAAGACTGTGATAAGTAGGAAAGCTGTATGGAATGGGGAAATGTTCTGAGGGCTAGGGAGAAGCAAGAGGTCAGGGGGTCGGGAAGATGGGGGTGAAAAAATCCACTTGGGGAAGACAGGGGAGTAATTTCCTGGGCTTCTCTAGGCTTGGAAGAGAATAAGGTGGCTTGGTTGGTTGCTGGAGGAGAGTGGATTCTTCCAGAGGGATGATGGGAAGCCAGGGGCTAACAGGAGTGGAGAAGAACAGACCAGGAGTTTCACACCCCCACCCCCCAGCCTGTGAGCAGCCGGGTGAGGCTGACGCTCTTCTCAGCCTGGATGACCTAATAAGGCTTCTTCCATCTTGCCTGCCCAGAAAGAAGATTCTCCGTTCTCCCTGGCAGGCGCTGCCAAGCCCAGTGTTTAGGATTTCTGAGCCAAAGTCTCCATGTGACTTTCCTCTGAACAGGGGGTAAGATGCCCCAGAGACAGGGTGGAGGAAAGGTGTTGGGGGAGGTAGAGGAGAGATACAGGAGGGAGGCAGGGGGCTCAGTGAGGAGCCAGGAGAGAGAGTCCTGTCTGTCCCTGGCATGGGGTTATCAGGACAGATAGGAGAGGTAGCAAGACAAACTCTGGGGCTCTTGCTGTGCATGGCCAGTGTCTCTCAAGTGGCTGAAACTAAAGAGAGAGGTGTCTTAGGTGAGGAAGACAGACTGTTCCTTGACATGAGGCTATCTGGAGATGGGCGGTCATTGGGCTGCATTCCTTTATCTGTCTTGCAGGGGAAAGGGATTGAGGGCCATTCGATTGCTCCCTTTCCTTTAGACTCCAAGTCTGCCCGTGCTGGAAGCTTCTAGGACAGCAAAGACATGTTCTCCACTTCGACTGAGAGTCGAGGCCTGGCTGAGGCAGGTGTCCGGCTTGTCACGCCTTTGTGTCTCAATTCACTTGTAGGCTGCGGTTCTGAGCCGTGACTCTGGTCCGCATTGTATGCACCGAGTCGGAGGGGGAGGTGTGTTTGCTTGCTTTGTGCCACCGAAAGGCACAGTTTGAAGACCAAGGGTCCCTTAGAGAGAGAGAGAGAGATACAAAGCCAGTCGGTGACAGCTTCATTTTCCTGTCATGCCCTTTATGTCTAAGCTGGCCCAGGGCGGGGAACACTTATCTCTGAGGCCAAGCTCAGATGAAAGCTCTTCCCGCACAAGCCCTTCCGCACAGCGAACAGCGCAGGTGTGACCATCCGGGGACACTGGCTCGCCCAGCAACTGTCCGAGGCCGCCAGCACGCAAGGGGCGTGCTGTCTGGTCGAGGATGTCCCTCGGTCCTGTGTTATCAGGTTCAGAGAGACCATGAGCCCTCACTCAGGAAACATGCCGCGGGCTCAGCTTGGTTGGTCCTTAACTTGCTCCGAGAGTTTGGATACAGCCCTTTGCCTTCCAGGGTCTTTGCTTATGGTTAATGCAGTGTATGAGTCAGGTTAGAATCTCACTGCTGAATCTCTGCTGGCGAGGCCCAGATTATCCAAGAAAGGCCAGGTCTTGAGGCAAAAGTGAAAGCAGGTGAGGGCTCAGAGGGAATCGCCCAGAAACCACCTAGGATTTCATTCCTAGCATAGGAGCTTCCTTAGCTAAGCGGTGTTACAGACTCGTGCGCCATAATCTGTGCGCTGTATTATTCCAGTCCACGCGATACTACATCGGACCACACGATTCTAGACCATACAACGCCCGCATCGCAAGCTTCTATGCCCCGCCCGCTTCTACTGTGGCCCTGAGCAGTGCCAGTCAAGATGGGCAGCGTTAACTTGGCATATTTAGGAGCTTGAAAAAAAAATGTCAAGAATTCACAAGCATAAAACCAGCCCTCAGCTCCTCGTTTGTCCAGAGAGCAAAACAAGCTTGCTAGATGCAGCAGAGCCTCCTCTGTGGCCAGGGGGATTTCTCCTCTCTAGCTGAGCCTGTGCTCCTGGCCACTGGGATATATCTGAGCAGGTCCTGACCCAGCCAACCTCAGGTGAGGGAGTGTAGCGTTATGCACCACCGCCCCTGTTCTCACTGGATGCTGTACTTGAATTTTGTAATGTTTACAAGGAAACTTGAGATCTGGGGCATACAGCAGGATGGAAGCGCTACTGTGCTTCGCAGGTTCTAGTCCACCTGGTGAAGGCAAGGGTTGTTCTGCTATGTACGAACCTGATTGCTGGGAGAGCCTGGGACAGAGCTACAGGATGGTGATGGATGGAGACCAGGCCGTGGGACCTTCCTCCCCTTGCCTTCTGTGTGGAACAGGCAGGGCCGGGATGGCTCTCAGTGGCCAAGCACGTTGTATTCTAAATGGCAGGGAGAGAACGACTGGGGTGTCTCACGGAGATGATGCTCACTTTCAAGCTGCAAGGCCGTGCGTGGAGCAGTTGCTTGACCAGTTCGTTCCTGGCCCTCCTGTGGCTTTCTGATTCTTTACTTCACTCCACAAAATATCCATCACATATCCCCCCCCCCCCTGCTGGCACGGACTTAGAAGCTTGGGTAACACTTGTGACCAGCAGGATTGAAATCCTCTCCTTGGAGGTATTCTATTCTGTGGACCATGCTTCATGCACTCGCTCTCACGGGAGGAGTGTTCTTTGGGAGTCTGGGGTAAGATGAAGGCACAGAAGTGAGGCTGGGACGCGAGACACCACGCTGTGTCTGAGGTGCTGCTCAAAGATTTCATCTCTCTTCTTAGGTCACCTCCCGTGTCTGTTTCCTCATCATTAGAGGGGGTAGTGATGGTTCCTTCCTCCCTGGGCTGGATGGTCTCCCGGAAGGCCTGTGCAAGGCTTGGTGTAACTCCTGGCACGCAGCCAGCGGGCCGCGGCGCATTAGTCCTCAGCCTATGCTCTGCACTTTAGCGGCTCCTGCTGTTGGCCCTCAGTTTGGTTGCCATGGTGCTGTGCGGGGAGCTTCTGTAAGATGTGGTACTGCTGGTGCCCTGCGTCTTTCCTTAGTCTGGTACCCCAAAAGGGAAGGAACAGTCTGCTGTCCTCAAGTCTACCACAATGATCTTGCCTCCTCACCATCGGGTAGGCCTCGTTAGGGCCCCTTTGCCTTTTCAGACTTGGTTGGAAGCGTGCTCTCGGTGAGGAGGCCCACGCTGTGTCTTCCCTCCTGGCATCCCCATCTTCAGGCTTCCTGGAATCTGACAGTTGCACTGACTGTGCGACTTGAGGCTGATTACTTAATCTCTCTGGCCTCAGAGTCTGCATCAGTAGAACAGAAACAGTAGTGCTTACTGTGGAGGGATGCAATAGAGTCAGGTGAGATGGAAAGGGGGAGAACTATAGCATTTAAGTCACCCTAGGCTCACAGCAGGGCTCTTGGCCCAAATCCCTGTCTGCCCAGCACGTCTGACCTAGCCAACTATGCTAATATAGTCAAAGTATTATAATAAAACACCACAAGCTGAATAGCTTATAAAGGCATTTTTTCTCACCATTTCAGAGACAAGGAAACCCCAAACCAAGATGTCAATGCATTCTGTATCCTGTGGGACATTTTCTAAGTACATAGATGACACCTTCTTGTTGTGTCCTCACGTGGAGGAAAGAACGAGAGACACAGCGTGGCTCTCTTTTGTAAGGACACTGGTCCTGTAATGAAGCTCTGCCCTCAGGACCCAGTTGTACATCTCTCTGAAGGTTAGACTTTTCTGAAGGAACCTGGGGCACGGGTGGAGCTGCCAGTGTCACCTTGAGACTTCACCCCAGTGCTCTGGCAACCCCGCAGCCTCCCGTCACATGGGAAGTATGTGCTACAGCCACAGTGTTCTGGAAGGCACCTCCCCCATCTCACTGCCTATTCCTACCAAGGAATACATCTTGACCCCCTGAAGGCCTGGTCATGTCATGCCCTGTAGGGAACTGTTCCTGGAACTGTGACTCAGACACCAACTCCAAGGCTTCCTCTCTGCTAGGAGCTGTGAAATACACAGCACTCCCTTTTTATCTACTGTCTCGCCTTCCAACATTTCAGTTACCCACAGAGTAGACTATTAGATCAAAATATCTAGATGTAATCATAAGTTTTGAATTACATGTGGTTCCTAGTCACCTGGTTCAATCTTAAGCTGTCTAGGAAGATCTCACCCAATACTAACTACTGTGAGATATTGTTTGTGCATCAGAAAGGCATAGGGATTACTTTGCAAGCTAGGACTCCACTTGGTATAGGCTATCAATGAGCCAACAATATAGGGCTCCCACCTGCACTGAGATTCATGCACACTCCAGTTCCAAGGATGAAATAAACCACTCATTCCTCTCCTAACAAAGCCTTGGTAATTCCTGCTTTGTGGTCAGTTTTCATCCAAGCTTAATCTGGAACATATCCGGGATCCAAAGGTAGAAGGCTAATCTAACCCGAACCAGTTTGGGGTATCCCCTAGATTCTTTTCTGTTGCTGTGATAAAAGTCTGTCCAAATGCAAGCTGGGAATCCATAGTACAGGTTGCAGTTCATCATGAGGGAAGCCGGGATAGGGATCTGGAGGCAGAAACTAAGGAGGAACCCCGCTTGCTGGCTCCATCACTGGCTTACATGCACATAGCAAGCTTTCTCATATCACCCATGACTGACCACCTACCCCAGGAGTGAGACCCGTCAACTATGATACCCAGCATCAATGAACAATTAAGACAACCCCCCACAGACCAGCCCACAAGCCAATCAGACAAGGACACTTAACTCAATTGTAACTCGCTTTTTTTCAGGTGGTTTTAGGCTGCATCGAGTTAAAAGTCAATGCTAACTAGGACAAGGTGTGCGCACAGTAAGGCAGATTGTGTCATTTTTGAGTGAACTCTTAGGGGAAAGGAATCTATTTTTCATTTTATGCTCATGCTTAATTGATTGGGCATATTATCAAAATTAGATGCATCGTGGGACATGATACGGACAGCAGAAAAGCTTACATATCCCAAACCTGTCCATCAAACAGAGGACCACACATGCTGCACCCCTTAACATTTAACTGCCCCCATGGGAAAGGAGCCCGTTAAAGGAAGCACTGAACAAAAACTAGGGCCCCGGAATATTTTTGCTCAAGGAGCTTGTTTGCAGTGCATCCCATTGGTCCGGTCCCTTTGCTTCTGAATAGTTCCTGGTCATGTTGCAATCTCCGTGTGCTTACTCGGTTCTTTGAAAAAGGCACCAGGAAAGAACCTTGGCATATATTCACTTGGATTACTGACAAGGGCCCTGCATATATTCCTTAAGATCAGGCTTTCCTTCCTCACTCCTCAGAGGCAGAAGCTGGTCTAGGTCAGCTTTTGGCCTGGGGTCCTGGGGAGGCTGGGGTTAGCACCTTTCTCTTGTCCTGCCACTTAGGCTGTCCAGAGCACGTGGCCCACTCAGCTCCTATTACCCAACCAGGAACTTCCCCTACTTAGGAGTCGCAAGACTGTCTGTCGTGAGTCCTCTTGTCTGTCTATGGGCTCCAGAGGCTCTGGAGGACCTTTCCTGTCTACCTGGAAATTGCAAGGTGCAGAGGATCTGCTGACAAGGCTGGGCAGGAGAGCCAACTGGAGTACTAGGAGCCTTTATTCAGTTTTTTGTTTGCAGTGAAGGAATGAAACTGTTGATGCCCGATAGAAGAAATGGTTGGTAGCAGGTCAGGTGAATTATCATCCCCTGCCATCCCTATTTTTAGTGAGGTTCTGCCTGTAATTAATCATGTGATAAGAGTTACGCAGTACTCTGGACAGGGAGACTGAAAGGACAAGAATAGAAAAGATGGATGCTGATGAGAGATAATGAGAGAATGAATCAAACACCACTAGGACTTTCTGAGAGGCTCTGTGGTCCAGAGGTCGTCCTTTTCAGGACTCTGGTCTGTGCAGCCACCATAGTCCATTGCTTTTCTGTCAGTGGACCTCAGTTTCTCTTCTGTCATGACAGAACTGGGCACTACATTTGTGCAGTAACACGTTCAGCAGTGCCATTACTAAAGCAAGATCATGGCTGTCAATAAACTAGGCTTTCCAGGATTCAGGCTCTTGGGTAGAACTCTTCAATCTGGTATGGTCTATCCTGTGATTTATCTTAACCATTAAAGTACAGTGGAAGTTACATTGTCCTAAGTTGGATCTCACGCTTCAGGAAAGCCTTGCAGCTGATGCGTTTGGGGATTTCAGTGCCCCAGAAGACCATTTGGAGAGAACTCTGGAGGAACACTTGGGGGAGTGACCCTGAGACCATATGGCAAAAGAGAAGCCCAACCATCCCAGTTTACCATCTGGAGCCCAGCAACCAGTAGCCTGTCCAGCTGATGAGCAGCTATATAAGCAAATGGGAATGACCATCAGGACCGGCTGAAGAGCCAAAGCAGCCTGAGTCATCAGGAACAATAGCAGAACTGTTTCAAGGCATGTGTTGGTGTTGTGCAATACGAAGCAATCATAACTCATGCAATCTACTTCTGCAGACAAACATAACTAACTCTGAAGCGGACACAAGTGAACTACCATCTGTATGCGCTAGGGTCTTCAGGGAAAGAGGGAAAAAAACAGGATAGACAGACTGAGTTCATTTAATTGTATCACATGATTGTGGAGAATTGGTGAATTCAAAGCCAAGTCCTTGAGGTCAGCTGGACACTCAGGAGTGCTACAGTCAACTTCAAGGCGTTTTGCTGACAAACCAGAAAGAGCCACCCATGTAGATGAAGTCTGAGGGCAGTTTGCTGAAAAATTCTTTTTTTTTTTTTTTCTTCAGGGAGCATGCAAGAGAAGAACAGAACTCCAATAACAACAGTGTTCTGCTCAGAATCCCGGGTGAGCTGTGTTGCGGCATCACACGGTAGAGAGCAACTTTATTCAAAGTCCAGTAGAAGGGAACATCCTCATGGAAACACCCAGAGTAGTCTTTGACCATGAAACCTGGGCGCCATAGCCGAGCCTCATTGACACGTAGGACCAACCATCATAACATTCATTGGCATAAACCAGCTTTCTTAGATCCCACCCCAGGAGTGTGACATGCATTCTGGAGAAAGAACCAGAGAGGGATATAATGACGCTTAGACTTTAATCCAACTGATTTCACTCACGTATCAGTGAATCTGGTCATGTCTCTGAGCCTCAGTTTCTCTACCAGACTATTTTTGCTGTCCATGGGCTGGTTATCGCCCTAGTACCATGAAATCAGCTTCATCCAGATTCTTATGGAGAAAACTATAATACCAAAAGCAGATCCTCAAACGCCCGGGGCTCTGGGACTCGCTGTGACACTTTTCAGTGGAAATGAATTCTGAAAGGATTCCAGTTCACTGGATTGGAAACATTTATTATTATTAAGCAACAAATACTTATGTGATTCACTGTGTGACAATGATTTTCACGTAAACATGACATTTAAAAGTGACTTTCTTAAAATACTAAAACCATTCACGACCACTCATCTATAAGGAGCAGCAAACGCTATGGTTTTCCTGGGACACTGGGTACTTGGTACCCAGGTTCGCAGTCACATCTCTCCCTCGCTGGATGAGCTACATGAAATGTTGTGGTTCACCCCATCCCAGCCCCAAGGTGCTCATGGAATGTTTGTCTATTGCCTGACTCAGAGTGATGTCCTATGAACATTGATGTGGGGCCTGGGCTAGATATCGTCATCTCCAAGGACAGGAGCTGACTGGGTAAGTCAACCAGTGAGTTGTAGAAAAACACTAGAGCTGTGTTCAGCCCAGAACTGCAGTCTGTTTTCCCTTTGCCCTTCAGTTTATAAGATGCAAAGAAAGCCCCAGTTTTCTAAGCCCTTTAAAATTAGAATATCTACTGTCTTTTTTCCCCCTAGAGAACCCTGAAACCTCATTTGCAGTTAGAATGTCTACCATTTCTCTCTTTGAGTATCCTGACACCATAACTGCCCCATCTGTGGATGAAGAAGGGCTACAGCTGTAGCTTTCCACCTTTGCCCCTTGCTTGATGAATTACAGGGAGACCTCTGTTTCTCTCCTCACAGCTTGAGAGTGCATGAGTCACCCGGGGCTCAGCGGGAAGCAGGTGCTCTGCTCCCACACAGCCGAGGGCTCCACCTGTGCAAAACAACTTGGGTCACAGGGTCACCCGGATTCAGGGCAGAGCTGGGCAGGACTGTTCACAAATGAACATGGACAGTGAATCTGCTTCCCACCATACTCAGGGTCATTCTTTGAGTTGCCAGTAATGAGTCCATGAGTCCAATCCATTTTCTGCTGATGACTTTCTTTATAGGGCTTCTCATAGGAGGTGTGCTTTAAAGAACAGGAATATTGAGGTATAATTTCCATACACTACAAGGTTCAGGTGAAGACACTTGCTGCTCAGTTTGACGACATGAGTTCAATTCCTGAGACGGACACGGTAGAAGGTGAGGACTGACTCCTGCAAGGTGTCCTTTGTTCTCCACACACATGTTGACACACATGTGTACCCCTCCCCAATAAAAACAAACAAAAAGTAAAATGTGAAGAATACAGTTCGTGTGTGTGTGTGTAAGTAAGCACACAGTCAATATGAGGAACATATTTCACGCCCAAACTTGCCCATGTCTCTGTGTTATCACCTTCCCTAACTAACACTACCCAAAACAACTACTTTCTGCTCTGTCTCTCAAACCAGCCTGCCATCCTATACACGGCCTTTTGGCCAGCCACGCTTGCAGTTTCCATAGGATAAATGCATGTGTCCCACCAGCCAGGCCAAGTGTCTGGAATGTGGCCTGCTGGGCCAGCTTGGTTTGTGCTACTCGGCTTGGAGGGAAGCTATCCTCCATGATCCTCTGCCTGCTTCTGCATCCTCACAATCTCATTTGAGCCTCGTGGGGACCCTGTCTTTACTCCATTTTCCTCCTCCCCCATTATGGGAGCAGATAGCGTGTTGTTTTTTTTTCTTGGCATCCATTTTGACAGTTGGGAAAGCAAACAGAACTGAAACCCTTGGAAAAACATCTCCACCAAAGATCTGCTGATCTTCGGGGAAAACTAGACAGGAAGTGTATCCACTTGGTTCATCCTGACATCCCGGAGAATGTAAACTCCAGTCCCCTCCACAGCTGGCTCGGGACAGTCGTGACGTAACCAGGGAAGCATCGGGTTCTCATTACTGCCCAGCTGGACGCCCTGTGTTCTCTTTCCCTTTCTTATTAGCTTTTGTCTCCTCATCTCCGTCACCTCCAGATTGAAGGGCACAAGAGAGGGCGATGGGCTCACATTCAATCATTTTCTCTCCTCTCTAAGGCTGTCTGCGTCTTTGTCCATGGGCAGCACATTTTTTTATGGCAGGCTTCTGGATCCCAGATAATCATCTGACATAGTGTTGTTACTCTTCCCAGTTAAAACACTTCCACAAAGGACTAACTGGTGGTGATTGAATGTGTCTGCAAAGGAGGGAACATGAAATGGTGAGCATGTCAGCCCAGGAAATCCACCTTCTTCTGGTTCTCCACTGGGGCTCGGGCATGCGTAGCTCCTCCTGGGTACATATGACAGAGCTATGGTTTTCACGATGTGGTTCTTAGACAGGTGGCATTAGTGTCACCCGATGTCACTTGTTAGCTACTGCTACGTAACAAGCTACCCTCAGATGAATTTGTTTTTAAACTATTGGACCTAAAGATTCACAAAAAAAGTACTAACTTTGCTGCACGGTACTTTAACTATTATGTTAATTATTTTGTGTGTGTGTGTGTGTGTGTGTGTGTGTGTGTGTGTGACAAGATCCCTGATGCAAGCAATTGAGAGAGGGGAGACTCACTCTGACTTACAGTTTGGAGGGTACAATTGATGATGGTGAGGAAAACATGGTGCTTATTATGCTTGTAGGATCAAGAGCTTCTGGTAGCTAGTCTCATGGCCGTGTCAAACAGGAAGTAAGCAGAGGGGTTAGAAGTAGACTGGGTTACCACCTTCAAAGGCTTGCTTCTAATGACCCACACTTAACAGAAATGCTTCCCAGGCCACAGGTTTAACAGTCTCCCCCAAACTTCACCACCAGTCAGGGGACGTATTTCCACACTCATGAGCCAGGGATCTTGAATCCACATGCATGGGCCTGAGAAGCATTTCCCATCTGAGCTGCGAAAAACCCTAATGATCATCATTTCCTGACATTTCAGTGGGTAAGGAATCTGGGAACACTTAGCTGGGTGATGATAGGGTGGGCCTCTGGAGTTGTATCCTCATGTCATGAGGTGGCATTTGAAGGCTCAACTGGGTCTGCAGGATTGGTATCAAAGAGGCTGGCTCTCAGCTTGGAAAACTTGTTCTGATCTGTGTTCCTGGAAGTGCCCATTTCCTCTATATATTATGCTCTCTCTCTCTCTCTCTCTCTCTCTCTCTCCATATATATATATATATATATATATATATATATATATATATCACATTTCCTTTTATATACATTATATAATATGTATACAACTGGCCTCTCTCTCTCTCTCTCTCTATATATATATATATATATATATATATATATATATATATATATATCCTCTTTATATACATATTATATATTACAACAGGCCTCTTGAAGGTGTGAACTGACGGATGGAACACAGAACCTTCTGTGCTGTTCAGCACTTTATTTTGAATTCATATACTATCATTTTCATCAGATAGTTAGAAACCTATCTTTAAATCTGACCCACATTCAAGGGGAAAATAAATATGAAGGGCGGTGTAGTGATTGGAATGAGAATTCCCCACCAGGCATCGATACCCAGTTGGTGGCTTTGTTTGGCTTTAGTAAGTGTAGCCGTGCAAGAGGAAGTCTGTCAGTGGGAACAGGCTTTGAGAGCCCCCCACCCCCACACACATCTAGTGCAAGCTCTCTGCTTTGTGCTTGCAGTTGAGGGTATGAGCGCTCAGCCTCTGCATCCTGCTGCCACGCCTGCCCCCTTGGTGACACACTTCTTCACCCTCCGGAGCAGTAAGCCAAGGGAAACTGTTTCCTCCATCAGTTGCTTTAGCCATGGGTTTTATCTCAGCCTCAGAAATGCAACACAGGTGGACTGTCAGAGAACTTAAAAACAGATGTTGACAATATCACACCTGGTCAAGAAGCGTGATCTTTTCCATCAAAATTCCAACTCAATTCTTCATAGAGTTAGACAGAGCAATCTCCAAATTTATCTCATTTATCTGGAATAAGAAAAAACCCAGGACAGTGAAAACTATTCTCAACAATAAGAGAACCTCTGGTGGAATCACCATTCCTGACTTCAAGCTGTACTACAGAGCAATAGGGATAAAAACGGCATGGTATTGGTACAGTGACAGGCAGGTAGATCAATGGATTAAATTGAAGATCCAGAAATAAACCCATATACCTATGGTGAGTTGATCTTTGATAGAGGAGCTAAAACCATCCAGTGGAATAAAAGACAGCATTTCAGCAATGGTGCTGGTTCAACTGGCAACAAACAAGTAGAGGAATGCAAATTGATCCATTCTTATCTCCCTGTACAAAGCTCAAGTCCAAGTGGATCAAAGACCTCCATATAAAGCAAGATACACTGGATCTAAAAGAAGAGAAAGTGGAGAAGAGCCTGGAGCACATGGACACAGGGGAAACTTTCCTAAACAGACCACCAGTAGCTTATGCTCTAAGATCAAGAATTGACAAATGGGACCTCATAAAATTGCAAAGCTTCTGTAAGGCAAAGGACACTGTCAATAGGACAAAACAGCAACCAACAGATTGGGAAAAGATCTTTACCAATCCTACATCCGATAGAGGGCTAATATCCAATATATACAAACAACTCAAGAAGTTAGACTCCAGAGAAACAAATAACCCTATTAAAAATGGGGTGCAGAGATAAACAAAGAATTCTCAACTGAGGAATACCGGATGGCTAAGAAACACCCAAGGAAATGTTCAACATCCTTAATCATCAGGGAAATGCAAATCAAAACAACCCTGAGATTCCACCTCATACCAGTCAGAATGACTAAGATAAAAAACTCAGGGAACAGCAGGTGCTGGTGAGGATACAGAGAAAGAGGAACACTCCTCCATTGCTAGTGGGATTGCAAGCTGGTAAAACCACTCTGGAAACCAGTTTGGCAGTTCCTCAGAAAATCGGACATAGTACTACCTGAGGACCCAGCTATACCACTCCTGGGCATATACGCAGAAGATGCTCCAACATGTAATAAGGACACATGCTCCACTATGTTCATAGCATCCTTATTTATAACAACCAGAAGCTAGAAAGAACCCAGATGTCCCTAAACAGAGGAATGGATACAGAAAATGTGGTACATTTACACTATGGAGTACTACTTAGCTATTAAAACAATGAATTCATGAAATTCTTAGGCAAATGGATGGAACTAGAAAATATCATCCTGAGTGAGGTAACCCAATCGCAAAAGAATACACATGGTATGCACTCCCTGATAAGTGGATATTAGTCTAAAAGCTAGGAATAGCCAAGATACAATTCAGAGATCACATGAAGCTCAAGAAGAAGGTAGACTAAAGTGTGGATACTTTGGTCCTTCTTAGAAGGGAGATCAAAATACCCATGGATTACAGCCAGCCAATGGTCTGAGCATAGGGTCCCCAGTGGAGGAGCTAGTGGAAAGACCCAAGGAGCTGAAGAGGTTTGTAGCCCCATAGGAGGAACAATAATATCTACCAACCTCTACCCCCAGAGCTCCCAGAGATTAAACTGCCAACCAAAGAGTACACATTGAGGGAGCCATGGCTCCAGCTACCTATGTATCAGAGGATGGCCTTTTCAGACATCAATGAGAGGAGAGGCCATTGGTCCTGTGAAGGCTCGGTGCCAGCAGTGTAGGGGAATGCCAGGTCAGGAAAGTGGGAGGGGGTGGTTGGTAAGTAGGGGTAGGGGGGATGGGAGTTTTTGGAGGGGTAATGAGGACAGGGGATAATATTTGAAATGTAAATAAAGCAAATATCTTTAAAAAAGAAAGAAATGTGATCCTTAGGTTCCACTGTAGGCGTAGAGAAGCAGAAAGCCTGTGTGTGGGTCCATCGGTCTGTCTCCACAAACACATGGAGTGGTTTTACTGCCAGCTAAAACTGTAGACTCATCAGGTTCAACTTGGCAATCACCAAGAAAACCTCAATACCCTTGCAGTGAGGGATTCAAAGCTTCCCCTATGTAGACCATGCGCCAAAGAATGACTGTCACCTGTCTCAAGAGCTGGAAAATCAAGAAAAGAGAGTTTCCTTACTAACACCTCCAGAAGGGATGAAGCCTGGCTGACCTATCTTGTGGGACATCCGCAGAACTTTAAGGCATGGATTGCATTTTAAGCTACAATGTCCCTAGTGATTTGTTATATCAACTGTGATAAAAAAAAAACACAACCACATCGATTCTTGTCTGGATCTTCCTTTGGTAGAATAGAGAGAATGGGAGGAGAGATGGCTTGTGTGTTGGTTAGGGTTTCTATCTCTGTGATCACACACCATGACCAATCAAGTCGGGGAGGAAAGGGTTTCTTTCATCTTATACTTCCACATCATAGTCTATCAGTAAAAGCCCTCAGGGCAGAACTCAAACCAGACAGGAACCTGAAGCAGAGTGGATACAGAGGCCATGGAAGACTACGGCTTACTGGCATCCTTTCATGGCTTGCTCAATCTTCTTTCTTACCGTACCCAGGACCAATAGCCCTGGATGTGTACATACCCATAGTGATCTGGCTTCTCCCCCACGAGCTAGAAAAAGCCCCTCGAGGCGATCTGGTAGGATCACCTTCTTTAATGAGTTTCCCTCTTTCAAAATGACTCTAACGTCCACCAAGTCGACGTCACACTGGGCAGCACGATCTGCTTCCTTACGTGTCTCCCCAGGGAGGCAGTGCTGTAATGTGATTTTGGGGTGGAAGAGAAGAAGCAAAGAGCTTGAGCTAGACGTAGACTGGGCTAGAATCTTCAAAGACCTGCTCCCAGTGTCTCTGAACCGGCTTCTGCACTGAAAGCTGCATCCTCTGGCGGCGTTATAGGGGAAGTATGGAGCCTTTAAGAGGTGGGGCCTCGTGGAAGGAAGTTAGGCCATTCTGGGCGTGCCTTGGGATTCTGTGATGGTCCTCTCTCTCCCTCTCTGTCTTAGTCAGGGTTTCTATTCCTGCACAAACATCATGACCAAGAAGCAAGTTGGGGAGAAAAGGGTTTATTCAGCTTACACTTCTACACAGCTGTTCATTACCAAAGGAAGTCAGGACTGGAACTCAAGCAGGTCAGGAAGCAGGAGCTGATGCAGAGGCCATGGAAGGATGTTCCTTACTGGCTTGCTTCCCCTGGCTTGCTCAGCCTGCTCTCTTATAGAACCCAAGAATACCAGCCCAGAGATGGTACCACCCATAAGGGGCCCTTCCCCCTTGATCACTAATTGAGAAAATGCCCCACAGCTGGATCTCATGGAGGCACTTCCCCAACTGAAGCTCCTTTCTCTGTGATAACTCTAGCCTGTGTAAAGTTGACACACAAAACCAACCAGTACACTCTCACTTTCCACTTTCTCCACCATGAGCTCCCG
Source organism: Apodemus agrarius (assembly GCA_964023405.1). Lineage (NCBI taxonomy): Eukaryota > Metazoa > Chordata > Mammalia > Rodentia > Muridae > Apodemus > Apodemus agrarius. The sequence goes on from OZ030019.1 coordinate 53,671,852, forward strand.
ACCGACATCATGCTGTGGCCAAACCATCAGGGCCAATGGAACATGGGCTGAAACCCCCAAATAAACCTTTCTTCTTTGTAGATTAAGTGTCTCAGGGATGTTGTCACAGTCCTGGAAAGCTGACAACTCTGGCGGACATGGGGTTGATCCCAGGCTCCATACTTGTGTTTTCACTTGCCAGAGAACAATGTCTTTAAACCACCTTGTCCTTAGCAGCAGCTGATGGCGACACACAGGAACATTTTAATTCAAATTAATTAAGATTATACAAAGTTTACAATTCAATTTATTTTAAAAATAGATTGTGTGTGTGTGTGTGTGTGTGTGTGTGTATGCTTGCAGATACTCACGGAAGCCCCAAAAGGGTATCAGATCTCCTGAAGCTGGAGTTACAGACACTTTTGAACTATCTGATGTGGGTGTTGGGTACCAAATTAAAGTCCTCTATGAAAGCATCAAGTGCTCTTAACCAGTGAGCCATCTCTCCAGCCCATAATTCACTTTCTCATTGTATTAGTCACTTTCCAAGGGCTTTGCAGCCAGTGTGGCTAGCACCTAATCTATCGGACAGCACAGGAGCAGGACACTCCCTCAGCACAAAGCCTTCAGGAGCACGGCATTGCTCTAGTCCTGACTGTCACAATTTCAAATTTTGAAAACAAATCTCATTCTATGTGCTGGCTCTGGGAATGACTGCATATGTACACATATATGTACACATATATACACATGCTCACATAAGCATGCATTCCTACACATGCATACATATACATACATAAACACATATATGCATGCACTCATATGCATTCATACATACACATACATAACCACACAAACGTACAAACACATGCATTCATACACACATACACACACACACACACACACACACACACACACACACACACGTATTCTATTGGTTCTGCTTTTTTAGGGAGCCCTGACAGCTTTGCTGATAGGCATTGAAGTGAAGGGGTCCAAGTAGCCTTTAGACTTACTTGTAGTTACTTAGGGTAGCTAGGGTTTGGGGAGCTCTTGGGAAACTGGAAGGTGTTGTAGGGAGCAGGGCATGGCACTGAGGGGCCTCATCTACATCCTTGCTTAAAGAGGGGTGGGGTGCAGAGCTGAGCTGTCAACCCCTGCTTTTCCTAGATCAGCTATCTGATCTTAAACAAGAAAAATCTACTGAGCTAATTGTACTGTTGCACGTAAGAAAAGCGTCCACCGCCCTGCCAAGCAGAGGGAGGGGTGGACATCCCAGGGCCTGTGGACAGCGCTCCACCCGCCTTGTCCCCCTCCTGTCTTCTCCAAGCCGTTTGCACAGGGCTCCTCCCCACTGAAGACCGTGATTAGAAGCAAGCAACAATTTGCATTTAAATTTTCCACAAGAGCACTCATGTGGAGTTTCCGGAGCTTTCAAAACTTGCTCCAGAAATTCTTTCAAAGGATGTAGTTCATTTGAAGAACAGTGTGTTGGGTGACGCTTTCTCTCCTAGGATTTATCCAGCTATTTTGCACTTTTATTCTCAGAAACGCTGGTCTTTTTCTCTCTTCACACACACACACATACACACACACACACACACACACACACAGACACACAGACACACAGACACACACACACACACACACACTTCATGGAACATACTGTACTTGTTCATTGCAGTAAAGTTTTATGGCACTTCTGACCCAAAACAATACTTTTTTTTTTTTTTTAAAGGGAAGGTATGTTTGACAGTTTCTTCTGATTGGATAATCCTCACACCCCAAAGGTCTCCTTAAGAGAACTGGCTGCCACACTGGTTCCAGAGAGGCTGGCTGGCCTTGTGACAAGAGCTCACCTTTAATAGGTGACATGAAGAAACTTACTATAGAAAGTGTTAAAATGTGAGTGCCGGGGCCAGCTGGCTCTCGGTGGGTAAGCACGCTGGCTTCAAATGCCTGATGGCCTGAGTTTCATTCCAGAAGTCAAGCTGCACGCAGCAGTGAAGACGTGTAATCCCAATACACTCCTACATGTAGATGGGCAGTGGAGACATGAGAACTGGCCAGCTCTCTGGCTGGTCAGCCTGGAGTACGAAGCCTGACAGGAACAGTGGGATGCACCTCAACAAGGTGGGGGTCTGAGAGCTGACCCCCAACAGGTATCCTGTAACTTCTATATGAGCCCCGTGTCACATGTGTGATGTGCTTGGTTATGTTCTTATACACATACCTCTCCCACCCCCCCCTCTCTCTCTCACACACACACACACACACACACACACACACACACACACACTCCGCATGCACAATAACAACAGACTTGGGGCTGGAGAGGTGGCTCATTGGTTCAGAGCACTTGCTCCTCTTTCCAGAGGTTTCTGTACCTGTTAAGTGGGTCACAAGTGCTGCAGCTTTAGCTCTGGAGCATCTGACAACCTTTTCTGGTCTCTTCAGTCAACCTGCCTCCCTGCTCTCTCTCTCTCTCTCTCTCTCTCTCTCTCTCTCTCTCTCTCTCACACACACACACACAGAGATGAATGTGTGTACACATAAACAAAAATAAACTTTTTAAGAGCACCGAGCTCATGCTTCTTGCCTCTGACGAGAACCTCACTTACCGTATGCTATCAGACATATTTGGAAACATAAAGTCCACATTCAGACAAAATTCCCTGGAGGCAGGTAGCATGCCTGTACCTCTTTCTTCCTCCCCAGAGTAAGTGCCCAATAAACACAGCAGCAGTAGCTCTTCTCTCTCTCTCTCTCTCTCTCTCTCTCTCTCTCTCTCTCTCTCTCTCTCTCTCTCTCTGCCTATAGGCCAAGATGTCATTCTCAGCTCCTGCTCCAGCACCCTGAAGCCACCATGCCCCATGCCATGATGACAATGGACTCAGCCCATTGTCATCACTGTAACCCAGCTCCTAATTAAATGCCCTTAAAAAAGCAAACACAAAAGCCGAGACGAGAGTTGTCCAGGCCACGCCGTCTCTTCACGGCAATAGAATAGTGAGGGCGATGGACCTCTTCCATGGTGCCATCCACCACTACCAAAGTCAGCAGCTGCAGAGTGGCCTCAGAGTGGAAGACAGCTGGGCACTGCCACTCCGGGGCTCAAGGTGAGAGGCCCGCACTACCATGCTCACTGATGGTGGGGACTCAGAAGCTTGGGGGAAATGTCTTCAATTTTAGGTAAGGCCCTTGTTTTTTTTTTTTTTTTTAGAAGATGAGTTTCTTTGGCAAGATCACACAGACATGTGGAAGTGTGTAGTGTGTTGGTGTTTTCTGTGTTTTCAGTGTGGTTTGCTAAACATTAATGAAAGCCTTCAAGGCTCTATGTCTCTTCCCTTCACTGTTTAATTTCCATCAATTTATTCAAGAGAATCTAAGAATGACTTGCTCCCACACACATGCAAATGTTCCTTTATTACACAGTCTGAGGTCTCCTTGGTCCATTATGTGGTGACTGCAAGAAAGTGTAATTTGGCGAGAGAATGCCAGGTGTGTGGTCACCAGCACTGAAAATCATCATCACAACAGCAAGGGTTCCCTTCTGATGTAAAATGCGCATGCATCTTCCGTGTACCTGGGAAAGTATTGGCGAGTTTCCGCAGCCATACCCTGCCGCTCTGGATCCCCGTAGGCCTGGGGTGGGTCCGATGTCCTCCATGTCAGGGTCGGGCAGAAGCAAGCGGTGCTGCTCAGCCCCATGGCCAGCCAGTAAGTGACTTTTAGAAAAAAAAACCTTCTGGATTTTTCTTTCTTTCTTTTTCTTCTTCTTCAATATTATCATTGAATTAGAAGCAAGTTATTGTTGTTTAATTAGAAATAGTAAAAAAAAAAAGTACTATTGAGATGATGTAATTAACACACGGCCTAGAGATGGATGTGCCTCGTGCACAAAATGAGTGTGCTTCCTGCACTAATTATACAGTGGACTCAACTGGCATTTGATGGGCGGTTGAGTAGCTGTCTTCAGAAAAGAACGTTCCCTCTTTCTTTCCCTTCTTTCCTTCCTTCCTTCCTTCCTTCCTTCCTTCCTTCCTTCCTTCCTTCCTTCCTTCCTTTCTTTCTTTCTTTCTTTCTTTCTTTTTTTCTTTCTTTCTTTCTTTCTTTCTGAGAGAGGGTATCTTTGTGTAGACTGGCCTAGAACTTACAAGGCTGATCAGAACTCAAGGGAATCTTCATGTTTCTACCTCTTAACCTCCTAATACTGGGGTTTCCAGTATATACCAGCACAAAGTCAGATAGTCTTCCTTTTTGCTGCTAAACTCAGCTATCTTCAGGACAGGTGTGTGTGTGTGTGTGTGTGTGTGTGTGTGTGTGTGTGAGAGAGAGAGTGTGTGTGTGTGTCCAGAACTCTTTTAGACAACAGCTAACTTATATAAGATTTGAACAGAACTGAGCTGGACACTTGAAGACGGGAAGCTCCTGGCGGAAGCCAGCCCTGTGTTGGACCCCAGAGCCAATGGGCCTGTGAGAATACTCTAAGGAAGGAATCAGAGAGAGAGAGGGAGAGAGAAAAAGAGGGAAAGAAAGTTTGGGGTTTATTGCTTTAAGAAGAAAGAAAAGGATACTTTATTTTATTATTTTACTTTCTTTATTATTTTAAAATGAGAGTTAGAAGATGACTGTGGTCATCAGAGGATGTGGAGGTCGGGGGGGGGGGGCCGGGGGAGAGGCTGAGGGTCAGGGCCTGAGCAGGGTGGAGTGAGATCAGAGGATGCATGACCATCATTGTGGATTCCAAGACAAGGTTGATCCACTTCATGATGATATTTAAAGACTTTCTAAAAGCCAGGTTTTGGACACACACACACACACACACACACACACACACTTACTCTAAAAGAGTTGCCATGCTGCGATCAATGTCCAGGAGGGTCTATGACAGTGAAGGGTCTAGATGGAAATCCAGTCTTTATGAAATAGTTCATAAGAATCTTCCTGACCCATGTATCTTATCCTTGGCCAGGGGAGCTTCTTCCTGGTGTGGACAGACAGGCAGCAGTCAGGCCTGGCTCCAGCAGACTGAGCACTATTGGACAGCTGTTTGGCAGCTGCTTCCACCACAGAAGATGTGGAATTGAGGAGGCTGGCTTCCCAGTGGACTCCTGCTGGGGCTGGGGGGTTATATTATAGAAGAAGCCAAAGCCCCGAGGCTCCTGTCCACCTAGAGTATAGCCAGGTGACCAGTGAACTCTGTCTCTGCCTTTCCTAAGTCATTCTAGGCACACTTTGGCCTGTCACACACTGCAGACCTTGGTACTTGCATGCACCTCCTCCTGAAAGCATGCTGGCTTGCTCAGAGAACAGCATAATCCTGCCAAAGGGGGTGGGGGGGACCAGAAAAAGAGCCATCAGCCATTCTGCACACCTACTGAAGTTACACAGAGATCCAGACTATAACCTCAGCTGTGTTCTGAGCTTAAAAACATGAGCAAACACACAGGTCCCAGGGTGGAAGTGTCCTTTGCTGGGCATCAGCCCAAACTGTGATGTGTCTGCAGAGAACAGGAAGCACCTCATCTTATAGCCCCTGGCGTTGGCCCAGGACTTACCAGTCTTGAATCCATGATCTCTTTCTTGAGCCTGGCCAAGACGCTGCTTTTTGACCTGAGGTACATATCCACACATACCACGAGTGAACCCAGGGAGAAAAGCAGGGTTCAAGAAGCACGTCTTGGGCTGACGACATGGCTCAGCGCATGCATACATGTACTCATGCACAGGCCCAAGAGCACATTGCCAACCTCGTCCTTATAGTCTGAGCGATGAAGGATTATGGTTTCCATTAACAGCTTGCTGTTTCAAAAAAAAGCCATTACTTAATGTCTCATATAATACACAACAGTGAAGTTGGATAGAGCTCATGTTTACCCATAAAACTGAAATAATCATGTGGAAAATTGAAAAAAAAAAAAACCAACTGTCAGCCAAGGGATTCATTCTGGATTTGGGCAATTTGTAGAATCGCTCCATGTTTATGGCTCCACGTATTGAAAACGTCTGTCTTACATCCGCAGGCAAGCGCCATGCAGCTCAAGGTTTGACTGGTGAGCACTTGAATTACAGATATCGTCACTTCTCGGATTCTAGAGAGAGCTTTTGACGCCCGTGCCTGCTGAAGATGCCCATGTTGTAAGGCCAGGCAACACATCACCTTTATAGGGAGCCGTGCCGCCATAGTCAGAGCCGAGCATGGGGTCGAAGGGGAAAGTTTCTCCTGGATGGCCCCAAAGAGCACAAGCAATTCCCAGGGCTCTTTCACCCAGGGCCCCTCGCCCTGCAGTGGTTAGGGGTTGTGAAAGGCAGCGCAGAGCAACTTTGCCAGTCGTGCCATGGCTGTGGGCAGCGTCTAGGAGCTGGAATGAGTAGGCAGCAAGTGGGAGTTCCTGCACCGACAGCCACATCCCCGAAGACAAATGAGCCTTGCAGCCATTTGCAGACGCCTAATGATGTCACATGCCATCCACAGCCAACCTCGAGCCAGACTCCAGGCTTGGGAAATTGAGCAAATCCGTTCCCATGGTAGACTAGATGTCCTTTGCTGGGGCACTATGCTCACACCTTGGTGTGTGTGTGTGTGTGTGTGTGTGTGTGTGTGTGTTTGAATGTAAGAGTGTAGGTGTACACGTGCCATGACACACATGTAAAAGCCAGATTGCCTATTTTAAGACAGAGGGTTGTTTTTGCTTTGTGTTTTTGTTTTGTTTTGTTTTGTTTTGTTTTGTTTTGTTTTGTTTTGTTTTGTTTTTGTTCCCAGTTGGTATACCCTGGGCTAGTTAGTCTGCACTCTTCCGAGGATTCGTTAGTCTCCACCGCCACTTTTGCTGTAGGTACACTGGGCGTACAGGTCTGTGCTTCCACTGCTAAGTTTTACAGGGGTTCTGAGGATTTGAACGCTGGTCTTTATGGTCATGTGGCAAGTGCTTTACTCACAGAGCTCTCTCCCCAGCCCAGCACGTTGACTTTAACTCAATGATATCTGCACTGAACTTACAGAACAGTAAGGAGGCAGTCTGTGTTGCTCTAACCCACTGTTTGACGTGGCTCCTACAGCAGTGGCAGGAAGCTGATACAATGCTTTCTGTTAGCTATGTTCATGACACAGTGGGGATTTATTAAACATGTAAAAGCCAGTCTCAACCTAGTCATTTTTAATTTTAGTGTTTTCAGTGTTGTGTTTGCAGCTTTGTTTTTTTTTATCTCCTTGTTTCTCTCAGGATGATGCAGCCTGCAGGTTGTTGATGGGGCTGAAGGTCTGAGAAAGGAACCTGGGATCATTCTCCAAGAAGACCCCTCTTCAAACCACAGGGTTAGCTAGCTGCATTCCAGGGCGTGTGGGGCGAGGCGGATGCTGTAAGCATGGGAACTGGGCCACTCCGAGAGAGAGATGTAAATCCCTGAAACCATTTTTAATGAAACATAAACATTGAGTTAGCATGAGGCCAGTTTCTGGGTGGCTGGTTTGAACTTTGGCAATAAGGATATAGAGGGGAAAGTCTCCAGTTTTAATGATATCCAGATGTTCTGCTAGTCCCAGCTGATGTTTTTCATCATTTTTAGTTAATAATTTTGTCAGAGACATTTTAATGTAATATATCCAAATTGGTGGCAGTGGCTATTAGTGATCAAATAAATCCCAAATAAGAGTGTAACTTAGGGGTCACCTTACATACCCCATCATTCTTTACTTAATTAACAACTGGTTATTAGCATATCAATAGGAATTTTCTGTCACCCAATTCTGTCTGATGACGACCAATCACTGGACTCATATAGAACTGTGATGTTTTATTTTGACAATGGCTGCGATCACAGCCAATACTTAGAAGAATCTGAAAATAAGAATGTTGGAAAGTGCCTCGCTTGGGGAGGACCAGAGCCAGATTCAGGGTTTTATCAAATCACAGTGGACCTGATCAAAGAATTTCAATTTTATGTCCATTTACACCATTTGGAATAATCAAGTACTATTCCAAAAAAAGTGTGTGTGTGTGTGTGTGTGTGTGTGTGTGTGTGTGTGTCTGTCTGTCTGTCTGTCTGTCTGTGATGAACATGCACATACACACACATGTGCATTCAGGTACCTGCAGAGTCTGGAAAAGTGTGTTGGATTCTTTGGAACTGGACTTAAAGATGTTAGTGAACTGCCTGAACTGCCTGACATGGGTGTTGGGAACTGAATCTCAGTTCTCTAGGCTGAGCCATCTCTCCAGCTAGAGTAGTAATTTTTAAGGAGCACACTTTTGAAAATTAAGATTAAAGAAAAAACGCCAACCATTTTCTGAACCACAGTGTGACTACATATATCACATAAAAGGTGACTGCCTATGGGGAATCTGCCTTGGAGACAATTTTACTTATGTAATAGAATCTGAAAGAAAATACTTTTGACCAATGTGGTGGTTTGAATAGGTTTGTCCCACCCACCCCCATAGATTTATTTCAATGCTTGGCCTTAGACTGTAACATTATTAGGAAGTGTGGCCTTATTGGAGGAGGTGTGGCCTTGTTAGAGGAATTGTGTCACTAGAGAGGTGGTGCTTTGAGGTAATATATATGCTCAAGTCCACCCAGTTTCAAACAAATCCAACCTCTTCCTGGCTGCCTTCCAATCAATATGTAGAACTCTCAGCTCCTTCTCCTGCACCACGCCTGCCTAGATGCTGCCATGCTTCCTGCCATGATGATAATAGACTGAACCTCTGAAACTGTAAGCCAGCCCCAGTTAAATGTTATTTGTTTTTAAGAGTCACGATATCTCTTCACAGCAATAAAACCATGTTGAGGACATGACTTACCTTTCTAGAAGCTTGTCCTGAGAGCTGAGCCTGACTGCCATCTTGAATTCAGAAGGAAAGGACAGCAGAGTGCACGTGGTGGGTAGATTAGTCATTATTGCTGGAGCAGCTACAATAGAATGGAGCCAATGGGCCTATTGTTTCGTGTCTGGTTTATAACGAGCTTGATTTATAACACACCAGCACCGCCCACAGCTTCCATCGGATGTTGTTATCTGTGTTCACATGCATTAGAATGATGGGATAATTTTAGACTTTGAATCACCAGCGTGTTTGGTTTCAAGGAAATTAGGAGCTTAGGCAACAGGCCCTTGTGCCACTTAACGAATGAATCATCCACGCTTACTTAAAATTACTAGAGTCTCTTTGAGTCTTTATATTTTTAATACAACAGTAATACATTATTGGGCCCTGTGCTGTCTTTAAGCACTTCCTCTACCACCCATCTAGAAGAGGACCCTGGGAGCAGCATAGTTGGGAGAATAAAAAGTCCTTTACCAGAACCATTACAAAGAAGAAGTGGTGTTTGTGCAGACTCCACAGAGCAATGGATCATCCTTGTCATGCTGTTCCTATCCTACCTGTCACTCTGGGTCAAACAAATGCATTCATAGCAGCTCTCACTAGAATGGAAGCCGGTCACAATGAAGGCATGCTCCATTGGAGTAACCAGCAATTATAACGGGGGTTTTACAAAGTCTCTTTCCTCTTATTGGGTACTTAAAAAAAAGTAAACAAGAACCAGAGAGAGAGAGAGAGAGAGAGAGAGAGAGAGAGATGGCTCAGTCAGCAGAGTGCTCTCCTTGCAAGCTTAAGAACTCGAGCTCTGTCTCAAGAACCCATGTTAAAAAATAGAAGCCAGGCATGGTAGTGTATACTTAAATTCCCACTATGGAGAGGTAGAGGCAGGCCAGCCAGCCTAGCCTATTTTGTCAAAGTTCTGGCCAATGAAAGACCCTGTCTCTTCAGAAAGTACCTGGGGAACAACACATGATATTGACCCCCCATGCATCCATGTACTCCCCCACCCCTGCCAAACTTAAGGAACCCAAACCATGGTCCCATTCTTTCCTATTTTCTAGTATGTAGCCAGCCCCTCCCCACTGTCCCATATTCTTGAGTTCTGAACCTGTCTATTTAATCAACAGCGAATGGGAAATATCGAGGGAAATGTGTCTAGTCTACCTTTTTTTTCTAATTATGTAGTATGACTACTATTTATATGGCATTCACACGGTATTACGTACCATAAATTATCCAGAGATATTTAGATTATGCAGAAGGATGTGTGTAGGTTCTAGGTATAAATACTAGGCTGTGAGAATGAGGACTTTTACCACACATAGATTCTCATATCTGCAGGGGACCCTGGGAACCATTCTGCCATGGAGTGTGGAACAGGCTGTGCCCTGCTCTAAGTTGACTGCACTATGTGGGAAACCATAGCTTCCCTCTGCTTGCTCTGGATGATTCCATTTTATAACACAGTTCTCTACTTCAAGTACAAACGCTGGAATGAATGTCACCTCATCTTATTGTGACTGTGCTACTCCTTGGCTTCTGACTGTCAGGATACCTTTTCCTCTAGGTAGGATACTTGCATAGGGGAGAGCTTTCACCCCAGAACTGTAACTTGTGCATTGGGAAAACCTTTCCCCTAGAACTGTAACACTTACACTTATTCCTGCAAATGAAATGCTAGGAGCTATGGCTTTACCAATCAGAAACATAAGATTATATGGGCTGGTTGAAATTATATTAGAAAAACCGAGCCCTTCAAGTTTTTGAACACAGTAGACCAATAAAGGATACAACCTCTTCATCTGACTCATATAAATGAGGGATATTTTGTTGTCTGAGACTTTTCTTGGGAAGATACAACACACACACACACACACACACACACACACACACACCTTCTTATCCCAGACAGGAGACCCATTTTAGTTCAAAGTAACAATGCTCCCAAAGTCCAACTTGATGAATCAGTGAATTCTTATTAAGAGTTACTCACAGAGGTGTGGGCAAGGGGTTCCATACAGGAGCTAAGATGACTCAAAAGCAGCTGCATCACGGAAAAGTGCAGCCTGGGGCTCACCTCATTTTAGGTGATAACTTACAAGGCTGCAACCTTGGCACTCTCTGTACATCTCATGGAAGCTAAGCAGGTAGGAGACCCTTCGCTCAGTAACTGGGCTGCTCAGGCTTCATCTCCTGCCGCTGTTTACTGCCTCTGTAACATAGGGAAGAAAGGGCCTCTCTGATTCTTGTAAGTTTCAGCTTCCTGAGGCTCAGGACAACCCCACCTCCAATCCCTATTCATTACCCCTCAACTCTCACTAAAGTTCCTTCTTTGAGGGAATGTTTCAATCTGGAGGGAATCACTATCCAACACATCTTACTCTAGAACATGGGTGGAGCCCTCTGACCAGTCACCAGACCTTGACTGAATGCACTGTAGGACCAACAGATGACCAGCTCTTCAGTGAGGCCACTTTGAACCGAGGAGCTTCTTTGACACTTTCTTAGATACTCTGTAACGAATGCATTATGTAGCTTACGGTGTGATCTGACAGTTAATGCCACCAGCCGCAGTGATGCAACAGAGCCGCACACTGTCACAACATAGACCTAAGAATTTCTTGGTCTTTTAGGGACCTCAGCTTAGGCGGAGCTGGATCATTGGCTTTGACACTGAAAAGAACTTCAGGACAAGCCAGTGTGAGGCAGAGATGGGATTGATTAAATAAGACTTGCAGTGTAGATTTTAAGTATGAGGGTCAAAAGAAAGAATATGAGAAGGTAAGATGCATGTGAGGGTACCTGAATGAAATCCCAGATGGTTTCTTGAGGGCGTGATGGGATTCCAAACTGATGAGGTTAAAGTCCAGATCACTGGGAGGCGGGAAGGTTGGATGTGTTTATTGTAAACAAAATCACTATCTTGTTTGAGATTCCCAGAAAATAACTGGGAGAGAGCCTACCCCAAATCATACATGATCACACTTTGAGCCTGGATCATTGCTATGTGAAAGAGATCATGAGTGCATGCCAGCAGCCTTCATAGCAAGTGTTGTTAACTGTGCTGGAATCCTCGCTTATCAACTGTCTGCTGAGGCTCTGGGTAAGGGCCACTTTCCCTTCCCACATCTACATAATTCTCTTTGGCTTTCGGTCCTGCCTCAATTATTAGTAATTAAGACTGAAATGCAAGAACACGTGACTACCGTGGGCATGCCAATCAAGTAAAATCAGTAGCAGTTGGTGAGTTAAAGCCAAAAAAAAATTAACAATAAAGTTAATATGATAATCCCTGATATTTTAGACAGAACTAAACAAGTCTACCTATGTTTCTGACATGGTGCATTGCAGACTCTAAGGAATAACCACAGTGACCGAGACCAACAGTGGTCCCCCCCAACTCTGACTTCCAAGCTCCTCCGTCTGTAATTCCAGCATCTGTAATCTCACTAGAGACTGTGTAATTGCCAAAGCAGACAGCATTATTTCCCAGTTCTCAGGAAGCCAATCATCTGAAGCAAGAGAAGGCAACCCTTTGCTAATAGAAATCCTGGCTTCCCCTTCTCGAAGTTAGAAATGGCCTGCCAGGCCCAGACCCTGTGACAGCATGTGGCATTATGGGATGTGAGAGGTAATGAGAAGGAAGTCCCATCCAGACCATATATAGTGATGTGACACAAAGAGTAACCAGACATGAGTCCTTTTTAAGTTCTATACATTTCTGTCTTCTCTGCCCTCTTTAGACAACTGAAAAGAATAGTTCCTGAATGCAGCCAAGAGCCTGCCACCGTTAAGCCTTACTTTTGCACCACACACTCCACCAGATGTGGTAAGCTTATTATATGTGTTAATGCTCAGTAAACCTGAGAGCCAGGTGCCATTTAGCACATTTACCCTTCACTTAAAATCCAGTGTGGGAAGGGATAAAGAGAAGGAAGGGTGGGTGGGGCAGCCACCACTGAGGAGGCACAGGAATTCAACCCAAGGCTTTACCCGCTTTGTGCACGGTTAGCCTGAGGGGTGGCAAGAGGAATCCAGTCTCGGCTGTTGAGATCTATCAAGTTCACCTTTTCAACTGGGTGGGGAGGATATCTAGGGAATGCAAAGCATTTCTACTTCAGGCTTTTCTGGAAAAAAAAAGTGGGGAGAGGTGGGGAGGTGGCGCCTGAGAAATGACAGGAAATCCCAGATCTGAGAAACTCCCTGATGAACATAGGGACTTGTCCTTGCTTCTTTGAGCCTGGCTGACTTCAGACCATCATCCTGCTTCAGCTTCCTGAGTGCTGGGGGTGCAGCACCCACACTTGGTTCCTTTAGGACCCAGGGATCCTGGTGGTCACCTTTTATACCCTCTGTACACACACCCAGAACAGGCCTGTCTGAACCCTTTAAATGCTACTGTGCATAAGCAGTGCGCAGTCCGGCTGTGCCATACTGGAGAGACTCCATTCTATAGGAAGCTTCTTCTGACACCACTTGGAAGGCAGAAGGTGATCTTGTGCTAGGGTGGACAGCTAAATATCACCTTCTGTCTGCTGTCATTCACACCACTCAGACTGGGGTGAGCTGAGACTGGGATGCAAATGAGAGTACTAAGATCACAGCAACAAAACAAGGCTCAAGAAGTTATTGGACAGACCAGACCAAGAAAAGGATGCAACCACCTCTCCTGGGAGGCCATAAAGTGGTAAAATCCCAGAACTCTGATGCCAACGGTCCTACCAACTTGTCTTCTGACATCCTGACTGTGGGACAGGCAGACAGCTTCCACTGCCCCTGGAGCTTCGGGGGGCAGGGGGGCTTGGATCCCTGATTGTTGGCATTCCTCACTCAGCTACCACTTCCTGCACACACACCCCTGCAGCTTCTCTCGTCAGACAGTGAGCAGACAGGGACTAGTATGGCTTGTTATCTGTTCAGACTCTACCTGCATTTCTAGGAGCTCACTCCTGAAGCCTCTTGAATTCTGTTGTAACCTCTTTGACTTGGATTCATTCTTTAGGCTACCTCTAAGCACAAACAGATACATCTTCGTGAACTGAGATTAATATTTAGTATGAAGATTAGAATCATCAATGTGAAAACACAGCTCTCACTTCAAAGGAGATAGATTATTTGTTTTAGAGTCAAATATGAGTGACATACCCTGGGAATAAAGATTTAGGTTACCTCAAATTCCATGTTCCCACATGGGTACAGTTTCAGCAAGTTTTTAAAGTAACAGGACAAAGAAAGCCATAAATCAAGACACATTCAATACAGGGGTAGAAATATCAGAGAGGCAGGTTACAGAAAAATGGAGACATCTCAGCTATAGGTCTCTGAGGTTATCTGATCAAATGCTTAGCTCTTTGTCTAGTGGAAGCTACTGGTGTGCTATGCTAATACTTTCCAAAAGATTTTTATCTGTTAATCACAGGATGTTAGATCTGACACAGAGGTGGGCAAAGAACAGCTACTTAGGGGTCAAAAGATAGCCCAAGATAAAGTATAATCAGGCTCTGGACCTCTAACATTCTGACCTCTCTGCGCCACTGCTGTTCAGCCAGACAGTCTTTGCAGACAAAGACTGGAAGGACCTGCTTTTGCCTCGGCCAGATCTCCAAGTCAAGCAAACTGTTGTCCTTGAAGCCAAGGCACCTTCTGATGTTGCCGTTGTTCAATACACTTAGACGCAGAGAAATGCACAGACTTGTTCTCTGTCCCTGGCATAGTGCACTGCCTAGGACAACAAGTCAGAACCCTCTGCACTCCACAGACTTCTGATGGTTGGTCTCAGCTCTGTTCTTTGATGTCATGAATCCTAATCTAACCGTGAAAAATAAACTGACTGGTAATCCTCGTGTCTCTTTGATAGATGGGATGTCTCATCTCTGCAATCAGGAATCTTGCCTCTGCTGGTATTTTCTTGTCTTGACTCAGCCTTTCTTCCTGAACCTTGTACTGTCTTAGCTGGAGGGAGAAAGCAGAGGCTAATGGGCTCCCTGGGTAGAGCAGTTATCAATAAACACACAAAGGTGGCAAGAGGCTGGGAAGGAGGGGCAGGGGCTTCTCATTTGGCCATCAGCACAAAGAGCCTTTAGAACTAAGGTCCCTGGGGTCAGTGGCCAGTAGGCTGGCATTTGGATGCCCAAACGGTGCTTTGAACAGTCAGAATAGGCGTTAAGGGGCCAGGGCCCTGGGCCTGAAAAAGCCGCCAGGAAGCAGCTCTAGCTGGAAGTTCAGAGAGCCTTCTCTGGAAGACAGTTGGGCTGCCGGGGAGAACGGGAGCAAGTGCTGACGAAGTTAGACCTCAGCGGTTCACTGATGCTTTGCACTCGCGTGGAAGCAACGCTGTAGACCCCAGGCCCTTCATCCCTGTCCTCCCATTTCACTAGATTTTGTTTAAAAAAGAAAACCACCACCACCACCACTACCACCACCACCACCAACAACAACAACAAAAAGCCCTCAAACTGAGAAAGGTTATCAACAGCATGTGATCAATACTTTGTCTATTCAGTAGAATCATGAGGCATCCCCTTCATGCCTCTTAGAGGAATATGCACTTAGTGATTTTAGGTTAACCTAGAACTGGGGGCACAACAAGTGGGCTACACCCACCTCAGCCCAGAGGTTTCATTTTGAGAGTTCTCTCTCTCTCTCTCTCTCTCTCTCTCTCTCTCTCTCTCCCTCTCTCTCTCTCTCTCTCTCTCTCTCCCCTCTCTCTCTTTCTCTCTCCTCTCCCTCCCCCTCCCTCCTTCTCTCTCTCCTTCCCTTCCTCCCCCTCCCTCCTTCTCTCTCTCCTTCCCTCCCTCCCTCTCCCTCCTCTCTCTCTCTCTCTCTCTCTCTCTCTCTCTCTCTCTCTTTCTTTCCCTCCTTCCATCCCCCTCCTCTCTCTCTTTTATTTATTTACCTTTTTAAGACGGTGTCTCACTATGTGATTCTGGCTCTCCCACATAGCTGACCTGGAACGTACAGAGATACTCCTGTCTCTGCTTTTCAAGTTGTAGGATTCAAAGTGTGCTGCCATGCCTGGCTTTCAGCATTACTTTCTTAGGAGAGTCAGTAATTTTGTCACAATTTTTTTCATTTTAGAATTATATTTAGGGTGTGTATGTATGTGTGTATGTTGTTTCCGTGTATGTTGTATGTGGGTGATATGTGTGATGTGTGTGTATATGTGTGTCTGTATGTATGGTCTGTGTGGGTTTTGTGTGATGTGGTATGTGTGTGTGCTGTGTATGTGTTTGTCTATGTATGTTGTGTGTGTGAGAGACTGAGTATGAATGTGTGTTGTGTGAATGTGTGTGTGTATATGTGTGCTGTATGTATGTGTGTATGCTCGCACACATATGTATGTGTATGTGCATGCAATTGGTTGCAATATGTGCCTGGTTAGAAGATAACTTGCAGGAATCAGTACTTTTTATATCAAGTGGGTTCCGGGATTCAAACCCATAAGCTGAGCACAGCAGCATGTGCCTGGAATCCCTGCAATGGGGAAGATGATTTCAAGATCAGCCTGAGCTGCACAGAAAGACCTTATCAATCAAAAACACCCAAAGGGAAGGACTTAAATTCACACAGGCATATTTAAATTCAGAACTAAATAGAGACAATGAATGACATTACTTGTGCCTATCAATTAAAAAACTAAGAAGAAATGAAAATTTCTCTCCAGAACAAAAACAAAAAAAAGCCACTAATCCAACAATTTTGGACTCTTATCTTAAAGGTTATTGAGATGACTCTCCTGTGGTGGGCGGAGAATCCGTCACGCTGGCCCCCCTGGATCAGTGGTGTTTTCTTTTTAATCTGTTACCCAAGCAGCTTCTGCATGGCTACTGCAAGCAATGGCAGAAGTGCTTCATTTTATTCGGGAACGTATTGGATGCTCAAAGATGTTGCAGTGTGCTGGGCACTGTGTGGAAGCGACGGGTCACACTCGTTTCCAACAGTCCCATCATGACAGCAAAATTGGAGGCGTGTTCATATAATCCTTAAAGATCACTTCATTATGATGAGCTCACAGATGAAAATTCCCCCAAAGCTAGATGAAAGTGGCCGCTCAGTCACTTCCTTCAGAGGGTGAAGATAAGTTCCGGTGGGCTGGATCCCAGAGCTATTTCTTTGGAGTGACTGGAAGTACTTTTCACTCTGTTCTTCTCTTTGTTAACTAGCCTGGCAGGGATAAAAACAGTCATAAAGGGGCGTGTGTATCCCCCTACTTTGTCTACTAGCCTATTGAAAACAATGGACCCCAAAATCTAGGATTCTCCCCTTCACACTTCCCATGCCCCTCCCTGAGATCTCACGCTGGGAGAGGAGAAAGACCAACGTGAGGATCAGCCAGAGGGGAAACTTTTCTCCATGAAAGATTTGCAATGTATCAGACCAGCTTAGGGAAGAGGCAGTGGTGGGTGAGCCACACCTCACGGGGACTGTGTTACTCTCTTAGCTCTGGCCCACTGCCTAGAACGCAACTTGATGTCGGACTCTAAAGGGAGAGTCACTGAGCCTCTTGTCCCTCTCCTCAGTGTGGCCACATTGAACTGCTCGCCCATTTCTTTGCATTTTACTATTAATTAGTGGCTTTAATTGACGTATGGAGTGGCCAAACCTATTTTGTTGAGACACAGGCTGTAGCTCTAGGGTAATGTAAGTGTTAGCTCTTCTTAGACTAGTTTGTCTGGAGGAAAGCAGAACTTCCTTGCTTCATGTGAAAAGGTTCTAGCAGACCCCAAAGGCTCAGAGTTTGCTAGTCTCCTAATGGATGAGTTCTCCATTTACTTTTGAACCAAGTGTGAACAAACAATTTATGCCAAGACCCATCGTCAACCATCCGTTACCATCCAGTTACCATCTACCAACCGCCCATCACCATACCATATCCCATCAGCCATTTATCATCAGTTTATCTGCCTATCTATCATCTATCTATCTATCTATCTATCTATCTACCATCTATCAGTTGACAGATCAATGGATCTATCTACCCATCCATCTGCCCATTCTTTATTTATCCATCTGCCATGTGTTAACCATTCATTATTTGGTTAGACTTTTGCAGCTGAGTCCCATGTAGCCCAGGCTGGCCTCTAACTCAATATGCAGCTGACGCTGGCCTTAAACTTATAATCCTTTTGTCTCTACCTCATAATTGCTGGGATTATAGGTATGTGCCACCACACTTAGATTTGTTATTATTAGTTTATTAGTTGATGAAAGAACCTGAGTCTAGAGAGATGAGCGTGACCATAAGATCCATATATCAGGAGTCAGAAGGATTTCTTTGGTAAATATATATATATAGGTACATATGTATATATATACATATATAGAGGAAGTGGGAAAAAAAGAGTTAGGGTATCAGGAGGGGCTAGAGAAATGGCTTAGAGTGTCATATTCTTTCGGAAGACCCAAGTCTTCCTGCCACCCACACCAGGTGGCTCTTGGCTTGTAACTCCAGGTCTATGGGATCTGCTGCCTCTTCTGGCCTCTGAAGACACCTGTACACATGTCATACACTCTTGTGCAGAGACACATAAATAAAAATAAAAGCAAATCTTTAAAAATGACAGGGAGTGGGAGATCCTTCTCAGAGGCTTACATTATTAGGGGTTCACTTTTGTACAAGAGTGAGTTCCAGGAGCCTCTCTGCCCTGGTTTGGGTTATAAATTATTTTCAAGGTCTTCTAGTGCCGGTTGGGAAAACAGTGATCCGCAAGTAAGATCATAAGGCTCTGTAAGCAAGCGGGATTTTTATTCATGGTGGACACCCAGACACCATGAGTCTAAAACCCTGGGTCCTTGGGCTGAGCATGAAATGGGGGACTGTTCAGTCCTGGAGGAGGCTGCCTAAGGTGAAGGAAGCCCCGCCCAGGACTGGGGGTGTAGAGGGCAGGGGTGGGTGGAGCTTGATTAGCAGGTGACCGTTTATTGCTTTTTGGAGAAGCTGGTGGGAGGCTTCCTTGCTCTCAAGGGCGCCTGGGCTTGGAGCTACAAGAGTGCTCCTCGTTCTGTTCTTATCAGAAAAAGTCCCATTCCTATATCACCCACTTCCTCTCTTCCAAGCCAGAATGTCCTTGCTAGGCCTCCTCCCAGCCTAAGGCTGAGTTGGAAGTACTCTTTTTCCCTGTTTCTGGTTTGCCCTCTGCCTTCATTTCTGGGCTGGAATGGTACCAAGGGTTGGGCTGCATTGGGCCCTCTAGGAAGTCTGCATTTTCATAAGTCTCAAATTAATGGATTGTGGTGTAGAATCCAGCAAGCTCTTTCATCAGCTCGCAGCCACTCCCACGGTCTCCACAGGCCTAGCTGTGGCCCAGTTCCACATCTGCAGACACCCGTGATGCCCGCCCTTCCAGACACTTTGGGAAGCAGCCTGACCTCAAGGATTCTGCTCTGATTGCCAGGCCTGGTCTCCATCCACCTAAATTATGGTGGAAGGAAAGATAAAAACACGAAGACAAAAAAAAAAAAATCACATTTCCTCATACATCAAAACTCTCGGAGGCCTTCATTTTCTCCGCCTTTTTTTTTTCTTTTTTCTTTTTTTGTGATAACAATGAATAATGAGGTCTGTCGCTGCATTTATTGGCTTAGCATTCAGGGTCATAAGGATGTAAATATTTCCCTAAGGAAAAATACATTTGAAACATTAATAAGATTGTTCCTGTTGTTTAAAGATTTCCATTTTCTTCTTCCAATGAAGAAGAAAGAAAGAACCTCCTTAACCAAATTGAGGTGAGCGTGGAACACAGAGAGGAGACTCTGCTCTTTCCGGTTAGATTCTCGTGGGATTGGCGTGAGGCAATTCACAGTTTTAGTAAGGTTAGCTTTAAATGGTTCTGTTTTCAGACCCAAGGGTTGTCATATTAAAACGTATTTACAGTTGAGCCAGGTTTTGTTATCAGCAAACGTGGTTTTTTAGTAATTTATCCCATTAAGTGACATCACTTGCCTCGCCCTGTCAGAGTCGCCATGTGAGGTGTTCTGAGCTCCTCCTCCTCCTCACCCATTTCCTCCCCAACGGTCCTACGATCTGCCATTCATCCTCGCCGTCTGCTGTAACGGTGCTCTGATGCTCTGTGAGTCATAAAACTCACTCCAGGCCAACGGCGCAAACTCCTCCCCGCAGTGCTCTTTTCCCGTGGTCCTCCCCAAGCCTTTGGCACAGCACCCTCTTCATCTTCATTCTTCTGAGTCTGTGTCCCCTTCAGTCACCAGGGTCATCCCCTCTCTCCAGAGGTCCCTGGGGCTTGGCTCTGTCTCCAGACTCTGCTCTTCATATTGATCTTGGCCGAGTTGTCGTCTATCTGCGGCCATCAACGTTATTTATTAATTCTCACCCACACTCCCCCCTAACTCCCTTTGAGCTCCCAGCCAGAATTTGGAACACTTGTGACCACAGATTTGTTTCACTCTGGCATCTGAGGCTGAGCAGACCACCTGCAAAACTCACCTCCAAGTCACTCTCTCCCTCAACTCCTCTCCCGAGGGCACCGAAAGGTCTCAGATTTGGAGCCAAGTGGGACTCCGAAGCCAATTTTCCTTTGAGAAAAAGATATTTTTTTTTACTTTTATGCATATGAGTGCTTGATCTTCTTGTCTGTCTGTGCACCATCACACTCATGCCTGGTACCTCAAGAAGTGGTGAGACTCCATGCGGGTGCTGGGAATCGAACCCAGGTCCTTGGCAAGAACAAGAACAACCACTGAACCAACTCTCCAGCTGCTGTCTTCCCCGTACCCCATGCTCCTTTTTTTAAAAATTGTTTTTGAGGAAAGAAGTCTTTTATGAGTGACTAACATCTCAGATGGACTGACAGAACATGCCATGAGTTCTGAGAAGGGTCTAGGCCCCAACCACTCAACCATAGATACGCAGACAGCATGATGAGGCCTCCCATGAGAATTCAGGTCCACATGGCAGTGTGTGTGTGTGTGTGTGTGTGTGTGTGTGTCCCTTCTTAGAAGTCTCAGAGTAAGGGGGAAGTTTCATGCAGCCAGGTTGTCTCTGCTCGCTGGATGATGGGGAGGAGAGGAAATTCCAGGAGTAGGAATGTGTCCCTTTGAGGATGTGGGGAACGTAAGAACGATGGGTAGCTGTAGTTGAGGGGTACCTGGTCTCTGGGTGACAGGGATGCGTCACCATCAGTAGCCCTCTGATAACCTAGAGAATCTGGTGACCTGAGGTCTGTAAGCTTCCTTGGGGAAGTGAAAATATCCCATCATTTGTCTGAAGCCTGGGCCCCTGTGGAGTCCATTTATAGACGCATGGACAGGTCTCCATGGGGTGGGGTATCTCTATAAGGAATTGTGGCTGTAGTGACAGGGATCCCAGAGCCGACTGTGAGGAAGGAGGTTGAGAGTGAGGGCATGTCCCACACTGTCTTGTGTGGCATCCAGACAGGCACTACCGGTTCCTCTCCCAGTACCGGAAAACAGAGCCTTCCCTCTTTGAGTTCTTTTCCAAAAAAAAGTTTGGAGGGAAGGCAGTGCTGAGACTTCTCCTGCTCTTTTGTTGTCTGTGTTGCCTTAGTGGCCAATCAAACCTACCAGTGTCGTCCACCAGTGAGTGGGCGTCTTTGGAGAGGCTGTGTGAGGATCTATTGAGCTGGGCTGTTTTGAGTTTGAATCCTGGCTCATCTCTACCCTAACTGGGTGACTTGGAGCATGCTACTTAATACCCCTAAACTCAAGGTCTTGGTCTACGTGGAGGAATGACAGTTTCTAACTGGGCGGTGATAGCTGCAGCGGGGCCTGTAAGGGTCCACGTGGAGACCTCACCCCTGGGCATCAGCACATGTAGCAACCTCTTGAGACCAAGGTCCTAATCCTGCTGGGCAGTGGACTCCAGCTGTGCTCCTGAGGCTGGGCGTTCTGGAGGGGCTCAGAGACCCTTCTGTGTGGGAAACAATCGCACAGCACAGATGGAGCGAGAGACTGCACAAAGCCCGCACAGCTGGGAGCACAGCCGTTCTTTTTGGCTCTGTGATCTCTTTGGTTTCTGCATGGGATCTTGAGCTAATACCAATACTCCTTAAACGATTCCATGGAATAGAAACAGAAGGAACATTGCCAAACTCATTCTCTGAGGCCACAGTCACCCTGATACCTAGACCACACAGGGTCTTCATGGGATCTCCTTTGAGGGAACTCCCTAGAGCTTCAGATAGGCATGGTACCTTGATGTGAGCCTGGAAGGCGTGTGAGGTTGTCACTGGGGAAGCTGTGGGTTCAGGTGGAAGACAGTGCCTTGATGATTCTTCTCAGTGTTGATCTGGGTGGGGCGCAAGCAGTGACTGCTAAGAGAAACATGGTTCTCGGCTATGGAGCCGGCTTGGCTAATATTTTGCAGAGAGCACAGCAGCAGCTACCCAGCCCTCTAACCCTCTGTCTCTAGAGTCTGTTCTTACTCTGTTGGGGACAGTTCTCCAAAATACATGTCTGTCATTCCTGTCTGTGAGCCAAAGATGCCACTGCTTCTCCTTGGTTGGAAGATAAAAAATAAAGTTCCTTTTCATTTCAGTGCCCTAAGGAATGGGATTCTGATCCTATTCACCTTGTCATACCTATTAGAGAGCTAGTCCTCCTTACAGGACTCAGCGCTTGAGACAAGGTGCACCGATGTCCTCCTGTGTGCTTTATGCCACCTCTCTAGTCCCAGGGCCCCTCCTCCTCCATCCTGCCACGGACACTCCCAGACAATGGCCCTCCGCAAGCCTTTTTGCCCATGTTTGTTTCTGCATACTGTTTGAAGGAACCGGCCACTTAACTCCGGTGCCACTTAAGTTACAGGTCTTACCTGATGGTACTGGGCTCATCACATACCAGGGAGTCTACTGCTCTCAGTCTCATGGCACTTGCAACAGCCTGGATTCCTTCATTCCCTTAAAGGAGGGTGGACTAAGCCGATGCCATGTGTGAGCCGTCCGGTCCTTTCCCTCACCTCTGGGCCGCCCCCTTCTAGGTCCAGAGCACACTGGGCTTGTGTGCAGCTGCTTGCCTTTCCATCAGTGGCTCTGCGCCAGCCCGCATTCCTTCCAGAAAGGAACATTTATTAAAATACCTTGAGAAAATGTCAGCAGGCTGAGAACCGCCGCCCTGTTTATGACAGGAACAGAAGACCTGACTGACTGTCCCCGGCAGGCAGCTCTGTTTTCTGGACCTGGAGTTGAGCCCGTTCCACTGGGCACGGGAAGTAGACGTGATGTGGCTGGAAGGACCCTTCAGACCACAGGGGAAAGCGACAAGAGCCAGTTAAAATAGAAATGCCAGGGGCTTTCTGTTCTTCTGCCCGGCTTCCGGTCACAGCCCCGCTCAGTAACACCAAGGTTGGCCCTTTGTAGCCCTGGCTTGTGTTCTCACGCTGATTATGTTATCCAAACACCTGTTTGCAGTGTCCCACAGGTAGGACTAAAGGAAGCCTGTCCCCAGTTGGTTTTTGACTGATCAATAAAGTTACTGGTGGCCGGTGGTTGGGCGGGGACAGAGGTTGGACTTTTAGGATTCCCAGGAAGGGAACTGAGGAAGGAGGAAGAGGAGATTCAGCCATAACTGGGGTGTAGGAGACAGACCACACCAGAAAGGTGCAGGACAGGTAGACACAGGGGGAAAGCAGCCCCAGGAAGGCTGCCCGGCAGGTCCAGGGTGGCAAAGATAAAATGTAGATTTAATAAATATTAACTCAGGAATAACGGAGGGGAAATGTGTCACCGTCATGGGGAGTTAGGGAGTGGCCCAGCCATTGAGCGGTTTAAGGTATTTAAAATATAAGGCTGTGTATGTGTGTCTTTCTTTCTGGAATCCGAAACATCTGGTGGGTGGCGAGAAGTGCGCATGTGCCCCCCCCCCCCCCCGGGAGTATAGAGCAGGTTAACAAGTTACCGCATCACCGTGTCCATCGTGTGTCACAGTGAAAAGCTTCCTCTGCCTCTCAGGTGCAGGTGCAGAGGTGGCACGGATGTTTCCTAACCGTGCCCCTCTGACTTCCTCTGTGAGACACAAGAACCGGGGTGCAGATGGCTTTGTTGATATTCGCACACTGTCCCCAGGGAGCTCTTTAGCTGTGCGAGTGAATGGTATTCGGTGCTGCAGACCCAGATCCCCAAAGACCTCCACATTTAGACAGGGTGACAGGAGCGAACTGATCTGAATGAAATGTGTAGGAAATTATGCTACTGGTGAGCTCAGGTGCAATTCACTGTCACCTGGGGAGAGAAAGACCTGGAGCAAGAGATGGGATGGATCTCTGCGTGCTGGCTTAACAGACACCAACAGTCAGGAACGGTAAGGATGAACCAGATCATGAGGGATGGTTAGTCCAACTCTGGCCAAGAGAGAAGAGAAAACGGGATTTGCACTCAGAAACAATCCCAAAGGTTTGAGCAATCACTCAGGAGTCTGGAAGCTTCTGGGTATCCCTCCCGGCACATCTGCAAAGCTTTTCACAGATAGAAGCTTACAGAGGGATATTAGGATGATGGAGATGACCTGAGCCCCCATCAGAGGATGACACAGAAGGAATACAGGGAGAGTTCAGCTGTTCCCTGGTTTCACACACTGCATTTACTGTGGCCACACTAATCCATGGTATGGGCTACTTTAGAAATCAACAAGGAAGGCTGCGGTTATGAATAAGCATCTTCCATTGTTCTAGTTAGGTTTGTGTTGCTGTGATACAAACCATGACAACAGCATCCTGTATAGGTTCCAGTATATCATTGGGGTAGGCCCAGGGCAGCTCTACTACAGACCTTTTGCTCTCCTTGTGGTACCCCCATGGTACTGGCATCTCCAGGATGCTGAGGTCTTCACTGCTACTGGCTGGCACCTTTAGCAGTGATCCCCCCTCCCCACTCCCCGCCCAACTTCTTCGGGGACTCAGACCCTGCCTGTCACTGGTACTGTGCCAAGCCTTGACTTTTTCTTACATTCCCTTCAATCATTGTACCTTCATGACTCTTTCAGGCCTTCAAAGCCAGTGCTCTGTGGTGTGGTGGTTTGAATGAAAATGACCCCCTTAGGCTTACAGGGAGTGGCACTATGAGGAGAGGTGTCCTCGTAGAAATGGTCAGCAGTGTTAGAGGACGTGTGCCATGGTGGGGTGGGGTGGTGGAGGTTTTGAGTTTTTTAAGGTTCAAGCCAGACCCAGTGTCTCTCTCTTTCTTCCTTCTGGATACCAATCCATATGTAGAACTCTCAGCTACCTCCACAGCGCCATGGCTGCCTGCATGCCAGCACCATGACCACAACGGACTAAACCATCTGAACTGTCAGCCAGCCCCCATTAAATGCTTCCCCAGCTTTGGACAGGGATGACGTGGGGATGCTTGAAATGTGTAGGTTTCTGTTGCAAATGTCTCCCTCAGAGTGTCTTTGTCTAGGGGTTCCAGGAAGTACTGCAGCTTCTTTAGTACACATTATCTTCTGTTATGAGTTGACTGACCTTGAGGGGCCAAGAGGTGCTCACTGCAGTGTAGAATTAAGATGGTACCAGTTGGGGATGATGCTCTCATGCCTTATAGCATTTTCTGGTTCTCTTCATAGCAGGGGCGGGGGTCCTCACAGAGAGACTGACGGGAGTGCAAATAACTTTGCTTTGAGAAATAGCTGGTCTTGGGCTGAGGCTATGTCCAGTTTCTTCCGCTCTGCTTGGAGCTTGGTGTGCCTCCTTTCCTGGGGTTGATTGATTATGAACATTTCAGCGAACATGAAGTCCTTCACAGAGTGGGGTTACAGCAATTGCTCATAAGAGGTTAGGACTAAGGGACAACTTAGGGGACCTGCCTTCTATCTCTGTAGGCTTAAATTTTTCTCAACCCTAATTTTAATAATGGTTCTTAACTGCTTCAACCACCCTTCTAACCCACCATCTACCAGAGGTAGTAGAAAAGTTATTAGGATGGGGGTGTGTGTGGAAGTGGACCTGTTTAGAAATTCTTTGGAGCAAACCTCATCTGCCTTGTCAGGAAATCAGCAGTTCAGTGTACAGGGTTAATCAGTGGCAGCTTGATCCACTTGCAAATACTTCTCCAGCAGTCTAGTTCAGTAGTGTTGGGTCCATTGGGTCTGTTGACTATTTATACTCTCTCCAAACATCATGCGTTCTCCACTGGTCTTGCCTCACCACATGTCTTGCCTCAGCATGTGAGTCTGTATCAGCTGACATCACTCTGTCAATATGCCTAAGTACAAAGAAGCTGCAAGACGCTCCCAGAACACCACCAGAAGGGTTTTGTGTGTGTGCATTTCTCCCTATGGAGTGATGACAAATGGAGCTCAGTAAAACAATGTAAGGCAAGCAGATACATGTGTGTTGCTAGCAAGGAATCCTTCATCAGTCAGGCTTTCAAGTGCTTGCTTCAACCAAACAGCTTTCACATGTGTCTGCTTCAGGAAAACACTCCTTCACCTGTTGGCCTCAGCAAAACGCCAGTCAACACAAGTGACTTTCCAAAGAAACCAGAAGTTTCCACTTCACATCTCAGCAGTCTAATACTGGGGATTAGGAAAGTGCCAACACTGTTACTAAAACACAGTCTATCCTAAGGACATCATGACCCAGCATTAAGTCTTTCTTGGGAGACTCTAAGGGATGCAGACATGTGCAGAGTGAGTTCCTGCATACAGGGTACTGAACTATAAGCACCCTGTATGTCTCAACTGTGTGTGACTGGATTGTGTTGTTAGGTTTTTTTGTTTTCTTTTATTTTGGTTTTGCTTGTTTGTTTTTTGGTTTTGGTTTTGGTTTTGGTTTTTTGTTTTGTTTTGTTTTGTTTTGTTTTGTTTTTTGAGACAGGGTTTCTCTGTGTAGCCCTGGCTATCCTGGAACTCACTCTGTAGACCAGGCTGGCCTCGAACTCAGAAATCTGACTGCTTCTGCTTCCCAAGTGCTGGGATTAAAGGCATGCACCACCACCACCTGGTTGTTGTTAGGTTATTTAGGACAAGTGTTGATAGATTATTTTAAAAACATCTGGGAGGGAGGGTTAGTCTCACCTAGATGAGACAATGCTTAATAATGCCAAGTGTACATCTTTGTCACCCACGTGTACAGGTGGACAAAGTGCCTTCAGGGAAAGATGGGATGTGGCCCTTTATCAAGGCTGAATTGACTTCCATGTAGCCATTCAGCAGGAAATGATCAAGTGTGATTTGCTGGGTGGCTGGGGCAGAGACAGGACGTGAGTAGTCAGGGGAAATTTCAATGGAAAAGGAGGAGTAATGGGAAAAGAAGTTATTAATTCCTTTCCCCCCAAACTAAAGGCAAATTCAGTTTGAAAATACACAATACTAAAATTTTAAATCCTCCCAAATACAGGCTTGAGGTCCTTTGGTGTTCTTTGGTTAGATTTTTTTTTTCCTTTTAAGCATTGTAAGGAGTGGATTTTCAGATAGCTAGCAGGAAAATGGGTAGTTCTGAGCCCAGCAAGCCTGAGGTGGTCTGGCTCCCCCATAGCAGGCCCTCTGCAGAGGGATTAGCCTGCCTGTTGCTCAGGACTGCTGTGAGATAGACAAACCCAAACCCCTGGTCAGGCCCCAGCCACATCTGTTTCCCACCACAGGCCTGGATACAGGATTTCTTTTCTAAGCTTGCTTTCTCTCTGGAGTTCCAGCCTATCTAATGCAGCTCCTCCTATCTGGAGTGGCTTATCTCCTTAGCCCCGTTTCACACAGCACATCTCCAGCGTCCAGGGAGGCTGTCTTCCATTATGGTCTCATTCCTAAGGGTTGGGAGGGACATGTGAAAAGGTCAGCTCAGGAACTTTGGAAAGGTCACGGAACACTTGCCCTTTCCAGAAGGGAAAGGCTAAATTATAGTCCTCAAATCCCCTGCGGCTAGGGGAGGCTCAGAGTTATTCCGAGACCATTGGCCACCTACCTCATTCTCTAACAACCAGTTAGTTTAAAGGTAACACTGTTCTGCCAATCACATTATGCCTAATGGCGGCTGCCCTGAGGACTGTATAAAAGGCCCACTGTGCAGCCTGTACAGGGTTGTTCACTCCCCATGTGCAGGGTGACCCCAGCATGCTGGATTAAATAAAATTCCTCTTGCTGTTTGCCTCGAATCCTGTCTCCACATTACTCACTCAGGGGATTTCCGATAAGTTAAGGCTCCCCGAGTCTTATACATGCACAGCTTACAGCCATGAAGGCTTTGGTTGGCCCTCTCACCCAACATGGCTTTCAGGAGAAGGATGCTGTATTCTTTAGAAGTCATAGATGTACAGAGGGGCTCTAGAAAATGTAAAGGGAACCCTAGAAAGTTCTGGCATTCTAGTGAAAAGGCAGCCTTTGGCTCTAAAGCTTTGGGGGGCAAAGGGCTTGGTTTCTACCATATTGATTCTGGTAGCAATGTATGAAGTCAAGAACTTGAGCCTCTACACGAATCAAGCACACAGTCCCTGCCTGGAAAGTTGTGTTCATGTGTAAGTTTGTTGCTACTGACGTCTACTTCTGCTGCTTACCTCATGGTGGTAGCTGTGCTTTGAACAGCACTGATTTCCCCGGAGAAAAGCAAGCAAGGAAACAAACAGACCACAACATTAGTCAGACGGTTACAGGCTGACACATCTGGGAGATTCATACCCTCCCCTGGAATGCTCAGACTGGGAAAGAAGAACCACCGTTCTCCACCCAAGTGTGTGCTCAGGACACTGTCAAGCCACGGGCAGCCATTGTTTCGAGGTGGTTCTAGAATCACCTGTGTCTTCTCCATTGCGGTTACCTATACAACTGTGTCAGGCCTGGCAGCTGCTCCAGCTGTTTCTGTTGAGCTGCACATGGCTTGGGGGAACAACTTTTTATTCAATACATTTGTATACAGTAGGTTCTAACTGTATACATGCGCCTTTCTACTAAGGTCAGGATTTATGGTGCCAAACTCTTTCAAGTTGGGAATCAGGAAACTAAATTTCAAATGCACAGTTAAGGAACCTGAGCAGCGTGAGACACTGCTAACTTCATGCGGCCCTACCACTGGTTATCATCAAATGGCAGTAGGCTGGTGTTTTCAGCAAGCTTATCCATTGGTAATTGAGCCCCAGTGCACTGTAGGAAGGGGCAATAGCTCTTCAAATCTAAGAATCAGAGGGTAACACATGTTTCATAGGCTTCAAGAAGCTGCAGTCATGTCAGTGGCCCCAGCCTCAGACACATTTTTCTTACAACCCAGGTTTCTAGCATCATGTCTGGCATACAGCCAGCATGTGACTGGATGAATACTGATGTGCAAATTAAATGGGAAACAATCACCTCCTTAGAGCCCCCAGGGGAATCCTGCAGTCCCAGGCTGGCTGAAAGACATGGGGGAATTCCCCTCCTATACCAAGACAGGTTTGTTCTTGCTTTGCCTGGAGTACAGTGACAATCTCTCCCCATTTGTCAACCGAGAGGCTCTTCTGGGCTTGTCTCCAGGGTGACTGAGGGGCCCTTGGATGGGGCTAGAGACATCGGTGCTAGAGGGGGGCCTTGTGCGTTTCATTTGGTTTGCATTCATTGGCTCTAGCCAGACCAGTCTGGGCTTTTTGTATGAGGGTAGCCTGGGATTCATGCTTTCCCACTTCTTTACTAATATGCATGGACCAATACTTCTCACTGAGAGAGAGTGGGAGGAAGAACTGGGTCTTACTCTACCACCTAACAGAAGCCCCAAGATGAGTATGGGATGACATTTGTCTGGCTGTTGAGAATGACTTTGATTAACAGACGGTGACACTGATACAGCGGTGAAGGAGCTGCAACACTAGAAGCTTCTGGAAAAGTTCATTCATCACTGGGGTTTGGGATGCTTTGAGTGGGCTCTTTATGTTATGAGGGATACATGTTGTGTGCACCTGGGTTCTGCAAGACTGCAGCCTAGGGAGGCAGTGTGGAAAGAATGGACTCCGTGACATGTTAGTCTGCTTTCTGTTGCTGTGACGTCGGAAAGAAAGGATTTGGTTTAGCTAACAGATTATCAAAAGGTTATCAAAGCAGGAACCTGGAGGTTCTGAAGCAGAGACAATGGAGAAGTAGTGCTTACCGGCTTCCTCAGCCTGCTTCTTAGGCAACCCAGGGCCACCTGCCTGGTGGTAGCATCGCTCTTAGTGCGCTGTACATGCT
Source organism: Apodemus agrarius (assembly GCA_964023405.1). Taxonomy (NCBI): domain Eukaryota; kingdom Metazoa; phylum Chordata; class Mammalia; order Rodentia; family Muridae; genus Apodemus; species Apodemus agrarius. The sequence continues at coordinate 53,701,752 of OZ030019.1, forward strand.
CACATCAGTCCTCCACCAAGAAAAAATGCCCCCCACAGGCTTGTCTATTGACCAATGGTTCTGGTGGAAGCTTCTTCCCAGTTAAGATTGCCTCTTTCTAGATGACTTGTATGGGCCAGACTGGCAAAACCTTAACTAGCACACATGCCCAGGTAGGTTTGGGAAATAGCAGAGTACCCACCCCCTCCATCTGGAAATGTGGTGTGTGAATGAGTATATTTTGAAAGACTCACATTTGGAGAAGTGGGCTCAGACTTTAGAAGCTGTTCAGCATTCCCCAAAGGCACCAATGAAGATATGACTCATGTCACAGCCAAGTGTCCCTGAACGAGTACTGCCAAGTACTCACAAGAGGCTTCGAGAGCAGCCTCTGCTAGAAGATTGTTTGGGATGACTCTTACTCGACACAGAAGAGAAGTATGTCTTTCACTGTTTAGGACTCTTCCCTGAAGTTCAAGGTCTGGGGAGGAAATGTGAGGATGAGGTGGGAGAGAGAGGGTGCAAATCTTTATTAGGCAGGTGTATTAGTCTGGGTTCTCTAGAGTCACAGATCATATGGGCAGTCTCTATGTAGTTAGGGAATTTGTCGATGACTTACAGTCTGTAGTCCAACTCCCCAACAGTAGTCAGCAGCAGCTGTGGATGGAAGTCCAAGGATCTTGCAGTTGCTCAGTCCCACGAAGCAAGCCGGCAAGGAAGAATCTGTCTTCCTTCTTTCAATGTCCTTATATATGTCTCCAGTAGAAGGTGTAGCCCAGATTAAAGGTGTACACCTTTAATCCCAGATGAACTTGAAGTCTGGGATTAAAGGTGTATGTCTCCACACCTTTAATCCCAGATGACCTTGACTGGAATCCATGCTTCAAGATCTCCATGCTAAGTCCAGGTCAGAAACTTATGTCTCTGAGCCTCCAAATTAGGATCATAGGTGAGCCTTCCAATTCTAGATTGTAGTTCATTCCACATATAGTCAAGTTGACAACCAGGAATAGCCACTACAGCAGGAATGTATGTCTTTTGGGACATGAGAAGTGGGGACCCCTGTGCTCTACTCTGTGAGGTTCAGGGAGTCTGGGGGTGGGAAACGGTGCGTTATAACAGATGTGAGTGTCGTTGGGTATGGCTAGAGTCCACCTTAGCCTTGCCTTTCCTATTTCCCATGGAGTTACTATGAAAGAATCCTCAGTTATTTGAAGTTCCGTTACAAGTGGGCGACCACTTACACTGTGAGTGACAGACAGGCTCTGCCTGCCAGCATTACAGTGGCTATATGACAGCTCTTCTCTTAGAAGACTGGAAGTTGACCGGACAAACTCATTACTGACTGAGCTTCATCCTGGACCAGCATACCCCTTGTCTGACACTTGTGAAGATACGAACACGATAGATGTGAGTATGGGGATCCTGTTTTTTATGCTTACAACGTTGTTATGAAATATGTGTGTATGACAGCTTTCTGTTATTTGCCTCTGCATTTTCTCTCTAGCAAAATTTATGATTGATATGAACTTATAACTTATATTCATCCAAAGTATCTATCAACAGATGAATGGATGGACAATGAAATTGATAATAAAACCATGGACTTCTATTTTTCCATAAAGAAAGAAGGAATGATATCAGTTGTTAGAAGATGGGTGTGGCTGGAGATCACCATGTCAAGGGAAGCAAAGTAGACTTAGGAATACAGATGTCTTGTGTCTTCTCATACTTCTGAACCCTAGAGTGCTGATTGATACATACAACCATTTAGATCTCTGTAACATGAAGCAGGGGCTTATGTCAAGGCTGTTGGAAAGGCTGACCTTGAACTCACAATCTTGCTGCCTCTGTCTCCTCAGGTGATGGAATAATAAGGAATGCTCTGTCGTCCCACCTGTCTAACCTTTCAGGTCTGTGGAGCTCTTCTATGTTACTGGCTAAATCTCCTTGTATTTGGAAGCATACGCTTCTTTTATTTTCTTTCCTTTGCATGTATGTGTATGAATGGTGTGCCACAGGCATGTGTACATGCTCACATATGTGTGGGCACATGTTTGTGCAGGTGTGGAGGCCAGAGGTTTACGTCTGGGTACCTGTGCATTAACACAGGATTTCTCCCTTACCCAGAGCTCGCTGATTAGGCTAGCCTGCTTAGGTAACTTGTTCTGGAGGTCCTGTCTCTGTATCCTGAGCACCAGGATGACAGATGGGCCACCACACCCACCCAGTGTTCATGTGGCCCTTGTCTGTAAGACAAGCACTGAACCCACAGGGCAACCTTCCCAGTCCCCTGAGAGCACTAACATTCCTAGCAATTTTTTTACCTTTTTATATTTTTCATGTGCACTTTAAAATATTATATTGTCCCGTGGATTAATAAGTTTAAACTACATTTCCCTGAGTACTTAAGATCCTTTCAAAGTATGTCCTGCAACAACTTGTGTTTTTATTTTTTCTATTAAATATTTTTTCTCCTTAAATATGTTTTGTATCCAAACTATACATTGAATTTCTCAGAGGGTCCCTGAGAAACCATAAAGATATATTGTTTTGGCTTCTAAAAAGAGAATGATAAAAAGTAATTAGATTTGTTTGTTTTCCTTTCTTTTCCTGTCTGTTGAGGCTTGTGTCTGGCACATGCAGCATTGCTCTCTATGACAGAAATTCTCAATTACTTCAGAGCAATATGGGACAATGATTAGAGCAAAAGACACTTTGTCTTCTATCATCAAACTATGCCAGGCAGGTTATCAGTGTAAATACATTTGGAAACTGGGTGCTTTACAGAGTGGTCTGAAACTTACCCAAGTCTCCCTTGCTCTCTGTAATATATTCTTGCCCTGGTGTGGCCAGCAGCCGCACCCTGCAGATGCACATCCAATTGAGGGAGTTTACTCTGCTCTCTTCTAATATTATTAATTACCATAATAAATTAACTGTAACTATTCTGTTTTTCTTAATAGGCGAGTTTTGCTTTCTCTTTGTGCTTTCTAGAAGTTTCTATAAGACCCGTGTTAATAATTGGATCTTTAACAAATAAGGAGAGACTTGACATTGCACTGGAAAAAGCCTGTGGCAAATGTTGTACACTGCTAACACCTGAAGAAACCACTGGGCACAGGTTCCAGAGTTCATTCCAGCCATCATACTTGAGAAACTGCCCAGAATGCTAAGCTGGGTGTGCTGCTTCTCTCCAGCCCCAAAGAAGACAATTCTGTATATGTAGATTGCTGGTCCAAGAACCAGTAGAAAAAGAGAGAACTGTGTAACTGATAAGGGAAAGTGTGTGTGTGTGTGTGTGTGTGTGTGTGTGTGTCTGTGTCTGAGTCTGTGTGAGTGTGTGTCTGTCTCTGTGTCTGCATGTGTATTTTTCTTGGTTAGATTTTTATCAACTTGACATAAGCTGGAGTTATCTGGGAAGAGGGATCCTCAGCTGAGAAAATGTCTCCACAAGATCAAGCTGTAGGCATGTCTAATGTGATTTTTCTTGACTGATGGCCGATGCGGGAGAGCCTAGATTACCGTGGGCAGCAGCAGCCCTGGGCAGGTGGTCCTGGGTTGTAAAAGAAAACAAACTGAGCAAGCCAAGAAGAAAACAGCAATAGGCAGCCTTCCTCCACGGTCTCTGCATCGGTTCCTTCCTGTAGATCTCTGCCTGAGTTCCTGCCCTGACTTCCCATCATGCCGGTGTGTAAATTGTAAGATAAAACAGACTTTCCTCCCTACGTTGCTTTTTGTCATTGTCTTTATCACAGCAATAGAAATCTTACTAAGACGATGTTATTCTTTAGAAGGTAAATGAGCTGGGTTTTGACTTTCTGTTTGTTTTTTTTGTTTGTTTGTTTTGATTTGTTTTGTTTGTAGGTGTATCTATATGGGAGGTCTTTTTTTTCTTTGTGTCTTGTTAACGACATCCAATGCTTATAATTGTCATTTTAAAGTATCCATTGCAGCAGCATTATGCACATTCATATGGTCGTATAGCTGTAACCATTATCCTTTCATCATAGTCCGCCACTGAAATATACGCAGCTGAAATGCGTGCTCACGGAACGTGATCGCTCTCAATCCTCAGCCCCCAGATACCCCCTCTCTCAGATCTGACTAATGTCAGAACTTGGTGTTTGTCGATTTATGTAAACTTTGTCCTTTATGGCAGGCTTAACCCACCTAGCTGAATGTCCTCAGGGTCATGCGTGGTGAAGTATGTGTCAGAATTTTCTTCCTTTTTTTTTTTTCCTCGAGACAAGGTTTTTCTGTGTAGTCCTGGCTGTCCTGGAACTCACTCTGTAGACCAGGCTGGCCTCGAACTCAGAAATCCACCTGCCTCTGCCTCCCAAGTGCTGGGATTACAAGCATGTGCCACCACGCCCAGCTATTTCCTTCCTTTATAAAGGTGAGAGACAGCTCAGACATTTACTGCTCTTGGTTAGGCAACCACCCAGGATGGAATCTTAACTTAGTTGTTGGCTGTCATGAATAGCACTTTCAATGTGTGCAGAAATCTGCTCCAGTCTCTGCTCTTGGTTATTTCATGTCTATAACCCAAGGCAGAATTACCGATACTTTTGCTTGATTTAACTTTACTTTACAATATCGTGTTGTTCCCTCTGGTGGGCATACTCTTTTACTCCCGTGAGCAGCAACCAACCCTTCTAGTTTGTCTCCCTGCTCCCCAACACTGGTTACTTTCTGTTTTGATTCTGGGTTTTCAACAATACCTCCTCATAGTGCACGGAGCATCTCTGAATTCCTGATGATTAGTAATCCTGTGGGTCCCATTGAGCCCCACCACAGGGCAGGGAGCTGCTCCACTCTGCTGATCCCACACCATTGCTGGGAGGGTGCTGGGCTCTAGGAATATTAGAGCTCTAGAGCTGAAGCTGGTATTCCTGGCTTCCAGTTGCCACTGGAGAACCACACAGAGAAGTCAGGTATGAAGTGTGTGTAGGGGGGTGGGGGGAGGGGTGTCCATGGGCTGCCACGAGGCTGGGACCGGGTGCTCCCAAACTCCTGGACTTTCAGGAGCCACTGAGTCATGAGGAATTGAGAACAGAAGTGCGGGAAGAGAGGGGGAGCCTGAGGATGGCAACTAGTCTGGGGCTCCTGCTCGTCGAGGAAGGACCTTAGCTTGGCTGCAGTTGTGACTGGAAGAGCAGATGAGCCTTCTATGGGAGACTTAAGCAACAGCTCTGTAGGGGAAGGCCCACACCATGCTCTCACGGCGGGTCTAGATAGACAGTCCTTGGTGCCAAACTGTTTATTGGTTGTTCATCATGAAAAAAATGGATAGATATCATACCAACTTCTCCGGGTGGACCTGAGATTAAATACCTTTTGAGGGGAGGAGTGTCTGGGAAGGGAAGCGTATTGGCTAACCCCTCAGGCCCTCTAAGTACCTCATTAGCATGGAGAACTCTGTTCTGGGCTATGTGGCCTGTCATGTTTCCTTCTGTGGGAAGTGTGGCACATGTTCCAGGCCCAGAATTTGGCAGGAGCAGGGAGCAGGGCGGTGCCTACTGTCTCAGGTGTGCACCCACTGAGTTTTTGGGGTCTCAACCTGATCTACTCCCCAGGATTCCTGGCATGGTTTACCATTCCACATGATCCTGTTCACCTTCTCTGTCCTTTCAAAGCAAAGTTGGAGCCTCCCCCGTTTTCACATGTGTGGTGCTTGTGCATGTGTATATGCACATATATGTGAGAAGCCCAAGCATTCACAGTCTTCTCCTAGCTTATTCACTGAGGCAGGATCTCCCAGTCAAACCCAGAGCTTACCTATATGCCTAACATCACTAACCAGCTTGCTCCAAGGATCTTGTCTCTGCCTTCCAGGACTGGAATTGTATGTGTCTATACTGCTGTATCCAGAATTTTATGTGAGTTCTGGGATTTGAACTCTCATCCTTATGGTTGTCTATCAAGAACCTTAACCACTGAGAAATTTCTCCAGCCACAGTTGAAGTTTCTGAAGGCAGATTTCAATGTAGATTTAGGCCTCGGGGCGGCGGTATCAGGAGACCAGGGTAGGCATAGACTTCTCAAGAAAGAATCGTGTTTAACTGCCTCATCAATAGCGGCATGTGTGCTTTTGTTTGTTTGCTTGCTTGCTTGCTTGGGAAGGCAGGGTTTCTCTGTGTAGCTCTGGCTGTCCTGGAACTCACTCTGTAGACCAGGCTGGCCTCGAACTCAGAAATCCACCTGCCTCTGTCTCCCAAGTGCTTGGATTAAAGGCGTGTGCCACCACTACCCTGCTGCATGTGTGATTTTTGTGGCTTCTAAAGTTACACTGGCAAAAGTCTAAAGAGTTTAAATGAATATATTATGTACTTATGTTCATCTGAAGAATGTTTCTTTGCACATAGTCACAGAGACGCTTAGGTATGATATGAGGTACGGTCTGGTGGGCTGATCAGGTAAAAGTACAGGTCTTTGGAGGTCAGAGGAGTCCTAACTACACACGGGTGACCATGTTAAGACATGCTTCGCTGTAATGTGTCTTCATGTGGTTATGACATTTTCTGGATTCTCACCGGGCAAGGCAAAGCTGTCCTTCATGTCTCCTGATCACTTAATTTTCCACCTGTCTATGCTGCCTCAACTTCCCCTGTGGCTTCGTCACTTAATCTTGCAGATTAAGGTGTCTCTGTCCCTTTTGTATCATGTTGTTTCCACTCGTCTGTTTTTCTTTTACATCTACCCTCTGCACATAGCTGAAGGGTTGATCTCTGCAGCTGGCATCGGCTACTTCTGGCTGACCTGTCTTCCCAAAGCCAAGGCAGCTTCGCCACTGGGCTGCTTTTCTTCAGAGTAGTGCAGCTGTTTGCAAACATTTAACCAGTGTCTGAATTATGAAACAAAACAAAAAACCAAAAGAGGATAGAAGTAGAAAAGTAATCAGACAACTAAGGCCATCCTTTGAGAGCCATCTTTGGAAATCTTAGCTTCTGAATCAATGGCTCAGCTGTGAAGAGCCCACATGCTCTCACAGCTGAGCTGAATTCAGATCGCAGTGACAACACTGGGCAGCTGACAACCCACTCTAACTCTGCATCAACAGAGTCCCCAGGCTCTCATCTGGCATCGGAGGGCGGCTCTCACGTCTACACACCCACCCACACACACACACAGTTAAAAGTGACATCTTTAAAAATGAAATTGTTTTTAATGAGGCAGCAGAGAGGAGAGAAGTGTGCTTCCTCTGTGGGCTAATTAGTGCCTTGGCCTTTCACACTCGCCTCTAGACTGTCCAGGCGGGTTCTTAGAAAGAGTCACTTCCTGCCTGTCAGGAATCTCAGCAGAATGGGGACTTGCAGGAAGAGGAGGTCACCCAGATGGCAGCATCACACAGGAAACTGGTGGAAAGGAAGGAAGTCTCTTGGCTTTGACCACTTGGCTTGTAACAGAAGCAACTACGGGAAATAAATAAATAAACATACAATCTTTGGAAAAGAAAAATCTATGTCCTGGTTTTATTCCATACATAAGTTAACTTGTTCACTGCACCACTAATTTTACTGTGGTTTCTTAGCTTGTAGATGTAAAGTAGTCAAACCAAAATCTCTACATGAAAAGTTTCTTTTTTCTTTTTAATATGGATGATCAAAATTAATGATTGACAATTATTCATATCAAGAAATTCTGTTTATAACTGGATAGTGAGGGCTGGGTACAGATGGCTCACTGGATAAGTTGCTTGCTCTCCAAACTTGTAAACCTGAGGCACAAAAGCCTGGTGTGGCAGGGAACTGTGTAACCCAGGGCTGTGGCCAGCCATTAGCACTCAGTGGATCACACTCCCTTCAGTCATAAAGAGGAAATTGAGGCTTGTGGAGTGTGAGTGGTTCAGATGCTGTAATTTTCTATGTGCATATGAGACCCCTTCCTGCCCATAATCATTTTTCTTAAGTCTCCCATGTGTACAGGGTCTCCTTTGTCCTTGATGCCCCCCTAGATGTGAGTGGCCATCCTGTGGGGGGATTCTTGGTGGGACTGAAGAAAAAGAAGGCATTTTTTCTGGAAGTAAATATCCTGGAAACTGCCAGAGAGAAGGCTGTTGGGAGGTCAGAGGTGACACTCCCACTGTCTGAAAGGGCTTTGAAGAATGCCCTCTGCAGGGATGTGACTCCACTTTCCTGCCTTGAAGCTCAGTCCAGAAGGGAGCATTATCACTGTCGCTGCCTTTTGAAGACCTTTGCTGGCAACAGCGATTTTTGTTACTTTTGGCAGATCCATCTAGAACGTGTCCAAGACGTGATATGACATGAATTTGGTTCTGAAAGCCCCGCAGATTCCGTGTGGGCCTCTCTGGTCAGAGTCTTGTTTTGCCTCTTGGTCACAACAACTGGACTTCCCAGGGATTATTCATTCTTACAGGTTAAGGAAAAATTCAGAGCCAAATTTTAGGTCTTTTCCTGATTAAAAACAAAACACACAATGAAAGGATCACGGGGCTTGCCTTTGAAATGTAGCCAGGGACACACAACAGGGAAAGGGACAGCTATTATTACACTTCCTAACACAGCTGGTTAGTTTTTGTTTTTCATAATGAAGAAGAACTGTGACACCTTACGGAGCTCCTTTCCCATGACCACTGGTTTGCCTTTTAGAGAGGATGGATAGGATGGATAGCACGAGAGGCTTAGGCTACTTGGTGAAGTGATTTTGGAACTAAAGCTAGCTCTGCATTCCTGAGGTACCCTGCCCCGGGCCTCCTGAGGAAGCCTCGGGAGATATAAAGGACATCTCAGGGAGATATCCTCGGTGCTCTGACCCTTGGTGGGCCAGAACATGCTGTTCATCAGCTCCAGCTCACTGATAAGATGGAGTCGTCATGTCCAGCTCGCCCTGATGCAGTGAGGATGAATGAAGAAGGGTGAAGATAGCAGCTCACGTCTCCAGAGCTGATCACGAGCATGCCCTGGCATCACCTATGGCTCACTACTGCCGCTAGGGAAGACTCTTTCGGCGTGAATATGAAATATCATTGGAGGATGTTTTGTGTATCTGTTTCCTGATGGGTGGTACAATTTAGGGAGGTTCTGAAACCTTTACCAGGCAGGAATGTGACTGGAAGAAGTGGGTTTCTAGAGGCAGGCCTCTTTCAGTCACCACAAGGCAAAGCAGCAGAGACTGAGGTCTCTGTTGGAGTTGAGGGGTGGGGCGGTCACAGTGATGAATTCCTTGTCAAGTAGGAGCAGTGTGGCTTCAGAACACGAGTTCCCAAAGTCAGTCACATTCTCTGCTCACATGACACACACACAAGGACTAGTGTGAGGTTGAACCAAGGTATCCAACTGGTTTTCATTGACTCTGTACAAGGCAGGCAGAAGCTTGCCTTTTCTCTAGGAAACCGAAGCTGTAGCAGCTCAATGCCAGCCGTATCTGGGCCATTAACATAGTCTGTCAACAAGCATTTGATAGAAAATCTACATCATTTACAAGATAGGATTCTGGCACAAGCTGGGCTGAGGTAAGTTTATGATAAATAGTATGATCAAATGACACTTCAGGGTCTGAGGAGATGGTTAAGAGCTCCTGTTGCTCTTGAGGGGAAACTGGATTCAGTTCCCAGCAGCCACATGAACAGCTCACAACTATCTGTAGCTCTACTTCCAGGAGATACAGTGTATACATGCACATACACATACAGAGAGACACACATGCACATACACATACAGAGACACACAGACATAAGTAAAAAATTTTTTTAAGATTTATTTATTTATTATATGTAAGTACACTGTAAATGTCTTCAGACACTCCAGAAGAGGGCATCAGATCTCCTTATGGATGGTTGTGAGCCACCATGTGGTTGCTGGGATTTGAACTCAGGACCTCTGGAAGAGCAGTCAGTGCTCTTAACCGCTGAGCCATCTCTCCAGCCCTGAAGTAAAATATTTTTTAAAACTACTTCCAGCATTTCTGTTTACTTGTGCCAACCTCTGCATTCTGTCTCTGTCTCTCTCACATCTTCTAATCAGTAGAATCCTCTGAGAGAAGACATGTCTTCAATTGTATAAGCATTGTGAGCTGTTTATTGAAAACAATCACCTTTTCTTTATTTAGCAAATATTCATATTTATCCCCTAAGTATTGGACTCCATGTCAGGTCAATGATAAAGATGATGAAGTGGTGTCTATTGCAGTGCATGCCTGTTGTTGTAGTATTTAGGAGACTGAGGAAGGAGGATGGAGAGTTCTAGAAAGCCTATTCTAGATTGGGAGTCCTGGTTTAAAACAAAACAAGTGTTGTGGTCTAGGTCTCTAATCCTATCACTTGGTAGGTAGAGGCAGGGGGATCAGAACTTATGGCCAGGAGCTCAGTCAGACACAGGCAAAACACTTGCCACAAGTTCTATCCCTGGACCCTGCCTGTTGTAAGGAGAGAATACACACACACACACACACACACACACACACACACACACACTACACACACCACAAATAATAACAAATAAAATAAAATGAGGGGGTGGCTGGAGAGATGGCTCAGTGGTTAAGAACACTGACTGCTCTTCCAGAGGTCCTGAGTTCAATTCCCAGCAACCACATGGTGGCTCACAACCATCTGTGATGGGATCCAATGCCCTCCTCTGCTATGTCTGAAGACAGAGACAGTATACTCATATAAATAAAATAAATAATTAAAAACAATTTTTAAAAAAGGAAAAAGCAGCTGAGCGGTGGTGGCGCACGCCTGTAATCCCAGCAATTGGGAGGCAGAGGCAGGCAGATTTCTGATTTCGAGGCCAGCCTGGTCTACAGAGTGAGTTCCAGGACAGCCAGGGCTACACAGAGAAACCCTGTCTCGAAAAATTTAATTTAAAAATATTTATTCAATTTAAAAATATTTAAATTTTAATTTAAAAATATTTAATTCAATTTAAAAAATAAAAAATAAATAAAATAAGGGATTTATGCCTAGCTTCAGTTACATAGCAAGTTTGAGACAAACCTTGGCTTTGAAATGAGACTCTGTCTTAAAAACGAAACAAAAGCACAACAACAAAAGTAAAAAACTAAAAACAATAACAAAAAATAAATTTGGACATCCTATTGGATTAAAGCTCATAATTTAGTGGCCTAATAACAATGTACACAGGAAGCTGACACCCTCAGGAGTCAAGGGGCGGGGCTCAGAGCTAGATCTATTGCCATTGGCTCTGGGAATAAAGCTTTACTAGACCACAACCACACCTGTTCTTTGAAGAGGTGTCTGTGGCTATGGAGGCTTTAGTGCCAATTCACACAGTTGGCCAACAGTAACAGGGAATAGATGGTTATGAAGTTCTTTGGTCATTTACAGAAAAACATTTGTTAATTCCTCTTCTAGGGGATTAGTTCTGTGCATATTATGTGTCTACTATGTATTTAACAAGTGAATTTATAGTATCTAAAGCAACACACACACACACACACACACACACACACACACACGCCTCCAAAGGACAGATAGGGGCTGCTGAGTGCCTGCCCCTAGGGAGGTGACTTTTTCTTTCTTTCTTTCTTTCTTTCTTTCTTCCTTCCTTCCTTCCTTCCTTCCTTCCTTCCTTCCTTCCTTCCTTCCTTTCTCTCTCTCTCTCTCTCTCTCTCTCTCTCTCTCTCTCTTTCTTTCTTTTTTGTTTTTGTTTTTTGAGACAGGGTTTCTCTGTGTAGTCCTGGCTGACCTGGAACTCACTCTGTAGACCAGGCTGGCCTCGAACTCAGAAATCTGCCTGCCTCTGCCTCCCAAGTGCTGGGATTACAGGTGTGCACCACCACGCCCGGCGGGAGGTGACTTTTTCTTTTTCCTCCTCAATGTGCTTTCTCTGGATTTTGTGTTTAGCCAAAAGACCCACTTTCTAGCCACTTACTAGATCCTCAGTCAAAAATGAAAGGAAGGCATTTAAGCTAAGTAAAGAAAGAGTCTAGAAAGAGGAAATAAGATTTGCAAACAACAACCAACCAAACAGCAAAGTACTGGTAAAGAGCAGCCATGTTTGGGCAGTGCATACTCTGTGACCAGAGCACGGCAAGCATGTGGAGCCCCGGAGGGACCTGGCGAAGGCGAGTCTACAGGCCGTTCCCACATTCTGCTTTTACTGAGAGAACCCTTGCCTCTCGCACTGCCTGTGACTGTTTGCACTTTCCCTTGGCATACCTCATACCATGACAGCAGACAAAGTGTGTGTGCTTAGGAGAAAATAGTGACCACAGACTGACCCACAACTGGATAAGGTCATTAACCCGGGGCCTCCTCCCAGTGCTGCTGGATCCTGGGAGAGGTACAATCTCTAAGTACAGAAAACCTTTTACGTATCCAGCCACCCAGAGCTGGGCCTAAGGGTATTTGAGGCTGAGAAAGAGATTAAAAAGCTCTCTACTTATCAGATGAAGATTTTTGTTATCAGAATCCATTCGTTGGTGCAAAGCTTCCCAGTAAAGCAGTTGGAGACCAGGAGGCAAGTGCACAGGAGGGGAGGAGCGTCCCAGGGAGATCTGAGGGAGACTGGGGCCAGAGACGTGCCATATCCAGTCTGAAGACGTTTGCCTTAAATATCAACTCCCCTCCCCCAGTTTTCTAAACCTTCCAGAAAAGTCTACCATACCCCAGTGTAACACATGACACAACCAAAAGATTCTGCCTCACGGGTGCCTGGTTAACAGAGGAGAGCTATGAAAGGAAGGGCTTTCAGAAAGACTCAAAGAGACGGAGCCTTCGGCTGGAGTGCAGGAGCAGAGCAAGGTCAGCAGGCTTCTGAGGAGCCCTGGAGAGAAGAGGAAGGAGCATCAGTAGCTGGCCACGAACACTGGGCTTACCGTGACATAGGTTTTCTTTTTCCATTTGCCAGTGAGTGCTGATCAATCCATAGGGTGCACTTTACCCCTGTAAGTGCGATTCCTAGGTTCAGAATGTTCGTCAAATTGGGCAACCATTATCGATCTCCAATTTTAGACAGTCTTATTGCTCCCAAACGGACCCCTAGCAGTCATTCCTCACCACCTCCCTGAGAACTAACAATGAGTATAGTTATTGTTGGCTATACCTGTCTGAGCATTTTGTACAAATGCAATCACATGATGTGGGTTCTTTGTCCATCTGGTTTATTTTCGCTCAGCATGACACTTTTAAGACTCAACCATGGTCTAGAAATCACATTATCATTCCTTTTAAAGGTCAACAGTGTTCCAAATTCTGGCTTTCTAGTCATTGTTTGAAAGACATTTCATTGCTTTTACTGTTGGGTTTTTGAACTTACAGACAGCTTGTACACAGACCTATGAGTTAGAATGCCAAGCCAGACACCACTGAAGCTCCACTGTCTGCAGCTCCCTCTGTCTGTGAGGCTGTCATCAGGTAACAGGGAAGAACTCCATTTCACTCTATGGCTTACAAATAATGTAGTCTGGTAGACACGCCCCTCCCCCACCGGGATCCTTAGGAATGAAGGACTTACTGCCTCCAAAAACCAGAAGTAGCCCTTAAGGCTCTCGTGTCAAGATTTTGGCCTCCTGAGGGGATCAGCTCAGGTGAACAGAGCTACTTTGTCCAAAGTTTTGTCCTTTTGTGGAACCAAACACACTCAACACAGACTGGCATAGGGTACAAACGCTTGGCCATTTCACTTCAGCTCAGAAGACTTTGGAAAGGTCACCGACTGCAGAGCCTCTGGTGTGTCCGTTGGTGTCTCCTAAAAGCTGGCTGTAGTGCGAGTTCCCTGTCTGATGCTTCGTTTTCCTAGCTCTCCTCCCCAACTCCTTTTCCTCCCCAAGTTTTTATCTTAAGTGTGTCATGAGAATCCAGACTTAACCTTAGCGGGGAGAAAGTTCAGTTAATAAGGGTTCGACATACAAGTCTGAAGGTCTGAATTCAACCTTTAGGGTCTATATTTTTTTTAAAAAATCAGGTCATGGGAGTATGTATTGTGGTTTCAGATCAGATCTGGGGAGGTAGAAATAGGAGGCCAACATTGGCCAAACAAGCTAGCCTGATGAGAAAGACCCAGGTTAGTGAGAGACCCTGTCTAAAAAAGGTAGGTGGGAATGATGATTGAGGTTGAGCCTCTGGTTGATAGTGAGATTAACCTCCACACACTTTGTCCATACATACACACATATGTGCATCCAAACACACACACACACACACACACACACACACACACACACACAGAGGGAAAAATCTATGCAAAAATAATCTCAGTTTCTGCATCTAAAAGAATCCAACCTATTATAGGAAAGCATTCATCCGTGTTGGGCTACAGCTTATGAACCTCTATGAAGTATCTACATTCTAGAAATGTACTCGCAGACCACCACCACATCAGGACACGAGTGTGGCAGAGCCAGAGCTGATAGATGTGAATTCAGTCTTGCCCACTAAGCTCTTTGATCTTGATCAGGCTGCCATTGTTTCCGAAGCCCAGTTTCTCACTTTAGAGCAATGTGCGCATGCACACCCAGTGCAGTGCTTAGGGGAGGAAAGGGCCCGCAGAGGGCAGGGATGGCTGTTTGTTTTACCCACGGCTGCTTGTCTAACGCCGGCAATTGTAGTTGGCACGCAGGGAGCATGTAGTGGGTACTTTCTGAGTTAGTGAAGGAAACAGCATGCACCAGACCTTGAAGACTTTTCCTGATGCCTGCTTCCTGTTGATGTCATTGAATAGGTCACGACGATTGCTGAGAAGAAATCAGGGAAACTGCCTCTGCAGTTTGGAAGTCCAGCAATGTATGACTTACACACTGACCTTTCCATGACAACCGACATCCGTAAAGCTGTTATCGCTGCTGCTGCTGAGATTTCTCCATCAGTGTCCCGCACGTGTTTAAGGACTACTGTCAATTGCTTTCATGGACCTTTCTTGTAATTTGGGTTATAAGTCATACTTGCAAGAATATAAGCTTCAATGGCTGTTTTATTAGAATGGAGTAAGGCTTGCTTATAAAGTCTCGGTGAAAGGAGCTTCGAATTGTAAGATATCCTGATGCTTCTCAGAAGAATTAAACACCATGCCACATGCCAGCATGAACAAGATAAAGAAGCTGCATTTACTGTCCTTCATACCAAGGCTTATGGTGTGGAGCCCTTTCCCTCTTTTATGACAATGCACACATGCATATAATGTGTTTCAATCAAATCCATCTCCCATTCCTTCCCCTGCAATCCCCGCTTTCTCCACTTCTACTTCCCGATCCGAACCTACCCAGTCTGCTTAGTATTGCTCATATATTCCTAAGTGTAGACGCGGCCACCAGAGCAGAGGTGGGTCCCTGAAGAGAACTTACCTCTTCAGCAGCCATCAGTGGACAACAGCTTCGTGGGTAGGGGTGAGGCTTTGGGATCCCTGCCTCTGTCTGGTTTGATTTTGTCTGGTTAGATCTTATGCATACAGTCCCCTCAGATGCTGAGTTAGTGCATGTAACAGCCCCGTCAGGCCTAGCAAATACTGCGTCCCTGCAGACATCCACCATGTCTGGGTACTGCAATTATTCCACCCTCCACTCCACCATGATCCCTGAACTTTTGGGAGAGGGAGTGTGATGAAGATATCCAGTTTAGAGCTGAACAATCCAGTCTTAGTCCTGTCTCTGCATGCTGACCCACTGTGGGTCTCTGTACCAATCTCCATCTATCGAAAAGAAAAGAAAAAAGAAAATGGTCCAACAGGCTTGCCTGCTTATAGCCTAGTCTGTTAGAGGCAGTTTTCAATTAAACTTCCCTCCCTCAGATGACTCTAACTTGTGTCAAGATGAAATATAATAGCCAACACACCCTCAAACTCCATGTCCTCTTTTTGGTTATTGACACTGTCCCCAGTCCAACTGTACTGTCCCCACATGGGTGTGAAGTCAAGTACTGGGGTGAGGACCACCTACCAGCAGTCACATGTCCAAAAGAGAGTGCCTCTTCCTCACTCAATTGTCCTCAATTCCCAGTAGCAGCCCTGCCAAGACTCACAGTAGATTTTGTCTTCAACAAAACTTTCAGTACCTAGAGTAACTATGAAAATCATAAAAAAGCAACATTGAAATATTGTGCTTCTGGCAATTATCCAGGATGACGATGGTGATGCTGCTGCTGCTGCTGCTGAATGAAACTAGGTCTCACTATGTAGACCAGGCTAGCCTCATAGAGATCTGCCACTCCTTCCTGAGTGCTGGGATTAAAGGGTTGCACCATCACATTGGGAGTATAACTTTTCTTGTCAAAAATAAATGGAAAGGGTAGGGAAAGGAAGAAGAAGGACAGAGAGAAAAGTGGGAGAGCATAAAGACTGGTGTGTGTGTGCGTGCGTGCGTGCGTGCGTGCGTGCGTGCGTGCGTGCGTGCGTGTGTGTGTGTGTGTGTGTGTGTGTATTTTGTTACAAAGCATGGGTGACTCCTGCCTTATCACAGAGGGATGGATGTCACTGAGCCCTATTTCCTCTAGTGTAAACTAAGCACAGAGGCCTCTGTGGCCCTGGATGAGGCATGAGGAAGCACTCAGTGTGTTGCCAGCCCAGGAGCGAGCAAGCCCTTTTTGGCAGGTACTCACTGGAGCCTTTGAGCTTGTATTCACCCTTAAAGACAAGTCCTTCTTTCCACTGCAAACCCTACCAACGAGGGATTTTTTTTAAAAAAAACTCTCTTTGCTTTTTGTAGTTCTGGCATACAAAGGTAGAGATTTGGAGATTATCAAAGGAACTTTCTAGAAATCACAGGTGACTGAAGGTCCAAGAGACCAATCAACAGAAAGACCAGAGTTCTGCCTGCCTAAGTCAGTCCTGTGCCTGTGTGGGTCTGTCTGAAAGCTGAAGTGTAAAGTGGCTGGAGTTGGTGAAAAGACCGAATTCCATCCTTCAGTAGGCTGGAAAGAGGAGGGGATTGTGCAGATGAGCGGAACACTTGTTTAAGCACAGAAGGGCAGTCCTAGGAAGTCTGTAACCAAGCTTGGACTTTCGCACGCAGAACCGTGTAAGTTAGCCAAGCTTCTATATAAAACACTTCAGAGCCACCGCTTGTCGCAGGGAGTGTGTCCTGCAGAGCTGGACGATGAGAGTGGACACAGAGCGAGCACTCCGCCCCGTTAGGCCAGATGCTGACCCACTGAATTGGCGCTGCTGGGTTTTGCTTTTACATAACAGAATGTGTAAAACTTCTTTAACTCGCCTTCAGCCCACACACATGGTGCTGTTTCACCTCCAGCTTCCAGTTCCCTCCTTCCTCAGGCTGGGGATCTGAGACCAGGTCCTCATGGTCACACAGCAAGCATCTGACCTGCTGAGCCGCAAGTCCAGCCCCGCTCCCCTTCTCCTCACACCCATTTCCTCCACTGTATCAAGTCATTATCATTCAGTCCAGATGAGGGATGAAGATCTGCCTTTAATTCTTTTCCTTCCCCCACACACTGGCATTTAGATTACCCAAGATCCAGTTCTGGCTCTCCTTTACCCCTCAGAGGTATGGGCGCTCTCTCAAAACACTTGTAGGCTTTGAGGACCTGAGAAGGGTGCATCCTGGCTGCTGAAACCCTGGAATAGCATGTGTCTGACAGTTGGACTTTTATTGCTAGGGCAAGGTCTTCCATAGCTCTTGGTTTTCCTTGCTTCCTTGCTTCCTTCCTTCCTTCCTTCCTTCCTTCCTTCCTTCCTTCCTTCCTTCCTTCTTCCCCCTTCCCTCTCACCATTGTTCCCTCCCTCCCTCCGTCCCACCCTCCCTCCCTCCTTCTTTCTTTCTTGCATAAGAGCTGCACAGCAGGTGATAGCAGCTCCACTCCCAGTCTCATGAGGTTTCTGTGCAGTCTATCCTGTCACTGAGACATGACTATAAGACACACAAGTTAAGCACATGGTTAGAAAACATTGGGAGTTTGCAGTATAGTTTGACTCATTCCAGCTTACTCTACCCCAAGGCTTCAACCTCTAGAATCCACGTTTTGGAAGGAGAGAACCAACTTCTGCGAGTTGCCCTCTGACTTCCACACACACCATTTGGACACCCATCCTTCGCACCCATAAGAAGAGAACATTTAAAAAGCAATGAGAAAGACAGGGTGTCCGCACCTGACAGAGCCCTCCTCACCCAACCCCACTGGGAGCAGAGCTTTGCTTCCTGCTCTGCCCTAGGGAGTCACATGCAATTTAATTTACTGCATGTTATAAAAGGTTAGAATATCTTTCAAGACTTCCAGACTAAGTTGGAGTTGGAGTCCCACTGTTCCTCCCAAGCCCCAGTGACCTGAGACCCTCTCAGCATTTTCATAAGCTTTCAATGTCACTGAAGAGGGGCTGAACCTTGAGGGCCACCCTCTGGGGGACACTTCAAATGCAAATTGTACCCTATCCAGTGAGAGGGACAGTGACTCAGGGGGACAAAGGTGTGAGACATGACTAAAGCTGGAAAAATCCAGCAAAACCTTCATCAGTAATGGTGTTTGAGGTAGACATCGTACTTTGAAATGTTGACTGGAGATGGGAGAGCATTCAGGAAGAGTGGGCTGTGTGGGAAGGAGTGTGGAAGAGGTCTCATAAGGAACAAGACTGATGTATTTAGCCAAGGTGCCCTGTGTGCTGAGCTACATCCTGGGAAGCAGGCAGGACAGACAGGTTAGGGTCAAATGTCATTCAGTATTGCATTAAAAGCTTTGGACTTGAGTTTCAGGAAATTGGTGCCTTTACCCAGTGATCCATTCTTCCAGCTGTCAATACAACTGCCAGTTCAGAGAGCTGGCAGTCCTACTTAGGCTAAGCATATGCTTGCCCACTCTGAGGCATATGCCCAAGAGGAAACATGTAATACGTTCATAGTAGAATGTATTGAAGAGGTCAGCTCAGAAACTTTGGAAAATTCCACCAGATCCCTCCCCTCCTGAAAGAGAAAGGACATAAAGAATGTAGTCACCCCTCCCCTCTGGAAGGGAAGGGCTAATTACATTCCTCAGACCACAGGGAAGAAGGACCACCCAATGGCTACCTGCAGGTAGGGAGGCCCATAGCTCATAGATACATTCCACAACCCCATTGGCCACCTACCTCATTCCCTAAAGACCAATCAGTTTAAAAGTCACACTTTTCTACCAATCACATTGTGCCTAATGGCTTCTGCCTTGAGGACTGTACAAAAGCTCACCAGACAGGCTGTGTATGGTCATTTTCTCTTTCCATGTGCAGGGCGACCCCAACATGTTGGAACAATAAATTCCTTTTGCTTTATGCATCAATTCCTGACTCCGCGTTGTTCACTCAGGGGGTCCCTGGTAAGCTAAGGCTTGCCAGAGCCTTATGGTATATATCTGCTATTACACAAGTATGTAATAGTTCAAAGGAGATTCTCTGGGAGCCCACAGAGTAACTTGGCAAGCTAGTTCAACCTCTTAGGGGAGTATTGTCTGTGAAGATAAAGAAGTGTCTGGTCTATGCTCAGCAATAGGAATGAATTTCATATAAATGCTAAAGACAGACTTCTCATGAGCTTATAGAATGCTAGTGTACAAAGTGAGAGACTAGCGAAATTAACATGTGCTTCTTAGAGATCAGTCCAGGAATCCCCCAGCTCGGAGGAAGTACAGGGTCCCTGGAAGCTGCTTTGGTCTGCTTCTTGTTTGGAGAGCTGGTTCCACGGTGCATCATTGCTCTAAGCCTGTGATAAAGGCATATACATTGTGCTGTGAGAGAAATGTCCAAAGGGGGATATGTGGTCATAAAATGTTAGAGGATATAAATAAATGAAGATAATGAAGGATCACCTGAACTCCACAGTCCATAATCATTGCTAATATTCTTAATGTTTCTCGTTAGCATCTCCTTTATAATTTTTTATGTATTTATGCATGAATACATGCATTTATTTACATTTTGCTTTATATGTGCATGCACTTATTAATTTGTGCATGAGTATATCTGTGGAGGTCAGAGGATAGCTTGTGGGCACTGGTTCTGTTTTTCTACCATGTGGGTCTAAGGATAGACCTCAGGTCACCCGGTTGTGCCACTTTGGCCACTGAACCACCTTTCTGATCCTGTTTGTACTCTTAAATACAGATGGAAACAATAGGACCGTCTCTGGAAGGGCAGTGGGACTGGCTCATGATGGTCACTCCTGATACATCCTCCTCGCCACGGCTTCCAAGGCACTGAGGGACAGCATCAGAGGCATCAAGACTAAGTTTAATGAGTTTCAGAAGAAGGCATCAGAAGTTTCAGAGATGAGGCATCAACCACTCCAGAGGGAGGGCCTAGCCTGACATCCAGTTACCTCAGAGCAGCAGTTCCCACTGTGTGGGTCACCACCCCTTCGGGGTTGAACAATCCATTCACAGGGGTCATATATCCGATATTTATGATTCATAACAATAGAAAAATTATAGCTATAAAGTAGCAAAAAATAATTTTATGGTTTGGGGTTGCCATGATGTGAGGAACTGTATTAAAGCGTCAGCAGCATTAGGAAGGTTGAGAACCACTAACCCAGCCTGGATACTCAATTACCTTAGAGGTTAGACCTGGACACCCCATGTAGGGTAATCTCAGCCTATACAGGAAGGCCTTCCAATTCTAAAGAACAGTGAAGCTTCTTAAGAGTAGAGACTGTGTCCACATGTTTAGCTATGTGTTCCCATGCCTACCATTTTTCCTGGTGCCTCAAAGAACATTCTACAAAACTCATCTATCAAGGATGCATAACGTTTTGAATAAGATCAGTTGGTGTAGAGTCTCTTGGTGGCCAACTACGGATGGGTTCCTGTCATTTATTCTACTGATCCTTTGTTGCTGAGTTTCAGGGACCTGTTCAACATCATGAATAGTTCATTAAGCCTTTTGGAAGCACACTCGCATAAAAATCTGGCTATGGTAAGTTAAACACCTAGGTTTCTTCTCTTCTGCTCCAGACATGGAAGACTGTGAAGTCAGCAAGAACACAATGTTCTGTCTTTGCACTGCATCCTGGACTTATCCTCAAGAGTATATGATGGCTGCTAGAGCTCCAACCATTACTGCCGAAATTCCATGCAGGAAACAGAACCACCAGCTGATCTTATTCAAAAGGTTAAGCAAAGTTGGGTGTGATCAAACAACAGCCAAATATTAGCTGAGCAAAATTTCTCAAATCACTCTGTCTTTCCTACAGCTTATAAAGATTCTCTTTTAAACAGAACAGATTTTACCACTCTACCAGTTAAACTGTATCTCAGTGCACCAAGACAAAAGCTTCCTCATTGAATAGTCAACCTCTAGTGCAACTGACTAGGCATGCCGTTCCCATAGCAACTGAGTGGAGAAACTGGACTTGGACACTGGTCATTGCTATGAGCTGACATATTTGTGTGCTAGAAGGAACAGATAGACCTGTTCTGTAGTCAGCTCTCCAGCCAGCCGATAGATCCAATGGCAGCCTGAGTTCCTGCCCATCTTAGGGGTCTCCTTTCAGGTTAAGAAGAACCCCTGACTCTGTCACAACAAGTTTCAGGAAGAACTTGCTAGAAGCAAAGTTGGTGAGTTTGGTAAGTATTCACACAGAGTCATCCAGGAAAATAAAATCCAGAGCCAGGGGTGGACTTCTCCAAAGAGTCCTGCTTGGGTCTGTTTACAAGGCTCTATGTGAGATGCCGTGTCTCTTGTAACACTTCTCAAAGACTTTAAGTCTTCTCTAAGACTTAAAGAGCAAACAAGGCTCGGTATCTATGTTAAACGTCTATAAGCTGGCTCTTCTCTCTTGGAGTTCTTTTGCAAGTGAAAACTTGAGGCAGCTTCTGTGCAGTGTGTTGCTTAGATTCAGGGATAAGGGAGGAGGGTCAGCTCACCCAAGCTTTAGCATCTGTGCCCTGAGGAGGCATAGCTCCCCTGCTGTTGTGAAGAGCCTGGGTTCGAATCGCCTATCATTAGGAAAACATATGTTACGTTTGCAGGTAGCTTTAACATTGTCAGTGGTGTTAAAGTTTCTTGGCTGTCAGGGAGCAGGCAGGGAAACAAGTCCCAGGCCAAGGTTTTTATTTTTTTTTATTTTTTTTATCCCTAGTTCCTTTCATTTTTTTTTCTGTGCATCCATGCAGGCTTGCTTTGCTCTGACCACGGACTGGATGCTGTGCTTTTATATTTCCGCCATAGGATTGTGTCCCTGGGTTTGCAGTTTAAGATTGAGTTCTCCTGAGTGAGCTCACACTGCAGCAGCCAGGCTCAGGAAAAACAAACAAACAACACCCCCCCCCAAAAAAAACAAAAACAAACAAACAAAAAACCAAACACCACCAGCTGCCCCAGAAGGAGTCCCTCTTGCTGTGGGGTTATGGACAGGAGGCTTCTAGCAATCTGAGTCAAGTGGCCACTAGAAAAGCTAACTGTAGCAAATTCCTGGTGATGAGGGGATGTCTTTCTCTCTGTGTGGTTTCTGTTTTGTTTTTAACAATGAGGCTTTGCTCACATGAATGAATGAAGCTCGCCCAGACAGTCTCCTCCCTTGTCTTTCTCACATCGCTCAACAAGAAAGGCCGAGAGCCTCAATGTGAATGGAAGGTTTTCTAAGACATTTCATTTTCCAAAAATGTTCAAAAGCTGACTGCAAATCTATGCAGTGGAAGGATGATGTGGGCCTAGGCTTAGATTTTTCTTGACTGAGCAGACCAGGCAAAGTTTTAGCCAAGTCCACATATGGTAGGGGTTTGATAAATAGTTTTTGGATGGGTTGATTGAATTCTATTGTTCCAAATCAAATAGCATTCAATGAGGGGGAAAAACAATCAGGGCTTTCTCTTTTCCTCAGTTAAAAAGCATGTGTATCTTTGATTATTTCATACACAGTATGATGTATTTTGATCACATCCCCCATTTCCCATTGCTCTGTTTTATCCTCTCTGAACTTCTTCCCAATGAGTCTCTTTCTACTTTCATGTTGTGCATGTGTGTGCATGCATGTACATGTGTGTGCACATGTGTGAATGTGTTTGTACGAATATGTGTTTGTACATGTGGGTGTGCATTGTGTGTGTGTGTGTGTGTGTATGTGTGTGTGTGTATGTGTGTGTGTGTGTGTGTGTGTGTGTGTGTGTGTGTTGCGTTTAGTTAGGGCTACCTGCATGTTTGTGGAGCTGGCTTATGTACCAGAGCATAGTCAGCCCTACAGAATGTTTAGTCACTTGCCTGAATGACATATGATTGGGGTCCACACTTGGGAAACCACACACCCCGAAAGCTTAGGGGACATCACAGAAGATGTACCAGAAGGAATGTAAGAAGAAGATGAGGAGGAGTGCTGTGGACTGCTGTTCTCTGCACGTGGTGTGGCTGTTACATCCACCAGGGCACAGCAGCTGGGGTGATGTGCCTAAGATGCCGTCACTATCCAGCACGGACAGGGAAGGCCTCTGAGGCCAGACTGCTCTTTAAGGAGCTATTGGAAAAGAATGGCTGCTAGGGTATTGTGTGGGAGAAGGGGGTTGGCTCTCCTCAGTGGTGCAGTCATTGGCAAGCTGTCCATGCTCCAGTATTCTCCAGTAAATAACCATGTACATGCAGGCAACCCTAACTGAGCTCTATGAGTCACACACACACACACACACACACACACACACACACACACACGCCGTGGAAGAAAGAAAACGTGAGAGGAAAGTGAGAAAACAAGCTAATGGGTAGTGGGGAGATGTGATCCAAGTACGTTACACTGTGTATGAAATCGTCAAAGAATAAATTCTTGAAAATCGAAATACAAGGGAACCAGAAAAAAAGTCTCCCTGCAGAGATTTTTTTCCTGCACTGACTTACACTCCCTCCCCCAGCTGCATTCTCCTGCCTCCTCTGCAGGCTGCCTTCTTTGACTGCAAAGGAAGGTACTTATCTTCCCGTGCCGACTCTTATCTCCCCCTGTGCCTGAAAAGAAGCCACCCAGGCAAAAAAAAAAAAAAAAAAAAAAAAAATGGAATTTGCTGAAACTGGGAAATCAGAGAACCAGATCCTAAGATTTCAATGCCACAGGAAAAGTGTCTGGTTGTGCAGTAGCAGGGACAGCCCACCACCTCTTTTACTGTCGGAAGGCCTGGGTTTCTTCTGTCCTTCAGATGGCCCCTCCTCTGCTCAGTGTCTGCTGCCTGTCAGAGGGGCCCTTGTCTCTGCAGAGTCTTCCCTCCTCTGCAGAGTTAGAGCACGAGGACATCAGCTGCCAGGAAAGCTGGAAAAGTCTGAGCTTAATGATTGTTCAAGTCATCCCTAGCTCTTATTTTTGTGGTTTTCCAAAGAAAACCAGGAGAAACCTGCGTAGCTGAGTCCCTCTGAGTCACCGTTGCAGTGACTTAGAATGAGCTCATCTCGATCTCATTATCATGCTAGGTCCTCTACCCAGTTTCCCAACCACCTTGTTGAGCATCAGTTGTGTGAAGAGGTTTGCTCTTGAACCCTGTGTGCTCAGGGATGTGCCCACCTCCCCTGTAATGACAGCTTTCTAATATGGCCCAACACAAGTTTCTCTAGTAAAATCTTGCCTCCTGTGTTTGGGTAGAGAGTTAGACCCTCCAGCGCCCCACTTACTTGTACAAATAATAAACCATTATTCTCCTTTTGTTAGCATTCTGTCTAAGCTCCAGCCCACAGTTATCTGGCAACAGCCAGGTGTGCCTGACCCACTACAAAAGGGGCTGCTTGCCCCCTCCTCCCTCCCTTGAGCTCTTTTTTTTTCTTTATTTTTTATTAGATATTTTCTTTTGTATTTATTTTTTTATTTTCTATATTCTTTGTTTATATTCCAAATGCTTTCCCCTTTCCTGGTTTCCCCCCTCTCCATATGTCCCATAAGCCCTCTTCCCTCTGCCCAACCCCCAATCACCCCCCCCCATTTCTTTGTTCTAGTACTCCCCTACCATACAGGATCAAGTCTTTTCAGGATCAGGGCCCTCTCCTTCCTTCTTCTTGGGAATCATATGATTTGCTAATTGTGTCTTGAGTATTCAGAGCTTCTGGGCTAATTAATATCCACTTATCAGCGACTGCATTTCATGCCTATTCTTTTGTCATTGGGTTACCTCACTTAGGGTGATATTTTCCAGTTCCAAACATTTGCCTAAAAATTTCATGAATTCATTGTTTTTAATTGCTGAGTAGCATTCCATTGTGTAAATATACCCATTTTCTGTATCCATTCCTCCATTGAAGGACATCTGGGTTCTTTCCAACTTCTGGCTATTATAAATAAGGCTGCTATGAACATAGTGGAGCATAGCCACAAACAATATAAAGTATCTTGGTGTGACTCTAACCAAACAAATGAAAGATCTTTATGACAAGAACTTCAGGTCTCTGAAGAAGGAAATGGAAGAAGACCTCAGAAAATGGAAAAATCTTCCATCCTCATGGATTGGCAGGATTAATATAGTTAAAATGGCCATCTTACCAAAAGCAATATACAGATTCAACGCAATCCCCATCAAAATCCCAACTTAGTTCTTCATAGAGTTAGAAAGAGCAATTCTCAAATTCATCTGGAATAACAGAAAACCCAGGATAGCTAAAACTATTCTCAACAGTAACAGATCTTCTGGGGGAATCAGTATCCCAGACCTCAAGCAATACTACAGAGCAATAGTGTTAAAAACTGCATGGTATTGGTACAGTGAAAGACAAGTGAATCAATGAAATAGAATTGAAGACCCAGAAATGAACCCACACACCTATGGTCATTTGATCTTTGACAAAGGAGTGGAAAATATCCAGTGGAAAAAAGATAGCCTTTTCAACAAATGGTGCTGGTTCAACTGGAGGTCATCATGTAGAGGAATGCGAATTGATCCATTCTTATTTCCTCGTACTAAGCTCAACTCCAAGTGGATCAAGGACCTTTACATAAAACCAGACACACTGAAACTAATAGAAGAGAAACTGGGGAAGATCCTTGAGGACATGGGCACAGGGGGAAAGTTCCTGAATAGAACACCAATAGGTTATGCTCTAAGATCAAGAATTGACAAATGGGACCTCACAAAATTACAGTTTCTGTAAGGCAAAGGACACCATCAAAAGGACAAAACAGCAACCAACAAATTGGGAAAAATCTTCACCAACCACACATCTGGCAGAGGGCTAATATCCAATATATACAAAGAGCTCAAGAAGTTAGACCCCAAAGAACCAAATAACCCTATCAAAAAATGGGGTACAGAGCTAAACAAAGACTTTTCACCAGAAGAAATTCAGATGGCTGAGAAGCACCTTAAGAGATGTTCAACATCATTAGTCATCAGGGAAATGCAAATCAAAACAACCCTGAGATTTCACCTCACACCAGTCAGAATGGCTAAGATTAAAAACTCAAGGGACAACAGGTGCTGGCAAGGATGTGGAGAAAAAGGAACACTCCTACACTGTTGGTGGGATTGCAAGATGGTACAACCACTCTGGAAATCAGTCTGGCGGTTCCTCAGAAAACTGGGCATGACACTTCCAGAGGACCCTGTCATACCACTCCTGGGCATATACCCAGCGGAATCCCCTGCATACAATAAAGACACATGCTCCACTATGTTCATAGCAGCCTTATTTATAATAGCCAGAAGTTGGAAGAAGCCCAGATGTCCCTCAAAGGAGGAATGTGGTATATTTATACAATGGAATACTACTCAGCAATTAAAAATAATGAATTCATGAAATTTGTAGGCAAATGGTTGGAGCTGAAAAATATCATCCTAAGTGAGTTAACCCAATCACAAAATACACATGAGCGGGCAGCTGGAGTCAGGTGCATGGACAGAGACCTAGTTTAGCTTAGCATAGACAACACCATCAGGCTCTGGCCAGTGCCCAGAGCCAGAGGAGCTCTCAGCAGGAGATCTGCACACCTACAGCTCAGCTGCAGTTGCAGACCGATGCCGACTGGCTCTCCGGGCTGGCAGCGAGGTGCCATCTTGCCTCGGGAACCGCACAGACTGCTAGCGGCTGGAGTCAGGTGCGTGGACAGAGACCTAGCTTAGCATAGCATAGACAACACCTTCAGGCTCTGGCCGGCGCCCAGAGTCAGAGGAGATTGGCAGGAGATCTGTGCACCTACAGCTCAGCTGTGGTTGCAGACCGCTGCAGACCGGCTAGCTGGGCTTGCAGGAGGTGCCATCTTGCCTCGGGACACAGCAGACTGCTGGCTGCTGGGGTCAGGTCACGGTGGACGACTGGAGGCTGGGATCAGGAGCACGGACGCCCTCTACTACATCAGTGCCAAAGGCCAGGCTCACAGGAGCTTCAAACTCCAACCAGTAACAATAAGACCAACTAACTCCAGAGATAAACAGATGGCAAAAGGCAAACGTAGGAACGTTACTAACAGAAATCAAGGCAATATGGCACCATCTGAACCCAATTCGCCAACCACAGCAAGTCCTGGATACCCCAGCACACCAGAAAAACAAGAATTGGATATAAAAGCACTGGTCATGATGCTGCTAGAGGAACACAAAAAAGACATAAACAAATCTCTGAAAGAAATGCAGGGGAACATCAATAGGGTAGAAACTCTCACAATGCAAACACAAAAATCACTTAAAGATCTCCAGGAGAATATGGGCCAACAGACAGAAACCAATAAAGAGGAAATGAGAAAATCAGTTAAAGAAATGCAGGAGAACTTGAAACAACAGGCAGAAGTCATGAAAGAGGAAACACAAAAATCTCTTAAAGAATTACAAGAAAACACAAACAAACAAATGAAGGAACTGAACAAAACCATCCAAGATCTGAACACAGAGGTGGAAACAACTAAGAAATCACAAAAGGAGGCAACTTTGGAGATAGAAAACCTTGGGAAGAAATCAGGGGTTGTAGATGCAAACATCAACAACAGAATACAAGAGATAGAGGTAAGAATCTCAGATGCTGAAGATACCATAGTAACCATTGACTCCACAGTCAAGGAAAACGCAAAATCCAAAAGGCTTGTAACCCAAAACATCCAGGAAATCCAGGGCACAATGAGAAGACCAAACCTAAGGATTATAGGGATAGATGAGAGTGAAGATCTACAACTTAAAGGGCCAGCAAATATCTTTAACAAAATTATGGAGGAAAACTTCCCTAACTTAGAGAGATGCCCATGAATATACTAGAAGCCTACAGAACTCCAAACAGACTGGACCAGAACAGAAATACCTCCTGTCACATAATAATCAAACCCCCAAATGTACTAAACAAAGAAAGAATATTAAAGGCAGTAAGAGAAAAAGGCCAAGTAACATATAAAGGAAGACCTATCAGAATCACACCAGACTTCTCTCCAGAAACCATGAAAGCTCGAAGATTCTGGGCAGACCTCATGCAGACCCTAAGAGAACACAAATGTCAGCCAAGACTACTATACCCAGCAAAACTCTCAATCAACATAGATAGAGAAATCAAAATATTCCATGACAGGACCAAATTTACACAATATCTTTCCATTAACCCAGCTCTACAAAGGATAATAGGAAGAAAACTCCAATACAAGGAAGGAAACTGCACCAAGAAAAAACAAGATAGTAACCTTCTTCCATCAAACTCAAAGGAAGATAACTACTCAAAAACAAAAATAACATCAAAAATGTCAGGAAGTAATAATCACTATTCCTTAATATCTCTTAACATCAATGGACTCAATTCCCCAATAAAAAGACATAGACTAACAGACTGGATATGGAAACAGGACCCTACATTTTGCTGCTTACAGGAAACACACCTCAGAGTAAAAGACAAACACTACCTTAGAGTAAAAGGCTGGAAGACAATTTTGCAAGCAAATGGTCACAGGAAGCAAGCTGGAATAGCCATTTTAATATCAGATAAAATTGACTTTCAACCCAAAGTCATCAAAAGAGACACAGAAGGTCACTTCTTGCTAGTCAAAGGAAGAATCCACCAAGAAGAACTCACAATTCTAAACATCTACGCTCCAAATGTAAGGGCACCCTCATTCGTAAAAGAAACTTTACTAAAGCTCGAAGCACACATTGCACCTAACACAATAATTGTGGGGGACCTCAATACTCCACTATCCTCAGTGGACCGATCAGGAAAACATAAACTAAACAGGGACATGGAGAAACTCATTGAAACTTTGGACCAATTGGATTTAACAGATATATATAGAACATTTCATCCTAAAGCAAAAGACTATAGCTTTTTCTCAGCACCTCATGGTACTGTCTCCAAAATTGACCATAGTCAGAATGGCTAAGATTAAAAACGCAGAAGACATCAGGTGTTGGCGAGGATGTGGAGAAAGAGGAACACTCCTCCACTGCTGGTGGGATTGCAAGCTGGTACAACCACTCTGGAAATCAGTCTGGCTGTTCCTCAGAAAACTGGACGTGATACTTCTGGAGGACCCAGCCATACCACTCCTGGAATATACCCAGGAGATTCCCCAGCATGCAATAAGGATACATGCTCCACTATGTTCATAGCAGCCTTATATATAATAGCCAGAAGCTGGAAAGAACCCAGATGTCCCTCAACGAAGGAATGGATACAAAAAAATGTGGTATATATACACAATGGAGTACTATTCAGCCATTAGAAACAATGAATTCATGAAATTCTTAGAGAAATGGATGGAGCTGGAGAACATCATACTAAGTTAGGTGACTTAGTCTCAAAGAATACCCATGGTATGCAGTTACTGATAAGTGGATATTAGCCTAGAATCTTGGAACACCAAAGACATAAATCACATACCAAATGATGTCTGACAAGAAGAAAGGAGTGGACACTGGTGCTAGAATGGACCAAAGCATCAGTGTAGGGGAATACAAGAACAGAGAAGTGGGAAGGGGTGGATGAGGGAGCAGGGGGAGGGAAAAGGGCATGGGGGACCTTTGGGGGGTGGGGAACCAGAAAAAGGGAAATGAATTGTAAATATAGAATATATCCAATAAAAAAACATAAAAAATTACACATGAAATGCAATCACTGATAAGTGGATATTAATGAGCCCAAAAGCTCTGGATACTCAAGGCACAATTAGCAAATCAAAAGATTCCCAAAAAGAAGGAAGGAAAGGACCCTGGTCCTGAAAAGACTGGATCCAGATTTGTAGGAGAGTATCAGAACAGAGAAATGGGGGGGGGGATTGGGGAATGGGTGGAGGGAAGAAGACTTATGGGACATATGGTGAGGGGGGAACTGGGAAAGGGGAAAGCCTTTGGAATGTAAACAAAAAATATAGAAAATAAAGAAAAAAAAAGAAACGTTCAACATCATTAGTCATTAGGGAAATGCAAATCAAAACAACCCTGAGATTTCACCTCACACCTGTTAGAATGGCTAAAGTTAAAAACTCAGGAGACAGCAGGTGTTGGTGAGGATGTGGAGAAAGAGGAACACTCCTCCACTGCTGGTGGGATTGCAAGATGGTATAACCACTCCTCCCTTGATCTCTTGTTCTCTTGCTTTTTTTTTTGTTTGTTTGTTTTTTTGTTTTGTTTTGTTTTGTTTTGTTTTGTTTTTCGAGACAGGGTTTCTCTGTGTAGCCCTGGCTGTCCTGGAACTCACTCTGTAGACCAGGCTGGCTTCGAACTCAGAAATCCGCCTGCCTCTGCCTCCCAAGTGCTGGGATTAAAGGCATGCGCCACCAACGCCTGGCTGTTCTCTTGCTTTCTTGTTTCTCTCTTGCCCTTTTGGGCTCTTCCCTTCCTCCTTCCCTACTCTGTTCCCCCTCTTTCCCCATGTGCATGGCCGGCCTCTACTTCTCTATTCTTTTTTCTCTCTCTCCCTCTGCCTTTCTCTGCCTCTACTATCCTCTTAACTTCCCTCTCCATACCCTGAATAAACTCTATTCTATACTATACCATCATGTGGCTGGTCCCTCATGGGGAAGGGATGCCTCGGCATGGGCCCACAGAGGAACCCCCTTTCCCTATACATGACTGCTCTTCGGTAGAATATATTCTATTTTTATTCATCCTTTTATAAACACATCACATTTTATATCTGTGTTATGTCTACTGGCTTTCTCCCCACCAATGAGTCAACCCATGTTCAGTTACAGACACACTGCATGGTGAGGTCTTAACATTCAAGGTATAGTACATAAATCCAGCACTGCCTTCCATCAAGACTCAGAGACTCACATGCTAAGTTGGTAAGAATTTAAATGTCCCCACACATTTTTTAACCCAACATCATAATACTGCCTTTGGGTGCCTGGCTTCTTTTTGGGTCCATTGACTCCTGTAAGAAGCAAGGAGAGTGTAAGAAAGCAGGCTCAAAAGAGAGACCACTGGGAGTGGGCCTCAAAGGGAGAGGGCTCGAAAGAATTAAGGAACAAAAGAGAGGCCATTGTGATTCCCACCCACAGCATGGCAAGCACTCCTGCATCATCGTCTAAGTGTAGTGGGATTCCCACATCTGTAATGTGTCTGGCATGACAGGAAAAGGTTAGGAACAAGAGAAGTGAGAAAGGCTGGGAAAAGACACTAACACACAACTGTGTTTCAGAAATGAGCATTGTTAGGAAAGAGGACTTCAAGACCATAAGAACCATGATTGAGTCTGGAGATGGGAGAACACCAGAAAGGGATTGGACATCATATCAAAAACAACATAAATGGAGCCTTAAAGGAATGGAGAGGTTTCCCTTTAAAACCTGAAAAGGGGCCTCATTAAGAGGTATGGCTCTAAGAGAGACAGACATAGGGAGAGGAGGGTGGGGGTGGCTGTAGGACAGCCCCAGACAAGTCTCCTGCAAAAAATCTCCTGCCTTTTGTATCCTTTGAAGGGCTGGTGAGAAGACCCACACCGTGTGATTTACTCTGGGATAGCCCACCTTATCAAGGAGGAACCAGGTACTGAGTTGAACCACAAGTTAGGTACTGAGCAGCCACGGCACTTGAGGACTTAGTAACTCTGTCTCCGGGAGAGAGGCGCGGGAGGATAGAGCCTGATCTCTTCAAGCTGTGGATCCTACCCTAGAGAGTGATCACAGTCTTAAAGGGTCAGCATCCTGTTCTGGGTCAGGTTCATGAGCTAATGGGATGAACACTCATTTTATATTGGGAGAGACTCCCTCACCTTCTGGAGAACCATGGGCAATGCATATCCAACTTTGCTCCCAACCTCCTGGGGTCTTGTTAAAACTGCAGATTGAGGGCCTAGGGTCTGTAACTCATCATAACAAGATCCCAGAGGATGCTGATGGGATGGTTCGTGGACTTTCTTGGAGTAGCAGAGCCCAAGAACACAAGAGCCCTGGGCAGAACAGCCACACAGAACACAGTGCCCCAGGGACACTCCCGGGATCCAGGTGCTAGAGTGGAAAGTCTTAACCCTAGCAAGCTGCTGGCTGGAGTGGACTGAGCAGAGGGCAGATGGATGGCTGCAGGGCATCCATGGCCAGACATCCTTACTTGCCTAAGTATGGAAAACCCCATGTCCTGGGACTAAGTGTCATAGTTGTGTGATATTTGCCAAGTAACGCCCAGCACACAACCCTTGCTGTGGTTTGCTTGGTGGGTTGGCCAAGTTCTCGCATGAGTGACAGTGACAGCCATCAGTTTCGTTGCTGGCTCTAGCCATGCCTTAGAAAGGAAGTAGCCGTGCTTTACGTACGGCTTATCGTAGTTTTCTTAGTGACTCCGTGATACCAACCAGCACAGGAACTTGAGCTGAGCAAGGTTTTCCCTCTGCCTCCCAGAACATGGAAACATTTTTTTAAGCATGTATTCTAGAAGAGCAACGGAGAGTCAGAAACTCTGTAGGAGCCTAAGAGAAGCCAGTCTTAGTATGAACTGAGAACTACCTCTCCACGTGGCAGTAAGTCGGCTGGAGCATGCCATTGCAAAATGCTTGGCTCGGCTCCATCCACGGCAACCAAGGTAGCATCCCTGGGTCATATTCTTTGTCATGCGTGCAGGCTAAAACAGGGTATGTGAAGCAAAGCAGAGGCAGGCGAACTGTAACCCGGGAAGGGGTTAGGATGGATGGAGTGGACGCACGGAGGATGGGCATCCTGTACACACATGGAAATGTCCGTTTACCCACTGTTACGGCGACTCATGAGTTAATCACTACAACATGCTCAATGTGCAGCCTCCTCTTCAACCCGGCAGCTGAGGTCTTGCCTAAAGAGATGGCCTTGTTAGCTGCAATCAGCATCTCCCCACACCTGGCATCCAGGCCCCTCACAACAAGAGTGCTGGCTGGCTTCCCGCCTCAGCTGGTTGAATAAGAAAGATGTATTAGATGTGGCATCTAATTTTCCTGCTCAAGAAACCCCAGCAGCAGTGGCTGTTTCCTACAGATCTTTTCTGCTACCAGCTGAGACTCACGTGTGACCCGGCCTGGGCTCCCAGGAGTAGGCCATCTGAGCCAACGGCCTCCAGGTGCTGCTCAGGTCCTGCAAAATACCTCAGGGCCACCCTGCCTGCCAGCTGGGGGAAACAGGCACATCTGGAGGAAGTGAACCAGAGGTTTTAGCAGTGCCCCAAACTTCCCCGACTTTCTTCCTGGTCCCTTCCTCCTTCCCTTTCCCTTGTCCTGTTTGCTGAGTTTCTTCTCCATTTTCTCCCACCCCCTCTCTTTCCTCTCCCTCTCCTATTTGTTCCTCCGCAGCCCCCCCCCCGGCCCCCCCCCCCCCGCCTCCCAACAACTGTGTTGGGCTTTCTACCCATTCTGTTAGAAGGATCCCCTACCATTTCACCGAACTCGAACTCTTGTCTGCCTTGGAAGTCCTGGCTTCAAAGTAACCCCCAAAAGGATAACTCTGGGTTTGGATTGGGGTTCTCAAACTCTGGGTGAGGGGCGGAGGGGCGTGGAAGTGCTCACAGCATTGGGCTTCAAGCCAGACAGCTGACCCCACTGGGACTCACACAAGGCTGCTGCCCTCCCCCACCCCACCCACGCCAACTCCCCCCTCCCCCCACCCCCCTCACCTCCGGGGCCATTAAAGCCTGCCACCATAAACAGTGGCGTGGGCGGTTCGGACTGCAAGGCCAGATAGCGCAGGCTGCAGTTCTGACCTTGATACTCAGCTGAGCATTCTTGACACTCAGCCAAGGTAGCGAAGTCTCCTCTGCCCACACATAGTCCTCTGTTAACTGAAGGCAACATGCATTCCTTACAGACAGTGAGAGTGGGGAGCCATGAGAGCAGGTGAGCGCAGTCTTACACCAGATTGCTGTGCACAGCAGCGATTGCCCCCTTTCCTTAGAAAGCTGAGGGAGAAAGCAGCAGGATCTCACGGGGTAATGGAGATGGGCCTCCTGTCCCCCTTGCATGCTGTCCCAGAGGGTTGGCTGCAGAACCGAGCTGCTCAGAGCAGCTAGGACACAAGGCAGCTTCCCCCCAGCGCTGCAGGATGCTGAGGAGCTGAAGACCAAAGCAATTCAATTCCTAAAAAGATCTCAGAGCCCAGTGAGCTAAAAGTGGGCACTACCCACATGCCCTGTGTGTGCACTGAGTCCGGAAGACAGCAAGCACGCTTCTCAGGTTGGACCGTGGGGCTGATGGTTGGAAGCCACAGGTGGCCCCATGTCCTCTTCTTCCTTTCCTCTTTCTGTCCCTCCCTCTTTTCTTCTTTCCTCCCTTCCTTCCTTCTTCCCTCTCTCCCTTCCTTCCCTCTCTACCCTGTCTCTTTCTTCCTTTTTACCTCCCTCCCTCTCTCTTCTTCCTTCCTTCCTTTCTCTCTCTCTTCCTTTCTTTCTCTCTCTCTCTCTCTTTCTTTCTTTCTTTCTTTCTTTCTTTCTTTCTTTCTTTCTTTCTCTTTATTCCCTCCTCCCTCCCTCCTCATCTCTGTCTCCTTTCCCTCCGTCCCTCACCATTTTTCTTTCTTTTCCCTCCCTCCCTCTCTATCTCTCCCCTTCCTTCCTTCCCCCTCTCTCCCTTCCTTCCTCCCTCCCTTCCTCCTTCCTTCCTTCCTTCCTTCCTTCCTTCCTTCCTTCCTTCCCTCTCTCTCCCTTCCTCCCTTCCTCCCTTCCTCCCTTCCTCCCTTCCTCCCTTCCTCCCTTCCTCTCTTCCTTCCTTCCTTCCTTCCTTCCTTCCTTCCTTCCTTCCTTCCTATGGAACTTTCTATTCTTTTCCCCACTCTGTAGGACCCCTAGAAGCATTTGGCCTGCTTGGAATATTTTAGGCAATTCCAGTTACCCCAGCTGTTGCTCTCAATGCCACTAGTTTCACCAACAAGGGAGGGGTAGACTGCCCGGTGGGTTCCATCCCCACAGAGTGCACACTCCTGCTCATTCTGTCACGCCTTAGGCCATGGCAAACCTGGCATGGGAACTCTGTATGTACTCTGGTGAGCACAGTCTTCCCTCCTGCTCCTCTCCACGCAGCTGGCATCGAGGCTTTGAGAGAGCTTGGAGAGGTGACATTTTGGCTGTGAAAGCCACATTAATTCTAGATAAATCTCTCCACTCAGTTCCTCTTCTGACCTTTCCAGAGCCACCCTCAAATACTAAGGCTGATTCTTAGGTCTGACTGTTTATTTTCAGTCCAATCCCTCTGTGGATAAATCCCAGCAGCTTAGAGAAGACAAATTCTTAGGAAAATGTGGCCCATGAGGCTTTGTGCTGAGAAGACTCCTGGTTATGAGTATGGGGCATGTATAGGCTGACCTTGTCTCCTTTTCCTTCTCAGATGTCCTAGTTTGGCATCCCCTTAGGACTAAGATAGATGAGGGCATGGCTGGTATGCACACCCACCCAACACATCTTCCCTTTACAAGTTCAAATACAGTACCATTATTTCTAAGACACTTGCCATTCTATTTTTACACTGATAAAAAAGGAACAAACCCGAGTGTCAACAGATGGGACTACACGGAAAACCAAATGCTTGGGAAGGATTTGGGGGAGGAGTGTCACTGGAGGTGGGCTTTGGAATTTCGGAAGACTCAAATCCCCAGGGTCTCTCTCTGCCTCTCGGTTGTCGTTCTCAGCTACTGCTCCAGAGCCATGCCTGGCTGCCATGCGCCCTGCCACGATGCTCACGGACCCCAGTCCCCGAGGCTGTTCCTGGTTAAACACGTTCTTTTATAAGTTGCCTTGGTCACGGCAACAAAAACTGAACTCAGACTTTGGGAAATGCAAAAGAAGACCAGTTTGAGTTATGATGTCACCCCAGTCAGAACAGTTGTCATCGGCAACATTGACAACCAACACTGGAGAGAAAAGAACACTTATTCATGGTTGGTGGAGGATCCATCAAGAAAGTCAGTTTGGAAACTTATTAGAAATTGAAAATAGACCTGGGAATGGCGATGGACACTTTTAATTCCAGCACTCAGGAGGCAGAGGCGTGTAGATCTTTGAGTCTGAAGCCAGTCTGGCTACACAGAGAAATCATGGAGAGAGAGAGAGAGAGAGAGAGAGAGAGAGAGAGAGAGAGAGAGAGAGAAGATGATTGAAAGGAGAATAACTACCCTATGACCTAGCTGTTTTACGTCTGGGCATCTATGAAAGAATGCCATACCCTATAATAGGAATATTAACACTTCGATGTTTATTGCTGCTTTATTCACTATAGCAAGGAACTTAGTTGTCCATCAGCAGATGAATGGATAATGAAAATTTGGAATGAATATATATGTATATATGAATACTACTCAGTTGTAAAGAAAAATGAAGCTTAAAGCTTTTCAGAATAATGGGTGGATTTAGAACATATGAGTGGGGTCACACACTCTCAGAAAGGAATTAACTGCATACCTCTTCCATATGTTTATATGTTAAACAATTGTACATGTGAGTTACAGAGTGATGTGAAGACAAGAGAACAAGAAAAGCTAATCCAAGAGGTCAGGAAGGATGGGCAGGAGTTGTGATATAAGGTTAATTATTTTCCTGCTTATAATTCTGTCATGGACTTTTGGTTTTGTTGGTGGGTCTTGGGTCAGTGCACAAAATATACTTTATACCAAAAGTATAAAATGTGGTGCAAAGCTCTAAAGCTTTTGTTCTGGATGTCTATGCTGACTGTATTTAGTTATATAGACTTTGGTTCTGGTTAATTTTCATGCCTGATACTATTATTTATTTGCAAGTTTTTCATAATGCGGGTTATAAAATTAACAACCAAACAATAAAGGCACTTGGGTAATGTCCTGCAGTGTAGCAATGTAGAGAGATATTTGAACTCATCCCAGCCAAATAAAGGTCTGCCTGTGTCAGATGTCAGCACGTTTTTTGTTTTGTTTTGTTTTGTTTAACTTCCATGGGAAAAGTATGTGTCCAGCCATGAACATTTGCCCAAAGCTTGGGGAAGAGTTCCAATCCCAGCATGAGCTGTGTAAGCTGTGGGCTGGAGATGCTGGTGTTTGGCCCAGGAACACTATGAAAGAACATTTGGATGGCTGTAGGTGGCTGGTGATAATTAGGGAGAGGGAGCATGTTACAGTCTGGTTCTTAAATGTTCTCCAAAGATCTGTGGATTTAAGGCTGTTCTAGAGCCTGGGGCACTGTTGGCACTGTTGTTGGCACTGTTGGAAACTTTTAGGAAGTGGGGCCCAAAGAGAGGAAGTTAGAAAGGGGTGCTCTTGAAAAGGGATGCTGGGATCACTCTATCTGGGATCCTCCTCTTTGTCTTGTTGTTCCTGGCCCACACGAGTGAGTATCTTTTGGACACCAACCACTCTCTGTTATTGAGCCTTGCCAGTAGCCCAACAGCAATGGAGCCAACCAATGCTTTTTTTTTAATCGACTAAAATCCCTGAATTTGATGATTGGTGGTGGTGTGTGCCTTTGATCCCAGCACTCAGGAGGCAGAGGCAGATGGATCTCTGTGAGTTCGAGGCCAGTCTGGTCTACAAAGCTAGTTCTAGGACAGTCAATACTAATACGACACAAAGCAACTTTGTCTTAAAAAAAGCAATGAACAAATAAACAAAAAAAAACCTTAGAAACAGTAAAGCAAAAAACAAATCCCTTTCTTCTTCTAAGTTGCTGTTCTTGGTTATTTTGTCATGGCTGAATAACTTGGGACAAAAATCAGTAAATGGAATGTCAGAGACTCTGCAAGACCTTACCAAGTAGAGTGGTGTTTGTGTTTGTCTCACTTCTAACTTGACCTTACCTCAGTCTCTATCAACTGCTGCCATATCAACCTCCCTCCCATTGTACAAACACGGGCAAAAGGCTAAATCTCTAGAAGATGCTCTTGAGCACGTGCACACGTGTCCCTGAGCTCACACACAAGCTTGGCATGGCTCACAGTGAACTCCTGTACAGGTAAGGGGTGGACCACAGTGTGACACACAAGGCCAAGCTAGAAGGTGGGTGGGAGGTGGTGGGAGATCCAGTGATATGAGTGTTGGACAGGGTCCAGCAGCACCTTGGCTCTCCCCATCAAAATGCTGAGGAACCGTGGGATGATGGAAGGGCCAATGGGGAAGAGATTCTGGGAGACGGACAAAGTGAGAACAAGAATGCGAGGTCATTTCAGCTTTTCAACTTCTATTCCTCCCCAAGGACCTGGTTTGTCTCGGAAAAAAAAATGAGTAAGCCACTGAGCATGGAGATAGCCTCCAGCCAATTTCAGGTCTGAGTCCCACTGGCTCAAGTCAGCAGGCATGACATCCTTACAGAAAGGGTAGCCTGGTGAGACCATTGAGGGGAAGACACTGCGTTTTCCAGTCTCTTCCCTGTGGCGTAGGGAATGACTGGATAGCAAGGTCACCATGGGAAAACTCAGTGGAAGCACGGTGACACTCTGGCTGGAGAGGTTGTTAAAGACATTCATGTGAGCTCACACTTCGGGGCTGCTACTCTTGAGGTCAGATCAAATGGAAAGAAATAAGAGTCTACTATAATAGTTGATCGTATGATATATGAGACTAAAACAACGAAGCTACCAAGCAGGCACCAAAGATGGGGTCGGGAATCAGAAGGGTTTATTACGTGGAAGATCTAAGAGGAGTCACCTCCTTCACACTACATAACCACACAGGGTTTTAAAAAACAGTGTTGTGTAAGTTTTCCTGAATCATTTAAAACTATTACATCAGGCGTGGGCTTATGTTGCTATAAGCCTTAGAGAGTCTGTGTGACTAAGATCAAAAATGAGGAACTCCCTTTAGATGGTTAAGCTTGTTTACAGATAAAGGCTGCAGCCCGTGGAGTATTTTTATTTCTGTAAAAAGGGATGATTGTGGGCAGCTGTTATACCAGATAAGTACAAGTAACTTTTCCTGCAGGTGGTCTCTGTGTTTCCTCCTTTTGTTTTTGTTCTGACTTAATTTTCCCCATCCATGAATCAATTTGACTGGACCATAGGATGCCCAGATAGCTCATTAAACTATTTATTTATTTATTTATTTATTTATTTATTTATTTACTTATTGAGGTGTTTCTGGAAGGCATGAGTGTTTGCATTGGAGGACTCAGTGAGCAAGTGACCCTTCTCTATGATTAGCGTCACCCAGTCATTGAGAGCAGAGGCAGGTGGGATTTACTCTCTGCCCAGTTCCTTGAAAGTGGACACTGGCTTCTGCCCCTGTGCTCCTGATCCTTGGGTCTTCCGTCTGAAGCCAAGAATCTGTACTGCTGGCTCTCAGTCTCTGAATTAGACCTAGCTGTGTTCATGTAGACCTGCCTCAAATCTTACGAGGAATATACCTAAAGGAGTCATATGATTGCTTAGTGGGCAAAAACTATAGGCATATCTCTTCAACAAACCATCCTTTATATCTGATACGCGTGTGCACTACATGTTTTTTTTGAGACAGGAATCTCTCAATGTACCTAAAGTTTGCTAACTCAGCTAGACTAGCTAGCCAGTTAACCCTGGGAATCCACCTGTCTCCCCAGCTCATCAGCACTGAGACTACAAAATGGGTCACTGCCTCTGGTTTTAATGCAGGTGCTGCTGGGCTTGGATTAAGTCACATGTTCATGCAGTATGCATTTTATTGACAGAGCCCTCTCCCCATGCCACACCCAAGTCTTAATGCTGTCCTATCACATTAAGAACAAGGTACTATGTGTAGGACATGCTATCCTAGCATGTTCTCATACTGGTGAATTGCTTCCATGCAGGACTCCAAGTAAGACACATGTCTAAGCTTTCATGACCTTGTACAGTCCCCTGCCTTATTTGGATGTTTGACTTGGCTTGGTCATTGGGACATTTGTCAGAATGACATAGAGAATGATTGATACAGGCTTGTACAATAGACTTGTGGGGAACAGAGGAAGCTCCTGAGTGAGTGAAGTCTACATCCACACTTGTGCTCTTAGAAAATGCCCATTGAGATCATTCCAAATGAGCAAAACCAAAACAAAACCCTGGAGTGAGTCAAATTCAGAAAATGTATTTAAGTAAGGAAATTTCTAGAACCCAAAAGTGTTCAGAACTCAAGATTGGATTGGAATGCCTTCTCTACTTCTACTGCTTGTTTCTATAGCCAATAGAATGGAAGCAAGGCAAAATGCTGGGTGCTACAGCCCACATTTATCTTGTATGGATAGGGTCTGATCAGTTGATAGCCTATGATGAGCCTAAGCTTGACTTCTTTGGTTAGCTTAGCTTATGATTGGCTGAAGCTTGTCTTCTGTGATTAGCTTAGCCCATGATTGACTGAAGTTTGACTTCAGTGATCATGAGTCAACTGTTAGAAGGATATACCATTAAGTACATAATATGTGTACATACAGTAATAGGTTGCAGTAAGCTACATATGGAAGTGGCCTTAGACAAATTTTATCGTCTACATATTGAAACATACTTAGGTCAAACTTACCAGTTCTTCTAGTTTCCTGTGTGTTGCTGTGCCAAAGTAGGGGAAAGAGGATTTATTTTACCTTGCAAGTTACAGTCCATCAGTGGAGGTAGTCAGGCTAGAAATGAAGCAGGAGCTTAAAGAAGAAACTATAGAAGAACACAACTTCTAGTGGCTGGCTTACTTAAAGACTCGGGCATAGCTAGATTTCTTACACAACCCAATATCATCTTCTCAAAGTGGGCCCAGCCTTCCTGCATCAATTGACAATCAAGACAATTCCTCACAGACATGCCTTCAGGCCAGTCTGGTCTGTGAAATCCCTTAGTTGAGTCTCCCTTCTCAGGTGACTTTAGGCTGGGTCAAGTTGACACCCAAAACTAGCCAGGACACTGTTAGCTTACCGGTAATTTCACTAGGTTCCTCTCAATGGTTTATGTCATCATCTGCCAACACCAGGTGTGCCAGGTGTGGGCTATGGATAAGAGGACTGCTCCCCATCCTAGCAATCTCTCTCTGTCCCCATGTTTTCTCCCCTTCCTTTATGTTTCCAGTTGGTGTCCCCCTTTTCTGTCTTTCTCTGCAACCTTCTTTCTCTGCCCTCATAGCTCTGCTCCCATCTGTCAGTCTGTCTACCTCTCTACTCATCTACCTCTACCCTTTCCCAAGTACTTACCCCTCTCCTGTACCCCAGTAGACCTGCTTTTTACCATACCTGTTGCATGGCATAATTACTCGGGGACATACCTTGGCATGGGTTTGCCAGGTACTATTTTGCCCCATTCTATTTCATAGCCAACACAAACTTACCAAAAACCAGCCACCACAATCTCAAGTAGTATAGGGCCAGTTCCTTTACAAGGGAAGACCACGAAACTTGAAGCTGGCTTGGACCTTCAAGCTATGTTCCCAATTCAATACAGAAAAAAAAATATCTGAAGCCAGGGAAGTCCACCCACAGAGCTGAGAGTAATGAAACCCATGGATATTTCGAGTCATTGAGATTCATCATGGTTTTTATGTGGTGATGACTGCCCACTGATAGTCAAAACATAGCACTGTAATTACTTGTTCCGTGTCTGC
This sequence comes from Apodemus agrarius, assembly GCA_964023405.1. Taxonomy (NCBI): domain Eukaryota; kingdom Metazoa; phylum Chordata; class Mammalia; order Rodentia; family Muridae; genus Apodemus; species Apodemus agrarius. The sequence continues at coordinate 53,743,419 of OZ030019.1, forward strand.
CTTCTAGTAGGACAAGTTAGGGGTTCAGTAGATCCTTTTGGAGGGCTTCTCTTGTTTCCCAGAATAGGGAGAGATTTAGCATCGCTGACTCAGGACCAGCTTCCCGTGGTTAAACACTCTTAACTCTACACCACAGATACCACTGAGAAAAGGAGACCCTGCCGACTCCTCCAGCTTCTTGCTCCAATTCGCCATAACTAAGATACCATGTCAAATAAAAGCTTATTGAGGAAAAAAAAAGACAGCAGCTTATCTGAGCTTCTTGCTTTTGTTTGGTAGACAAGTTTAAGTACCGATTGACAACTTGTCTACAAAAAAATGTTTGGAAACTAACCTTAATTTCCAAACAAGATCTATGAGAAGGGAATAGCCAACGGAGAAGGGAAAAGCTAGCTAGAGACTTAGCCATACAGGACAGTTTTAACGAAGTTGCCCCTTCTTAGCCTGTCAGCATGAGGGGATTCCTGCCTCTTATGAGCTCCTTGAAGGGTTTTATGTGCACCATCTGGTTATGAATCACTCGTTGTATGACTGTTCTGTCTTTTTTTTTTTTTTTTTTTTTTGGATTCAGTGCTGTCATGGAATCTTGCACAGACTTAGTGTCTAGCCTCTTTATTGAGTTCCAGCTGAGCTTAGCACATGATGAATGTCTCCCACCAAAAGGCTTCTCTGCAAGCAGTGCCAATGGAATAAGGATGGGAAGGACTTAGCTCCAGGAAGAGTGGCAAAGCCTGAGAAAGCTGGAGTGTCCTGTGAGTGGACTCCTCCCTCAGAGTGCTTTCCTGACATCCTAGCCGTTGCCTCCTCAGAGGCTCCCCTCAGAGAGTGCTGGGCTTGTCCTATTCAGTTGTTCTCATGGAGAATATTCTGCTTAGGAGTGAGGCCATTCGAGATGCCTAACCCCAAATTTGAAAGGCTCTTAGATTTCAGGATGATGGAAGGATAATGTCTAGATCTCTTTTTTCAGCTGTGTCTCATCCTCTTTCTAATCTTTGAACATATGAATCCCTTTCTGTGCCTTCACCAAGGCTATGCAAAGGAGAAACTTCAACTTGAAGACTTTCAAACACAGGAGCTCCTCCTGCCAGTTAGAGAGAGAGAGAGAGAGAGAGAGAGAGAGAGAGAGAGAGAGAAAGACTCTCACAGTAGAGATTCTCATAGTCATTAGTGCTATGACAGAAATGCCTGATAAATGCAGCTCAAGGGAGTGAGATCACCGATTCAGGGGGATCAGTCCACGATCACAGGGCAGTGTTTCAGTCCATGGTGATGGGAGCAAGGTATGGAAGATGCTCATAATGGGCTAGGAAGCAGAGCGAGCAGGCTGAAACAGTGTGTAGGGATAGCTTTCAAAGTGCTGCCCCAGTCACTTCCAACAGTTCCATAACTTCCAAAGGAAAACCACCAGCTAGAGATCAAGCTCTCAAAGCATGAACCTGTGGGGGAACTTTTCAGATTCAAGCCACATCGGAGCCCAAGGAGACCTTTTGCAATAGAGCCTTAAAGAAAAGCAAGTTCTCTGCTGCCTAGTAAGAGGTCTGTGCTTCTGAGTCATAAAGCAGTGTGCCCAGAAACATCCAGAGAAGCACCAGAACATGTGCATCTCAAGCTCATTAGTGCATAATCTCTTTTATTATTGCCTTTTCGTTTTCCATTTGTGAGCATGCGCGTATGTGTGAGTGTGTGTGTCAGCGTGTGTGTACACGCACGCACACATGCATGTGTTCGCATGTATGTGAAACCTGTCTGAGTGAGTGCACATGCGTGTATGTGACTATGCACGTGGAGGCTGGGAGTTGTTCAAACCCATCCTCAGTGGCTCTTTCACCTTATTCACTGAACCTCTGCAGCCCGAAGCTCACCCCCGCGGGTATCCTCACTAGCCAGCTGGTTCTGAGAATTGCCTGTTTCCTTCTTCTTGGAATTACAGTTAGGCTGCTATGCCCAGACAATATTTACATGGGCTTTGGAAATAAGAATTCTGGTCCTCAAACTCATGTAGCAAGTGCACTAATCATTGGACAATCTCCCCAGCCAGTGTAGACTCTCTAAAGAGAACCAGAACACACAAGTCGTAAAAGACAAAAGAGGCACACTGGGCTAGGACGACTCTGCCTTTCCCTCTCTGTAGATGGAAGGGCATCAAAGCTCCAGCCCATTTCCTTCCAACTCTGGAGATGCCTAACAGTCTGAGCCTACTTCCCAGCAGCCAACAGAATGGAAGAAATCTAAGACATTAGCTACAATGTCAAGACCATACCCAAGCTATATGTCTTCTCCCCTTTGTATAGGTGAGACCGAAGCAGCATTGCTAAGCACAGTAAGAAGACACTCATTCTAGTCTTCATAGTGGACCACACGGAGAGAGAGCTGATCATTTTCCTGTGGGCTTGACTGCAGAGCCCATGTGGCATGGGAAACATATAGCAGACCATAAAGGTGGCCTCCAAAGGATGGCACTGACCATTTCTGACAGCCACTGAAAGCATGGAGCCCTGTCCCAACACTGCATGGAACCTGACTCCACCAGCAGCCAGCCAGTCTGGAGGAGGACACTGAACCTGGGGTGAGTTCACAGTCCCGTAAACACTTGCACGCTGGCCTGGAGGAACCTGAGCTGAAGACCTAGCTAAACCATGCCCAGACTCCTCACTAAAGCTTCTTGAGGTAAAGAATGTGTGTCGTTTTAAGCCACCATCTGTCTTCTGGAAAGCAATGGAGAGTGAAAGTAACTGCTCTCTCATGTGAATGTGTTCCCGTGTTACAAATGGAGTCTGTAAACTAAGCTGATAACGGCATTTGGAGGTAAAGTCTTCTGGAAACGGCAGTGTACAGGAGGAGTTATCAGACCTATTGTGTCAAGAGTGTTGGTTCATGGCTGCTCCACTTTTTCTAGGTCACAGTGAGACAGAGCAGTATGGAGAAAGGGTATTATGTAACCAAGGTGCTTACATCATGGTAGCTAAGAAGCGGAGGGAGACAGGACAGGGCTGAGACAAGGTCCAGTTTCCTAGAATGCACTCCCCAGTAACCCACTTCCTCTAGTTAGCCCTCACCCCCTTTTTTCCAACAACTTCCCCAGAAAATGCCACCAGCGCTTAATACACAAGCCTGTGGGGGGGGACATTTCACACCCAACCATAAGGAGAAGTAATGAGTATTAGATGGGGAGGCCGTGAGTAGGAGCCCCAGGCTGGCAGCCTTCGTTCTGTGAGAGGAAGAAAGGCCTGAGCTAGCCTGCTTGCTAGGTTCTAGGCAGTGCCTCACTTTATGCTCTGACAGAGTCCTCGAAGGACACACTTTGTCACCTGGACCCTTCCCCCCCATTTCTTCTCACTCTCTTCTCCCTGCTTTCTTGCACGTGTGAGCCTCAACACCCGCTCCTTTCAGGTCCTTTCTGCCTGGATCCAGAAGCAACAGAGCCAAGTAGCCATGGGTTGAATCTAATGAAATTACACCTCTATGTGGGACCAGTGTCCCCAGGAATCTCACCAGACCGGACATCATATCATGGGGGAGGGGAGATGTGAGCATACGAGGTGGCGCCTGCCTTTCTAATCTTTACCAGACCTCATCCCTCCCAGGATACACATTGTTTTGGTCCTGTAGCTTTGAGAACCCCCGATCCCCACTTTCTTCACTCTGGTCCCTCGTGTGATGCCAGCTGTCCCAGCTGGTGGCAGAGTCCCTGTGGGTAGGGATAGGCCATTCTTCTATGTCCATGAGGGAGCGTAATGGCTGCTTTCCAGGTCAGCAGAGTCTAGAGAGGAGAGTCGGGGGAGGCTCTGTCCTAGGAATCCTTTTGTTCGCCAGCCACCCCTTAAGAAAACATGAGGAAGGGGAGGGCTGAGGGCAAAGGCCTTTTGCAGACAGCGTGGGCAGAGCCTGCCTTGGGTGAGGGAAGGATGGAGAGAGAGAGGGAGGGAGGGAGAGAGGGAGGAAGATAGTTGTCAGCAAGGAATGCATGCAAACTCTGCGTGCCTTGTCTCTTCCTCACAGATAAAGTACTGGCCTGTGCACAAGTGGGCCTTGAAGTTTTCTTTTATTTCTAGAGATAAGAAGAAATAATATCCCCACAGTCGAACTGCAGAAGCCATGGATGGGTCCCTTTCTGAGAAACTCTGAAAACTCCAATTCCAACAGGTTGGCCACCAGCTCTTCGCAGGTGCTGGCTGCTGCGTGGGCTTTGTCAGTGTCACGGTGGCTGTGGGGACATGCGTGTTCTCCTCGGTCAGTGCCATGGCGGGTCTGGGGACACACCTGCTGTTCCTGCCTTTTGCAGTTATATGTTCCTTCCCTTCCTTCCAGCAGGAAATTGACTTTTGTTTCCTTTTCTTGTCATCTGCCATCGCCAGAGACACATCATCTTGAGAACTTATGGATGGTCAATCTCATACCTCCTCTGAGTGTTGGGGGCATTTCTGAAGGAACTGGGATGCCTTTGCCTGCCCCTGTTTCCCCCCCTTTCCTCCCCTACCCTGCTCCTCCAGCTCTTCCTCACCCTGCTCCTCTTCCTGTTCCCACCCCTCCTCTCGCCATATCTTCCTCCTCCTCCTTATCCCTCCTTCTCTTGGGTTCAATGTTCAACACCAGAAGAAATAACATAAAAGAAATTAAGAATAAATACAACTCAAGAGGATGGGAAACTATCATCAACGTCTAATGACTGGGGCTTGAATCCAGTACAAAGCTGCAGGGTTAAAAAGAAGTTCTACACCCTCATCAAGAAAAATTGTTGCATTATCCAAATGGATAGCTCTTCTTTTTCTTTGTGTTTTAAACCTCATTTTTATTTTATGCATATGAATGCACATGTACACTGTGTGTGTGTGTGTGTGTGTGTGTGTGTGTGTGTGTGTGTCCCTGTGTCCAGAAAAGGCATTGGACCTCCTAGGGCTGAAGTTACAGATGGTTGTAAGGCTCCATATGGTTGCTGGAAACTGCCCCTGGCTCTCGTCAGGATGAGCAGTTAGTGTTCTTACCCACTGAGCCACCTCTCCAGCCTTCTTGTGTCGTCTGTGTGTCAACTACACTGCGGAGAGTAGCAGGTGAAGTCTCAAGAAGAACAGGTCACCATACCTGGCTCGAATGAGTAGTCCTGGTGACAGGGGAGGGAGGAGACAAGGTTGTGGCTTGATTGTAAGGCAGAAGAGACTCACACAGCTGGCCACTGCCCATAGCAACACTTCTAGTCCAGTGTGTGCAGAGGCCCCCTGGCCTGAGCTGTTTCTCACAGAGAGGCACTCCATGTTATTAGTCTAGTTTAGTCTACTCTGACCTGTTCAAGTGATAAATTTAGTTTAGATTGGGTTGAATCTAAACTATTTGAATGGATAGATGCCCGCCTCCTGGTTGGAGGTATTGTTCCTTTTCCTCATCGAGAAGACTTTTTTTTCCTTTCAGAAACAGTGATAATGTAGTCTGCACTAACTTGTGACTTTCCCATCTTCTATCCATTCTTCAACTCGTAGGTACTGAGTTCCCCTTTCTTCCTGTTCCACCGAACAGCCCTCCTACCTACTTGGTGCTCTTTGACCCCATTGCCCATATACCTGGCTTCATCTGGCTTTCCCGTATCTTTCTTGAAGTAACCATGTCCCCTGGATTCTTTTCTTGAGTCTGATGAATCAGACTATCACATATAGATGCCTTAGCATAACAGGAATTTGTTCTCTCACAGTCCCTGAAGCTCAAAGCCCTCAATCAAGGCATCAGTGGCCCCGGCTCCCTCTGGAGGCCTCTCCTGTCCATCCATGCCCTTTTCCAGCTTCTGGTAGCTCCTGGCACTCTTCAGCTAACAGGCACATCCCTCCTGTCCCCCATCCTTCCTGCCCCTGCCCCTGGCACCCATCCTCGCTCCCTGTGTGTGTTTTGTGTGTGTCATTGTGATTTGGGTCCCCTATAACAGCTCATTCTCTAGCTTGTCATATTATTGAGTGCTGGAATCTTTACGAGATAGGACCTAGTAAAAGGAAGACAGGCCACTGGGGACCTAGAAGGGGGACGTGGAGAGCCCGGTGTCCCTTCTTCACCTTTCTGTGTGGTGAAAGCTACTGTGAGGTAAGTGCCGTTCCTCTCTGTGCTCAGTCGTGATGCTTTACTTCATGGCATCTAGCATGACGGGATGTCTGAACAGGGACCAAAGCCACTGCAGCCCAGAGCCAAAACACATCTTTCTTTCTTTCTTATAAATTGACCTTCTCAAGTATTTGGGCACCGTGATGGGAAGATGACAGAAAGAAGTCCCTGTGTCTACATGTATCTATATATCCCCGATAAAGACAGACACCCGTCATTACATTAGGACCCCCCCTTTAAGCCACGATGCCCTCGTTGTCATTTGATTACATCTGCAAAGATGTCTTTTTTCCAGACACTGAGGAACAGGACTTAAACACCTTTGCTGGGAACAGAATTCAGCTTACAATATTCCTCAAGGACCTGTCTGCCCTTGGCCCGCTTCTTTTCCTATTCTGACGGCCACACTTCGAGGTTCCACTGCTGCCCGCAGCTTTGCCACCCTCTGCTGGATCTCACCTAAGAATATCTAGTAGACTAGTGGGACAGTAGAGATGCCCTGACGAAATTCCACTGAGGCTGGGAGCTTAACATACAACCCAGATGGGGTTGCAGAACGGTGGGGGGAAAAGGGCCTGCTTAATACACAGGGACCCCCAGAAAAGTCTTCTGAGTGAAAATGAAGGTCTGACCTTTACATCATGTGCATAAAGAAACTTGAGGTTCATTAAATGTAAAAATATAAAAACCTTAATGTAAAAAGATGATATAAACTTAATATTTGGCAGAACAAGTTTATGACCTAGGAATTCCTGGGTCCTGATAGGTAAAAGCAGAAAATTTAGGGGCTTCACCAGGGAATAATTAAGAGATGTGTTTTCCATTTGTCAGAGATATCAATCACTGAATCAAAGGAAAACTCCTGTGGAGAAAAAGAGATAGTGTCATAAATGCACAAGATGGAGAAGGAGTTGCTACAGAGGCAAGACAATGCAATGGGGAGGAAGGACAGTGATAAATGATGCATTAAGATCTCTTCACTGGGGCTGGAGAGATGGCTCAGCGGTTAAGAGCACTGACTGTTCTTCCGAAGGTCCTGAGTTCAAATCCCAGCAACCACACGGTGGCTCACAACCATCCGTCCGTAACGAGATCTGACACTCTCTTCTGGAGTGTCTGAGGACAGCTACAGTGTACTTACATATAATAAATAAATAAATCTTTAAAATAAACAAACAAATAAATAAATAAATAAATGTTTTTTTAAACAGTTCCACATGGGGCTTTATTTAAGATGGGGTCAAGGTGCCATAAATCTTTTTTAAAAAGATCTCTTTACTGAGCTACCCACCTGCCCCGTGTTCCATGCACTGGCTGTATGAAAGCCAGGCTCCCCTCCCCAGCATCCAGCAGCCCTGACTCTCTGCCCGTGGGGATCTCCAAGTCAAGTTTGGTATCCTGATGGTGGTGAGGACTTGAGATGCTGCCATCTTGGGGTGGATAGTGGCTGTCTGAGACCCCGTATTATAAAGTCTTCGGTGTATAGTCCACAAGGTCTGCAGCAGAGTCAGGCAGGACACATGATGACATTTGACCTACTCCTGTGATCTATCCATTGTCTTTCTTAGCTTGGTAGGGAAGCTAAGAAAGCTGTGACCCCGTAGTTTAAGGACAAAATGATCTCTTCTCAGCCATTTGCCACAATATGTCTCCCTCCATGACCACAGGCTCTGCATGTGCATTTGAATTGTCTTCTGGTGGAAAATTTTGGGGGAAAATTACAACTGTACCCAACATGCTCCTTCCTTCATTCTTTCCTCCTTCCCTTCTTCCCTCCCTCCTTCCTTTTTTCCCTCTCTTCTTTTGAGACAAGGTCTCATTATTAGCCTTGGCTAGCCTGAAACTTCCTAGGTAGACTAGACTGGCCTCAAATTCATACCAATCTTCCTTCCTGGGCCTCCTTGTGTTTCTAAGTTCCTGAATTAAAGGATTCTCTGTCATTTCTTAAACAATGCAGTATAACTGGTGTTCGAATGGTATTCACTTTATATGATATATTACACGTGATCTAAAGATAAACTATGTGGGAAATATGTAATATCATGTGCTTTCAGATGAAGAATTTGAGCAATCCTAGATGCCAGAACCCCGATGACCTGAAAGCGATCCCCTGTGGGTCCCAGAGGTGTCTGTATTTGACACCATTTTGCCCTTTCTCTCAGACTCTGGCTTCTATTCTGTTCTGCTTCATTTCACTTTCACGACCTGGTGCTGGGGATGGAACTCGGGGCCTTCTACATGTTAGCAGGGGCTCGACCATGGAGCCCCGGCCCTAGACTCTGACGCTGGGAATCTAGTATCCTTGCCCACTCTTGCCTACGTAGATTTATGCTTTGCTTCTGTTGGACCCTGCCTTTCCTGATGCCCAGTTAATGTGACTTGCACAAACTTCTGCAAAGGTACCCATGCATTCCTTGCTGATTTGAGCTGCGATTTAGATACTGGTAAAGAGAATCAAGAGGAAAAAAAAAGAACCCTGAAACGGAAAGAGTGACAGATAGACTGCTTAACAAACGATGTGGACATGGTACTTGCACCATTAGCTCCAGTGAAGAGAACTTGGAATGCTCTACAAGTCACGGGTCTCAGCATGAAAGGGCCCAACACGGGTTTGCACAATTGAATACTGTCCTAATCCTACTTGACATGGCCAAGAAAAGACTGAATGCGAAACAGAATGTCTACAAATGATCCCTAATTTAAACACTGAAAACAAACACAGGTCACGTCAGAGGAGAGACTAGACTATTTCTAACATTTTCTAGGAAAAAAAAGTGGTATTGTTAGAGGCCTGCGTGTAAAAAACGAGTAAGTTGAATTCAACATCCAATTCCATGTTGCTTGTCTTTCCTGACATTTTGATGTTTATGAGTCTGTTAGAACTTTAAAACTTGTAATTTAAGAGTGTACAGTTATCATTCTAATTATTATTGCCTTCCTTCCTTCCTTCCTTCCTTCCTTCCTTCCCTCCTTCCTTCCTTCCTTCCTCCTTTCCTGCCTCCATCCCTTCCTTCTTTCCTTCCTTCCTTCCTTCTTCTCTTTTCTTTCTTTCTTTCTTTCTTTCTTTTTTTTTTTTTTGAGGCAAAGTCTCCTAATGTAGCCTTGGCTAGCTTGAAACTTGCTATGTAGACTAGGTTTGCCTCAAATTTGGGGCAACCCCCCCTCGTTTTCCTTCATACAAAGTTATTAAGTTAATATATGTCTTAAAGGGGGCACCAATGGGACCTGGGTAGCTGGTGTCCTAGGAGAGATCCAGGGTCGGTATGTGGGGACCGATGTTGTCTGGGGAGGCGAGGAAGCTTCAGTCAAGCTGAGAGCATAATCCGGAGCTCAAGGACAGAAGAAGAGAAGGGGGATGAGGGCAGGGAAGCCTGAAGGGGTGAGGGGGAAGGAACACGGAAGGAGTGAGGAGAGGGAAGACTGCAGGGGTGAGGGCAGGGAGGGAAGATTGCTGGGGTGAGGGCAGACTCGTCTCACAGTGAAATTCAGACAATTGTTATAATCATAAGAAATCCAGACTTTGGCTGGAGTGTCTCAGGTCCCCAGATGTGACCAGAGCCTCTTCGGCCTCCAGCGCTGCCGAGAAAACTATCCTCTTTGCTCTCATAGCATCCACCATGCCTAGAAAGCCTCCACCACAGCTCAGATGGAAAGACCTATGGGAAGCTGCCTGAGTGTAGCCTCCTTCTAGAGTCTTCCGGCATTTTTTCTCTAGAGCGTGCGGTTTTCTTACCAGTGTACAAGTCAGCCACAGGCAACTTCTTTTATTGATTTGTACAAAGATCCCAGGCCTCCAGCTCGGTTTTAATAGAAACTGCCTCTCCCTGTACCACGTGGCAGGTACATATCTCAGTAATTAAACTGCATAATTGTTGGGTGGAACCAAACAGCCCTAAGCAGATCTGGTATGAAGCACAAAGGATGTTGTAGAGCCACAGCGAGCTGCCAAAAGCTGGCGGCAAGTCTCCTGGAGGCAGCCCGGAATTCAGTGTGGCTTCCAGAGGAAAGGGGATCATGGCTGCTCAGCCTGGTTGGGCCAGATCCTACCCTGAGCGGTCAAAAGCAACGGCACAGAGGACCTTGCAGGAGATGGGAACTGCCGACCTCAGCAGTGTCGGAGCAGTGAACGGACAGCTTCGAGGAGTTTTGAAAATTCAAATTCTGACAAGCTACTTACGAATTTACTTATTGTAACAGGCTCCAGAGGACGCGTGCTCTGACCTGGTGGGAACACTGTGGGTCCCGGCTCAGTCTCCATGCTTTCTGCAGAGGACCCTGCGGAGCCCTGACATCCAGCCTGAGAGGGCGGGCGTCCTCGGGGCAGCTCGGGAGTCTGGAGTGACTATGCTAGGTGCTTTCCTGGCACCTGTGTGGGGTGAACCGCGTTTATCAGACACGAGGGACTGAACATCAATCAGGCTGTTACTCCATTAGCAGACACTATCGAGCTTGAGCCTGGGGCTACTGCACGCTTCGATGTACTCGTTTCTCCACCGCCGTCCAGCCTTGAGCCATGGTGGAACACACATTAGCTCTAAACGCTTGGGTCCCAGCCTTGGTTTACTCTGGTAGTCTTGCGTCCAGATGGCCTCTCCTGACTTCTCAGAACAGTGCTCACAAAACCATCTACTCCCAAATACCAAGTAATTTTCCCACTTTCTTCCAACCGCTCCCCACCCCCCATCACCTAGATCTAGCCTTCCTCTCCTGGCCCACGGCTGACAGTCTGTGGCAGTTTAGTTACTTCAAGCCTCTTCTTGCCCTGACTTTTCCTTCATAGAAACAACAGAGACAAATCTGATAGTCACATCTTTGTCTAACATCCTTGTCAGTAAATCCCCCAAACTCCCAGAGGGAAAAAAAAAAAACATAATAAGCCCTGAGTTATTTCTCATTACACACAAGGCCCGAGGGACCTGCTCGACCTACTGTGGGAGTGAGTGGAGACTGCTGAGGGTGGGCCCACGGGGTCTCTGTGCACACCAAGGAGGGGCTCGACCACTGAGCCAGACTGCCAGCCGTTTGCCCTGCCGTTCGCTCTGAGGTTCTGTCATTTGACGGACTGGCTGCTGCCTCCTGCATCCTCTGCCCTTTCGTAGATGGCTGACGACCCTTGTTCTTGATTCTCAGTAGCCTTCATCTTCTGCTCACCGGGCTAATGGCTTCAGCAGAGAGAGCCCTGTGTCCTCCCCCAGGTTCCGAGGCCCCCACATCCTCCTGCCTGCCTGTTGTCATGATATTCACAATGTACCCACTCACTCATCTTTCTCTCTGGAAAAAAAAGAGACCCTGTGGTTTCCTCAAGGGCATGGACCACGTCTCTAATTTCTGCATCTAAGGTACCCTATGCAAAGTACACAGATTAGAGCATTTATTTTAAAAGTTGGTGGAAAAGCTGCTGGCACACCCCCTCTATGATTATCTTTGATCATTTACATGGCACCGCCTGGAATCACATGGAAAGGGAGTCACAATGGGGGATTGTCTACATTGGGGTGGTGTGTAGATTCGTCTGTGGGGAAAGTGTCTTAAACTAATTGAAGTGGGATGTCTCAGTCCACTGTGAGCATCACCGCATTCCCTAGGCAAGAGTAGAGAGGTTAAACTGGCCCAAGTAAGCAAGTAAGCATGCAAGCGTTCCTCTCTGGAAGTGATGTCACCGGCTGTTTGAAGTCCTTGCCTTGGCCTTCCCACGGTGATGAACCGTAACCTGGAATTGTCAACTCAAATACATCTCACTCTCCCCAAGGCTGTGTCTTGCTTTTCCCTCAGAGTATTTTGTCACAGTAACAGAAATGAAATTAGAGCACTGTCCCGTTATTTTTATTTTGGCAACTTTGAAATCTAACACAGCACAATATTGTGAGCTCTACTACTTTCTCTTAGACACCGTGTGTATGTGTGTCTCTGTGTGTGTGTGTGTGTGTTTGTGTGTGTGTGTGTGTGTGAGTTTAGTGAAGTCTCCGTAAGAATTATGTACAAATTAAAGATGAATGAGGAACTGTATTGTCACTATGTATGTCCACAGCGGGGGTGGAGTAGAGTATGAGGGAGAAACAGCTGGGAGACCGCAGTCCCTTGCCCAGGAGTCTCGGTGACTATCGAGTTTCCACAGAGAATGACTCTGGAGGCTCTGAGTGCAGTCTCTAGAATAGAAATGGCCTCTGTGTGTGCCCACTGTTGGGATGAAAGGCCATGTTGGCATAGGACAGAATGTTCCAGCACAGGATATCTATGTGAGAGCAATGGTTACGAAAGGAAGGGAGTGCCCTCCATGGGCCCGAGTGTGCCTCTTAACTGCAACAGAAGCCCAAGGGTACAGCATCTTATTTCCTCTGGGATTCAGTGTCTCTAGATCCCACTGCCAAAGACCGTTCTAAGGGTTTTCCTTCCTAAGCCACCTACAAAGGTCTGCGTTGGGCTGGCTGACTCAGGCAGGGCACATTGGCCAGGCGCAGGAGCTAAGCTGGTTTGTCATGTACGCTTCCTTGGGAGCCAGCTGTCACTTTGCCATTCATGCCCAGGAGGCATTCAGCGTGATTCACCAGGCATGTGGGACCAGCACTGGGGCCTGCACTTAGCAAGGCTTTTTATGGGCCCCTTCCCTTTACAATGTCTCTTGAGCAGCTGCAGCCTGAGTATAATCAAAGGCACCGTTTGTGCCGTGTTCGCCACTGGAAAGCCTTCCCTGCCTCCCCTTGTCCTCTCAGCTTCGGTAGTCTGCGGCCTTGGTGAGCACTGCTTGTCAGAAGCCCAAGGTTGGCCAGGCTTTGTGAGGTTTGTCACTTCTCATGACTGTGACACCCTGCAACAGGCATCCCGTCAGACCAACCTGCTGCTCACAGCTATTCTCAGGTAGGGTGACCAAAGCAGGGCTTCCCTTGGGTTGGTACTGAAAGAATCATTCAGGGAAACCTTCCTTAGTTAAAAAAAAAAGACAAAACAAAACAAAAACAAGCAAACAAACAAAAAACCAACTTATGATGTCTACAGATGGCTCGGAACGTAAAAGTGCCTGCGTCTCAGGTCTGACGACTCCTGGAGTTCAGTCTCCAGGATCCGTGTGAAAACAGAGAGCCTATTCCACAAAATTGCTCTCTGGTCTCTACCTGCATGCCCATATGCCCATACATGCATATCACACACACACACACACACACACACACACACACACACACACACACATAACACATAAGTCAGATAAGATTGTCTTTTAAAAATATCATATTCTCCAACCTTGGGAGTGGCATCTACTCCCTTTCCAAACCCACCTGTCCAGGTATTTGTCCTGATGATGATGATGATGATGATGATGATGATGATGACGACAATGATGATGATATACTTCCGAAGCTCAGTAGCTCAATGCAATGCAACCTTTTCCAAGGGCTGCCACATGGTTCCAGGCTCACTGTGTGCCTGTCTTTGGAGGAGTCCCTATAAGCGTTTAGTGTGTCCGTGTGTCTCTTGCCCTGTCATCTTGATGCTGCTAGGATAACGGGACTCCTCTTGAACCTCTGTCAGAGATCTTTGCAAACTCTTTCAGACACAGACCTGGCCAAGAGACATGGCTGTCATAAAATTTACCTGATGTAGAACACAGAAAAAGTAGCAGTTGTCAAAAGCAAAGCACATGCCGGGTGGAGATCTCAAAGGTGCATGAAGAACGTGTGTGCCTGTGCTTAAATTATGCTCTCTCTCAGATCCTCTGAGCCGGCTTGACTGCCACTGTGCCAAGGTGAGTGTCAGCTAGACGGTACCCTGAATTGTTACCACTGGGCTTTCTCTCCAGTAGAGAGATAGCTTGCTACACCTAGAAAATTCTAAGCATAGAAGCTGCTGCCTTGGGCTTGGGCTTGGGCTGAACTAAACAGAGCTGGTCTGAAGCAGGTCCTGTGAGAACAGTGTGCTGGTGGCGGCTGCCTCTGGACTAGCTGTGACAGGGTGTGAGAAACATGAATTCCACAGACCTCCATGAGACCCAGAGAGCCCACATTTGAACTTCACAGAGTCTGTGGATAATTCATCGTGCTCGAGCGTTCTGGTTCCCGGTCTAAGCGGTGCTTGCCTCGGAGGCTCCCTGACTTCTGCCACGGGGACTCACAGAGAGGCTCCGGGCACTTCTGCCTGAAGGATTTGGACATTGCTCATTCAGTGGGATTTATGGCCAAAGGGCAGAATCCCAGGACCAATCACTTAGAAAAAATGTCTCCAAAGCCTGTTTGCCGAGGCTGGTCTTCTTTCCAGTTATGTCAGCAGACCTTTGCTTCCTGCCTCAGAACAGATTCAAGTAAGGAATTAAACAAAACAAAACAGTGTAGACTGTGGCCACAATGTGTCCTTATCTGAGCCGTCCAAATGGTCCAAGGGAAAACTGATACTTACTTGACTGATTTCTCTTCCTACCCACCAGATTATGATTCATTGGGAAAATGTTCCTTGCAGAACTTGAGAGCCTTTCCAAGCACTGGCTATGCTGAAGGAGCCTCAGGGGCCTCGGGGGCCTCAGCCAAGTCTTGAAATGATACAGGATGAACCAAGGGCCAAAAAGCTTTCATTTTTAAGCCTGGGACTTGAACCCCACCCAGGCTAAGCAGAGGGCAGAATGTCCGTTGACTGCATTAAGTATCCACTGTGGACCTTGGACCTCATGTACAGTTGTGATGTGTTTCCTTTGTCCTACTCAAAGGTTGTTTTTTCTTTTACAAAAAACAAAAAAACAAAAACAAAACAAAACAAAACAAAAAAAACCCAAAAAACAAAACAACAACAACAACAAAAAAAACATTGTGGATTTTACAGAAAAACTTGGCCAAAGTATCAGATTCTTGTACCATTTAGGCTAACCATGCCTGATACCATATGTCCAGCATGATTTTATTTTGCATTTCTTTTTTCATTTATGATACTGGAACTCAGACTATGGCAAGGTCTCTACCACTAGTTACATCCCAGCCCACTGGACATGAAATGCGTTTCCTTGCCTGAGAAATCCCTGGGACAGTGTTCCTGGTCAAGCCACTGCTAGATTCCTACACTCCAGTAGCTTGTGTGTCTTGCCTGCAGTAGAGTAGGTGCAAGCTCCTACACCATGCCAACACCCACCTGCCCTGGTGCGTGACTGTTTTCAAACTGTAAGTGAATACTATTCCAGCCAAGGACCCCAGGACTCTGATTTTTCTACAAGCAAGCCATCTAATGCCTTAGCCATCGTCTCAACCAGGAACCCAGAAGGAAAGGCTGGGGAGGAAGAATCTTCCCAGCATAGAATGTAAGATTTCAGGGAAGACCTTATGCTCAGGTATGATCTCCCTTCATCTCTATAGATGCATGGCATGGAAGGTTCTAGAAAGAATCAACAATTGGGCTGGAGATATGGCTCAGTGCGTAGGAACACTTTTTGCACAAGTATGAAGACCTGAGCTCAGGCCCTCAACACCTACATAAAAACATCAAGGCACATGGCCCCATGTATCTGCAATCCCAGCACTGATCAGGAAGATCGGTGGGCTTTGCTGGCCACTAACGTGACTCCAGGCTCAGGGAGAGACCTTGTTTCCAAGGGACAAGGTACAGAGTCAAAGAAGAGAACACTTGACTTTCTCTTCTAGTCTCTGTATAGGCATGTGTGCAGCCACAAACACGCAGCACATACACACAGACACAGAAGCACACACACACAGAGAGACAGAGACATACACATACAGACACACAGAGACATGCACAAACACATACACACACACACACAGTTCAGGGCTGACAGAAGTAAGACAGGAATGCAAGCATGTTTTCTGATGAAGGAATGACCGTGGGCTACATGGGAGCCCTTACCCACTTTCATGGCATTCTTTCACTGCTATGGTGTCCAGCATCCCAGGCCTCGGCCCCGCCCACAGTGCTGAGATGCTTCACCACATGCTCCATGTCACCTCTTCTGCCTCTTCTGAAGGCTACGGAGGCCTGTGCTTCCTATCGCTGGCGTGGTGCACTCAGGCTCCGGGATTGTGTTTGTCTCCTGGAGCATGAAGTGCCATCCTCCCAGGCTTTGCTCCCTCTGCGAATTCTTCAGCACTTATCCCATTTGGTATCTAGTTTAATTTCCTCTTCTTTCCATCCTTAGCAATGTGGGCCGAATGACATTCCTCGGAGGGTCTGTCAGCGATGAATATATTGAAAGACGATGAGTGCCAGGGACTTGGCCACCAGCCAGCGGGTACAGGAAAAGATGGAAAGTATTGTGTGTGAACCTGAGACTGCTCTAAAGAGTAAAGTCGATCGAAAAGGGAAATAAATAACCAATCAATTAAAAAAAAGGGAAAAAACCCAAATGCAAAAGGATAGGCATTAAGGGGGATTTTCCACTACCTCAAGTGCCAGTGCATTTAAAACGTAAGGAACCACAGTCTGCCCCATACAGCTTTTGTGTAGAGGGAATTCAACTGCTAGGACTTATATGCCAGCTGTACAAATGAATGCCCCATGGCAGATCAGAATTCAGTCTACTATTCCCACTCACAGGCCTATACAATGTATAGATGATATAGCATCACTGAAGTGGTTTCAAAACAGACAGGGCTGCATTGGAAGGCCAGCGGGCTCCTCAGCCTCTGGAAAGTTTAGGCTTTCTATGCCTTCTCCTTCCATTTCATAGATGCCTAAAAAGGGGCATGAAGGCCAAGATATGAAAACCAGAGCTCCAGATTTCTGTGTGACTAACCAAAGTCTTTTAGTTAAAACATCCAAATGGGCATTTTGACAATGTCAATCAAAATCATGGAGCAGACAGGGGAAAATGTACCACAATTCTGGGCAGGCTAACTGAGATTAAAATAAATGTTTCTTGGAGGAGTCAAGCACACATTCTTTGTTTTGGTCACAAATGGTAAATACAATATAAAACTGCAGTGGCATCTGCGTGAGCTGTACATGTTTAAGAAGAGCTGAGAGCTCACATCTTGATCTGAGAGTTAGCAGCAACAAGAGAGACCCCTGGAAAGTGGTGGGCTTTTAAAACCTCAACGCCCACCTCTAGTCATATACCTCCTCCAACAAGGCCACGCCTCCTAAACCTTCTTAAACAGTTCCACCAGCAAGAGTGGAGTGGGGAGGCAAATATTCAAATATATGAGCCTGTGGGGGCACTCTCATTCAAATGAACACTGGCATCTTTAAGGCCTTGATTTCACTTCCCATTAAAAGAAAGGGAGGGAGGGAGGGAATGAAGGAGGAAGGGAAAGAGAAAGAAGAAAAGGGAAAGGGAAAGAAAGAGGGAAAGAGGGAGAGGGAGGGAGGGAGGGAGAGAGAGAAAGAGAGAGAGAGAGAGAGAGAGAGAGAGAGAGAGAGAGAGAGAGAGAGTTGGGAGAAAGCAAGAAAACCAAGGATTTGTTTTAACCTGCAATGCTGCATGCAATGTGTCACTGAGCAACAAATGAAAGTAATTGGTTGGTTGGGTAATTCTGGGTTTCTTCCTTACCCAGATCCTTTGTCAATATGGGTTTTGTCTTTTGGTACATTGAGTCCAGTAACTCTAAATTGTATAAATCAGCTGCTTTCCAATCTGTATTAGCCTACATCTTAAAAGGATCCAGAAAACTGTACCCCTTTGCACACTTTAATGGTGGGATGAAAGCTTTTCTCTTAACCATTTAACTAACTACAAGGCACGGGATTTTCTGTATAATGTAGATGTTGACATTTCAGGAGTAAATACTTCCATTAGGCTTCAAGACAGATCTTTCGGAATGTAAACACGAATGGAGGATTTGATACCAGGCTCTCATCCATTCAAAATGCATAAGTATTCTTTTTCTCTAGCTGCTGGAAATTTAATAACTTTCAACCTATGTTTCCATTCATTTTCCACATCAAATTTTATTCCAAGAAAATGTATTTTTTGACACTTAACATTCATATTGATTGCCTAGCTTACTTCTTTACCACAGAAATACCTTTAAGTGGGTTGGGGCGATGGCTCTGTCAGCAGAGCGCTTGCCTGCAGGCATGAGCATCTGAATTTAGTCTCCCAGAACCCACATAAGAATCCAGCTTGGCGGCTTATGCTTTGATCTGGGGGAAGAGGTGTGATGACTAATTTTAATTGTCAACTTGATGCCATCTAGAATCCTCTGGGAAAAGAGTCAAAACGAGGGGTCACCTAGATCAGGGTGACCTGTGGCTCATGTGTGGAGGACCGTCTTCATTATGTTAACCGATGTGGGAAGGCGTGGCTTGAAAGGAAGCAGGACTGTTCTCTAGGTTTGGGGGATGAACTGTTAAGAGTAGAGAAATAGAGGAGCACGCAGGCGCACATGCATCCATCCGCCCGTCTTTGCTTTGACCCTGGATGTGACCATCCGCTTCGAATCTCTGCTGTCTTAACGTCTCAGCTCTGATGAACTGTGTGACGAACTTTCTCCTGTGGCAGCTTTCGTTGGAGTATTTTACCACAACTACTAAAATGAAACTAAGACAGGTGGCTTGCTGGGATTTGCCGTCCACTCAGCCTAGCCTTCTTAGTGAGCTCCCTATCCCACGGAGAGACCCTGTATCAAAACACAAAACAACAACAACAACAACCCAAACAAAAACAAGACATGGCAGACTGCTGTCCTGGTTTGGTTTCTGTGATGCTGTGGTAAAACCCTTACCAAAAGCCATTTGGGTATTTATTTGGCTTGCAGCTTACAGTGCATTGTCAAGGGAAGCCAAGACAGAAACTCAAGACAGGGTCCTGGAGGCAGGGACTGCAGTAGAGGCCTTAGACGAATGCAGCTCACTGGCTTGCTGCCCACAGCTTGCTCAACCTGCATTCATACAGCGCCCATACCTGTCCATAGCGGGATGTATTCTGATACAAGCATTAATCAAGGAAATGGCCCACAGACATGGCCACAGGCCAATGTAGTGAAGGCAGTTCCTCAACTGAGTTCCTTTTCCCCAAGTGACAGTAGTGATGTCACATTGACAACAACTAATCAGACTAACAACTTCAACTAACAACTGTTGAGGAATTTCATCTCAGAGTATCCTCTGGTCTTCATATACATGCTCCCACACGTACATGTGTACCATCTGGACACATACATGTACACATACATGCATGAATATACACACAAGCACACACAGCCACTCAAAGAGGCATGTACGTAAAAATAAAAAAAGTTTTCTGGAGCCGGGCGTGGTGGCACACACCTGTAATCCCAGCACTTGGGAGGCAGAGGCAGGCAGATTTCTGAGTTCGAGGCCAGCCTGGTCTACAGAGTGAGTTCCAGGACAGCCAGGACTACACAGAGAAACCCTGTCTCGAAAAACCAAAAAAAAAAAAAAAAAAAAAGTTTTCTGTATTTAGCTTTTTGTAAGTTTTTTCTTTTTATTGAAAACAGATTTTTTTTCTCACATACTATATCCTGATAATGGTTCCCCCTCCCTCTATGCTTCCTAATTACCTTCCCCCTTCCCTTCCATCTGGATCCACTCCTTTTCTGTCTCTCGATAGAAAATAAACAGGCTTCTAAGGGATAATAATGAAATGCAAAAATCTAGTAAGATACACCAAACACTAACACATTGGATTTGGACAAAGCAAACAGAAGGAGAAGAGCCCACGAGAAGGCATGTGAATCAGAGCCCCGTTTGTTCACACACTCATGCAGCCCATAAGAAGACGACACTGAAAGCTATAATGTATATGGAAAGGACCTGTAGAGTAAAAATAGAGAAGAAAATATAAATAAAATAAGATACAATTAAAAAATAATAATAATAAAGGAACAGCCCTAGCACGACACTGTAAGACAAGGAACCTCCAAAGGCGCCACTGAATTCATTTTCTGTCAGCCATCTACTGCTGGGCACGTGGCCTGCCCTTAAGAGTACCTTGTTTCTCCAATGAGACTCCTTTGGGGGGGAAACTAAATTTTTATTTGCAGCTGGTTATCACTTAGACTGCTTCCGGTCAGGGGTGGGGTCTGTGCCCACTTCTCTTTTCAGCTCTAGGTCTCCATCTGGTGCAGATTCATGCAGGCCCTGTGCATGCCACAGTCTCTGTGAGCCCACATGTACAACTGTCTTGTTGATCTCGAGGACCTCGCTTTCTTGGTGTCTCTCATTCCTCTGGCTCCTACAGTCTTTCTACCTCCTCTTCTTTGGGGTTCCTCAAGCCCTGAGAGGAGGGATTTGACGGAGACAACTCTTTACGGCTGAGTGTTCCGAGGTCTCTCATTTCCTGTCTGTCTGTCTGTCTGTCTGTCTGTCTGTCTGTCTGTCTGTCTGTATAGGTCTCTATATTTGTTCCTATCTGCTACAGGAGGGTGGCGGATGCAGGAAACTTCTGAGATGGTGGCTAAGCAAGGCACTAACAGTATAGCAGAAGGTCATTAGGAGTCATTATATCGCTACTTTTTAAAAAAGAATTTGTTTTTACTCTAGGTCCCAGGGACCTCTAGTCTCAGGTCCTTGGTCACCAAGAAGTGTCAGGTATGGATTCCATTTCACGCATTGGGCCTTAAATCAGATAGTGGTTGGTTACTCTCATAAACTTTGTGCCACCATTGTTCTGGTATATCTTCAGGTAGGACAGTACTGTCAGTCAAAGAGGTTTTGGTAGTGTTGCTGTTTATATTTTTCCTTTGGAGGTGTGCTGAATACCTCCCCATACTAAAGATGCTAGCACACGGGGGTAAAGGTTCTATGAAGGCACCAGCTCAACGTCTCCGTGTTTAGTGAGCTGTGCAAGTGTTGTCTTAAGCAATGGAGCTTTGCTGCCAGTTTTCTCAGTTTGTGAAGAGCAACCTAAAATCTTGGCAATAGCTTAGGTTTTGCAAGGGTTCTCATAGGACCCCTTTGGCCAACAATTAATTATTTTAATCCAATCCCACTACTGAAAGCTTCATTTGGTGACAAGAGATGTCCATTTTGGGATCTGTATCCCCCATTATTTGGTGATTTCAATTAGATCACCTTCATACGTGTATATTTTAGGAAACTTCTACTGTACTACACTTCCATTCTCCCTCTTAAGTTCATCTTCTGCTCCCTCAGTGACCTTCCTCATCCCCTCTTATGTACCCTCTCCCCTTAATCCTCCTATTGTAGCCCACACCTCCCATACTCATCCATAACTATCTATCCTATTTCTTTTTCCTAGGAAGACCTCCTCCCACCTACTCTTATTCTATACCCATCCTCTGTGGTTCTGTAGATTGTAGCTTGGTTAGCATTGACTTAAGAGCTAATATCCATCCCCACAGTGACACACTTCTTCCAACAAGGCCACACCTTCTAATAATACCACTGTTTGGGATGAGCAGATACAAATCATCACAGCAGTCACTGAAAGTCTCCCAACCAAGAAAAAGCCCATGACCAGATGGTTTTAGTGCAGTATTCTACCAGACTTTCAAAGAAGAGTTAGTGCAGACACTCCTCAATCTATTCCAAAGCATAGAAATATAAAGAACATTTCCAAATTCATTTTACAAGGCCACAGTTACCCAACACCCAAATGACATAAGGACCCAACAAAGGAAGGGAATTACAAACCAATTTTTCTTATGAACTAGGAAAATCATTCTGAGTGAGGTATCTCAGATTCAGAAAGACAAATATGGTATGTATTTGCTTATATGTGGATAGCTCTTAACTTAGGTGCCCTAATGCTTGGTGTATAGTTACTAAGAATTACAACATCATCTTGGTGTTTTTTTTTTCCTCTGATGAGTAGTAGTGCCCTCCCCTACATACTCATATTATGTATGCGGGACATATTTAAAAAGGCACTATCCCACGCTACTGCCAACTCCTCCCTGCCCTGGTGGTCTTGCTGCCTCCAGGGCTAGTACCATGCAGCAACAGTCCATCTCAAGGTTCTTTTGCTTCAGATTCTGCTCACATTCCCAGTCCCGGTAAAATCAAAACTCTGAGGTTTATGATTTGTCAGTCAGATTTATATTAGTAAATTCTCAACCCATAAAATGCCTGCACAATGAACTCAAAACTCAATTGATATAAACACAAGCTATACCCCTAGATTGGACAAATGGATCCTACTATTATTTAATCATCTATCTAAGAAATACCCAATACTTATGGCTCCCATGACTGTGGTTCTGGCTCCTCTTCCTCTCCTATAGGTTCTATCTTATCTTTTCCTCTCCTCTTCTTCTCTGTCCCTCTGTACTTCTGTACACATCTCTAAAATTCTCAGCCCACTGCCCAATCGCAGGCTCTCACCTTATCTTGTGCCTGCCCTCACCTGCATACAGACAGCAATTCCCACTTCCCTGTCTTTTCTGTTGAGTTTCTGTCTACTTTATCAGATAGTAAAATGGATACATCAGCTTCTTAGGTCCATTTGTTTGTAATATCTTTTTCCATTCCTTAATCCTGAGGTGATGTCTATCTTTGACATTAAGGTGTGTTTCTTAGATTTAGCAAATGAACGAATTCTGGATTTGCATCCATTCTGTTAGTCTGTGTCTTTTTACTGGAAAATTGAAAACTACTGGGTGTTGAGAGATATCAAAGAGGAGTGTTTGTTGACTCCTGTTGTTTTGTTATTGTTATAGTGTGTATATGTGATGTTATTTTTAAGGTGTGTGTGTGTGTGTGTGTGTGTGTGTGTTTCACCATTTTGATTTGCTAGTCAGAGATTATTTATTCTTTGTGTTTTATTGAGTGTAACTAACCTCTTCAGGCTCAAGTTTTCCTTTTAGTGGCTTCTGTAGGGTTGAATTTCTGGGTATTGCTTAAATTTGGTTTCATCATGAATATCTTATTTTCTCCATCGATTGTGATTGTAAGTTTTGCTGGGTATAGTAGCCTAGACTGCCATCTGTGATCTCTTAGAAGCTTCAGTACATTGGATGAGTTCTTCTGGCTTTTAGTCTCCACTGAGAAGTCAGGTGTAATTCTAATAGGTTTGTCTTTATGTTACTTGGTCTTTTTTCCTTGCAGCTTTTAACATTATTTCTTTGTTCTGTAAGTTTAGTGCTTTGATTATTATGTGCCGAGGAGGATTTCTTTTCTGGTTTAGTCTATTTCAAGTTCTGTATGCTTCTTCTATCTTTGACAGGCATCTCCTTCTTTAGGTTGGGAATTTTTTTCTTCTATGAATTTGTTGAAAATATTTTCTGTGCCTTTGATCTATATTTCTTCTTCTTCTTTGATTCCTGTTATTCTTAGATTTGGTTTAAATAATTATTTAAAAATTATGATGGTACTGTGTCTTAGTTCGGGTTTTATTGCTGTGAAGTGACACCATGACCATAGCAACTATTATAAAAGAAAGCATTTAATTAGTGATAGTTTACAGTTTCAGCGATTTAGTCCATTATTGCCGTGGTGAGAAGCGGGTGGCATGTAGGCAGACGGGGTGATGGAGATGTAGCTGAGACGTCTACGTCTGGATCCTCAAGTAGCAGAAGGAGACTGAGACACACTTCTTCCAACAAGGCCACACCCCCAATGATGCTACTCCCTACGAGTCTATGAGGGCATTTTCATAAAACTATCACAGACTGTATCTTTCTTTTTTTTAGTAATTTATTTATTCCCTTTACATCTCAGCTCTCTCTCCTCTCCTCCCAGCTCCGCCCTTACAAATCCTTCCTCCATTACCCTCTCTTCCTCTGAGAAGGGGAAGCCCCATCTTGAGTAGCACCCTGCCCTGGGAGGATATGCTTAGTCTAGTCCCAGCAGACCAAACACCCCCCCACCTCCCCACCCCCCCACCCCCTCACCCCCCCACCCCCCCACTCCCTGCACATTGAGACCCAACCAAGGGAGCCAATGACAGACAACAGAGACGCCCCTGCTCCAATTGTTAGGGAACTCACATGAAGACCAAGCTGCCTATTGGCTACAGATGTGCCCAGGGTGGGGGTTAGGTCCAGCTCCTGCAAGCTCTTTCATTGGTGATTCAGTCTCTGTCAGGCCCCATGGGCCCAGATTAGTTGACTCTGTAATTTTCCATGACCCTCTTTATTTTTCTGTGTGTGTGAATGTGTGGTTCATGCACACTTATGTGTATAAGGAGGGGCACATGCCTGAGAACAAGGCGGAGGGCGTTGAATGATCTTCTCTATTAGACAGCCTTATCCACGGGACCTAGAGCTAAGTCGACAGCCAGGAAGTCCCTGTGGTCCTTCTATCTGGGGTTCCCACAGCATTGTGGCACACCTAGCTTTTTAAGAGGCTTCTAAGATGAGAGTTCAGGTCCTCGGGATTGCACACTGAGCATTCTGTCCCACCGAGGCAGCTTGCTGGCCCGTTCTGCTTTTAGGCAATCCTTTACTGTATAGCTCAACCTGGGCTCCAATGCTCCACCCTTCCAAGCTCTCCCAGCACCGCAATAACAGGTGTGCAATGCCAGGGCCTTTCTTTGGTGTCCCAGGTGTAGAAGAAGGAGACGTACCCTCCAGGTCTATGAATCTGTGCCCTTCTTCTGGTTAAGGAGATCAGCGAAGGGGAGGACAGTGGGATGGCACTCCGTGGTCGTTAGGGAAGAGCTTCCATTTTCCCACCAGACTGCTTCGGCTTCCTCTGGCTCTTTTGATGGAGCAAGCACTGTGCACAAGTCAGTGACAGGAAATTCAGAGCAGTCCCCAGCCTGCAGCAAGCAGGGAGCTATGGGCCTTAGTCCAATGACCTGCAAGGAATGGAATCTTCTCCAAACCACATCAGCTTGGAAGTGGATTTTTCCCAAGATGAGTTTCAGAAAAGACCCAGCTCTGGCGGATGCCGGCCATCAACGCAATCACCCTAAAACAGAGGTCCTGCGATGCCTGCACTCATGACCACAGGGCAGGACTGGAGAGATGGCTCCGCGGTTAGGAGCAGCATTGATTTTAAGAGGACTTAAGTTTGATTTCCAACATCCACAAAAGGAAGCTCACGGGGCTAACTACCTGTGTCTTCAGCTCCAGGGGATCTGACACCCTTTTCTGGACTCTCTTCACATGCACATACCAATAAATACATGGATACACACACACACACACACACACACACACACACACACAAACACACAATTAAAAATAATAATCTTTTTATTATTTTTAAATATAAAATAAAATACAAATAAAAATACGTCTTTAAACTAAACCTGGGAGTGTTCACTGCTACGTTAACCCTCTTAACATACCGCCCCGAATGCATTGTGGGAACAGCTGGGATGAACGAGGCTGTGCCGTCCACTCGCAGACTGTGAGAGAGGCTGATAGGGCTGGCTTCAGAATACAGCCAAGTGTGTGCTGAAAACACTTCGTCCAGGACTATATTACCTAATAAGTCATCTGAATCATCTGACCATTGGCTCCTTTCCCTCCGGTATCCACTTGCCCCTTTGGAAAGTTTTTGAGTCTCCAGAGGTTGGTGTGGCCCAGCGTGAAGCGGATGGATGTAAGGCTTCAGCCACGGTGAACTGCACACTAGGGATTCCTGCTCCCAAGGGAAGGAGCAGCAGGACTCGGTCACTAAAGGGGGCACGGACAATGTGCCCCTACCTGCGTGCTCTACCTGAGCCCTGCCTCTGCCTGAGGGGGCCAGGCTCTCCACACCGCCTCACCAGACTTGGCTCCCACTGCTCAGGAAGCTAGCAAACACCTGGATAACACAGCAAAGATGGAAAGAGGGGTGCAGATGGACGGCGTCCTTCCATCTAGGACACCCCCTGAGCTCCAGGCTGGACCACTTGGCACTTTGCTCCCTCTCCTCTGGACCCCACAGAAGGCAGGCTGCAGGCCTCAATGCTCAGCCAGGCCTTCCTTAACATAGTCTTAACATAGTCTTGAGCCTGGATGTGAATACTTGGGCATGATTTTAAAAGGGAATAAACTTGTGAGCTCCGTGTGATCTCAGCACAGCACAGCACAGCACAGCACAGCACAGCACAGCACAGCACAGCACAGCACAGCACAGCAGCACAGCACGAGGTCAGGGCCCCTTGTCTACACCTCTGACACTAAGATTTTTCCCTTCCTGTTGGCTTCTGTATTAGTTATTAAACCTGTCTTCTTCCTGGAACAAAATAGCTAACAAAAACAACCTGAGAAAAGAAGGGTGTTCTGTCTTACAGTTCAAAAGCGCACGGTCCCAATGGCAGAGAAGGCGCAGCATCAGAAGAGTGAGGTCACATGGCATCAGAGGAGTGAGGTCACATGGCATCAGAGGAGTGAGGTCACATTGCATCTGCAGCCCACAAACAGAGAGTAGATAGGGAGTGGGGCCAGGCTAGAAAACCTAAAGGTCAGCCCCCAGGAATCAACTTCCTCCAGCAAAATCACACTCCTGGACGTTCCACAACTTTCAATCAGCATCACAACCCGGGGATGGAGTGTTCAAATTCATGAGCCTATGAAGGGCATTTCACAGTCAGCCCACAACACCTCCCCGGCCTGCACTCCTGGCTCTACGGGACTGTACTGGAGACACTGAGCCCCCCCCCCAAGGCCACAGCCAGGCAGGGCTGACTCCGATTGCTATGTGCCCAGCACAGGCCATAGGGCCTTTTGTCTCCAGCCTTTCATGTTGTGCAAACAGGATTCAGAGGACTATTGTCAGTGATGGTGTCTGCCCAGAGGGTCCCGCTATGAGATGAACTGGAACTTTGGGCACAGCTTTAGCTCAGGACTACAGGGCAAGGACTTCTGAGAAGACAGAATGAATAAAGACAAAACCTTTTGGAGTCTCTCTTGTGTGCAATGCCTTCACTGGGCATCGGGGGGGGGGTAAAAAGGGATAAGCAAGACTCCTGTCTGCTCATCATGATACACATCTCGTCATGTCTGAGAGAACAACTCTGAGATTTGGGGGTAGTGTGCACCTCACATAGGAGGTGGGAGGTTCCCACTTTCCATTCTTCCTGCCTATTTCCAGGGTGTTGTTACCTGCCCATCCCATCATGGAGGCTGCCAGTGCCAGCTCTCCTAAGAGCCACCCAAGGCTTCCTTTCTCAGGAGTCTGGTGCTCTGGCCCTCCCGTCCCCTGTCACCTGTGTGACGGTGGAAGGAAGCTGCGGTGGTTAATTTTAATTGCCAACTCCACATAGGAACCCCAGCCACTCACTGGCCTTTCTCTGAATCTGGGAGGGGTCTTCACCACTGTGCTGACTCCCAGACACCAGAACCCAGAGCCATGGGTTCTTTGT
Source organism: Apodemus agrarius (assembly GCA_964023405.1). Classification (NCBI taxonomy): domain Eukaryota; kingdom Metazoa; phylum Chordata; class Mammalia; order Rodentia; family Muridae; genus Apodemus; species Apodemus agrarius. Next base: position 53,770,642 of record OZ030019.1, read on the forward strand.
TGTTGTTGTTGTTGTTATAAGCTACCATGTCTGTGCCATTTGACTATCGCTGTCAAGCAGCCTAAAAATCTCAGTTCCCCAATTTGTTAAGCAGAGGTCTGTGTCAAGGTGCTTGCTCTGCTGCCCAGTAGGGACACACCAGCCATGTGTCCTCTGGCACACCGGGGTTCCCTGGATGCTGTAATCCTTCGGGCAGAGCCAGTGCTCTCTGCTCTTTCAGTGCCCGGGTTTGTGACACAGGCAGAATCTTTATCTGATGATGCCTTTAATAAGCAGTCATCACTTGAAAACCTGGATCTCAACTTTATTTTGGCCCTGGAAGGATGATTTATGTCACATCATGTGTTCTCCTGCAGCCAGCCCAAGGCTTATTACGTCTTCAATTATGCATAGCTGGCTGGCTGTGTTCTTGGGCCATGCAGCTGAGTGTTATCTGGAAAGGAGGCCCAGGGTTCCACATGACAGCTTGTGGGGACTAGGACCTCTGCTGACTGTTTGGCAGGGCCTATCTATGTTAGAGATCTTGAATCCCATTCGCAGAACCGCCAGGAGGGGCCGGGTGGGCGCGCTGTGGCTGTGGCTGTGGCTTGCCCCAGGGAAAAAGACATCCAGGCACTGTGTTGGCAAAGCGGGGAGGTGTGCAGATGCCCAGAAGACCAATACGGATAGCCAGATGAGGGATGAGGGCTCAGTCACAAGTCACAAAGTCCATTCCTGGATTTTAGAATCCCACATCCATGGGTGTGGTCCAAAGGCCTGGGAGGTTCAAGAGAGTGGCTGGGGGGCGGGGGGGATTGGTCAGTGCCAGGCCAGGCCAGGGAAGGAAAGGACGAAGGAATAGAGCAATGGAGACTATGAGAGGACAGCATGCTCCAGGCTCAGGGAAAGACCTCATGTCAAGGGAATAGGTAGAGAGGATAAAAGAGGGTGCCACGCCCTTCTTGGACAACCATCCTCACACGTGCCTTATGTACCAGTGTGCATGCACATGTAACACACACACACACACACACACACACACACACACACACCATGCAGACCGTTTCACAGCTGACCCTGCAGACTCCAGTGGGCAGAGCTGGAGGGAAGATGGAGGACCCACTTATGGATTCAGGAGTACTGATCAAACTGAGAGAGAAGTCTGGACAAGCGAGGAATTCCAGGGGAACCAGCTGCGGCTCAGTAGAAAGCAGCCACCAGCTCCTGGGACAGTGGGCACAAAGGGCGCCCCCAGTGCCCTGCCTGACATAAGGACTTCAGCTCTAGCTTCATCCCACACTGTAAGCTGATGAGACGGAGGTGGGGTGATGAGCAGGAACCCCGGGGTCAGCTTGCTCGACAGAGACCTCTGAAAGCATCCATTTATTGTTACGAGTGGAGCTGATCTCCTTGGGTAGGCATTTTAGGGAGTTTTCTGGAGCACATTCCTGCCTCGTGGGAGTGTGAAATAGTCCAGGATGTTATCTGGTCTGACATTTTTTTTTTTTTTTGAGAGAGAGACAGGAAACCAACCCAGTGAAGCTTCTTGAAACAGATTCTTGAAGTGAAGGTAGCCAAGGTTGACTAAACCTTCCTTCCCTGGTGGGCACAAGTTAGTGAAGAAAACGGAGCACTGCACAAAGTCTGATCATAACATGGAGTCTGCCAGGCAGGCGCCAGCTTTTCCAAGTCGATGCAGAGGAGAGGCCAGCAGGGGGCGGCAGTGGGTCCTTCCAGAAGGTAAAGGGAAGGTGACCTGTGTTGGGGGGAGGGGGTGGGAAGGGATGGAGGAAGTCCACAGACAGCTGCTCAGGTGCAGAAGGGGCTGGGGTTTTTTTGGGAGGGGAGTATAGGGGGCTAGTTTAAGTGAAGCTGACAGAGCCTCTGCAGGAGACGGCCTCCTAAGTCAATTTCAGGGAAAACATTTGAAGGACAGGAGCAAAAAACGGTTGTAGCTAGGACTCCTAACCCAAAGCAGAGGAGGCTGGGAAAGCACCAATTCGTGGCCTATTCTGCTTTGCAAGGGTCATATCTTCCCTGAAGTCTACTAGCTCTGCGGGTTGCACCAGGGACTCCATCTGTGCGGAGAGACAAGAGCAGTGAGTATAACTCAGTGACCCAGTGACCGTTTGCCCACGGGAGGTGGTGAGGGATGCTTCTAGGGGATGTCCCAGGCCCGAAGTGTTCTGAGCGGCACCTGTCATCATGTGAAGCAGATGAGAAGGCGTGAGGTGCTGGTGAGATGGCACAGGGTGAGCGGGGTGGTCTGCAGTGTGCTCTGGCAACAGCAAACAGTGCTCTCCAGAGAAGCCCAGGCAGGTCAGCCGCGAAGAGCTCTCTCCCTCCTCTGCCAGTAGAACCACCCTGTGCATGTTTATGAAAACACGATCGTGTCCACACACACACACACACACACACACACACACACACACAAAACGCACACACACACATATGTGTGTGTGTGTGTGTATATATATATATATATATATATATATATATACACATATATACATGTATATATATGTATATATGTATGTATGTATATATATATATATATGTATATATATATATATATATATATATATTCCTTCTCGTTCCTTTCCATGTGTACTGACCTCTGTTAGCCCTTTGCATATTACAGTATATTTTACTGGCATTTGCAAGCATTGCCATAAATTAAATATTTTTAAAAGTGCAATATCTCTGAAGAGAATGACTTGGGTTTTGGCAAACAGAGACCGATTCCCAAGAGAAACATACATTTCTTTTATTGGAGAGAAGGCAAGTATTTTTATGAAAACAAGGCTCCCTGCACATCGTGGTGGCTAGAGGAGGAGACACAAGAGACGCCGAATGTACTTTCCCCATGCAGCTGAACTGAAAAACAAGATAAATATTGGGACAGCTCATATGTCAGGAAGACATGCACAGGCTCTACTTATTAAAATAACCACTGTGTCCTGGTGCCCTGATGTGGGGCTTTTTATCTTCAAAGCAATTTATGACTGTTCATGAAGTGACTTGGGACAAAAGATCAGAAATTGGCGGGAGGTCCAGAGTCTATGATTTGGGGCAGAATGGATGGGACAGAGATCAAAGCCATGCCCCAGCCCCCAAGCTTTGTCAGTGGGTCGCCTCGGAGCCCCAGAGGAAGATTCTGTCATGGGGAGGTTTGTTCGGGGCAGCGAAAGGCCACAGCGCAGAGGTAGCATGAAGGGGAGTGCTTGTTTTCCATGAATTCCATTCCCTAGCTTTTTGGCCCGTGGCAGTAGAGCCGGACTAGAGTAGACATTTTGTTCTGCACCTTTTCACAGTCAAGAGAGAAAAGAACTCCCAGGTTCGAAACACAGCCTGACATTGCACCAGTCTGGTGCCACAGTTCGACCCTAAAACTGTGATAGTGACAGAGTGACTGTGACATGGTGACTCCGTTCTAGCAACGTGCTGAGCTTTGCCTTACTTTCTTTACAAGTATGCTGTGTAGAGAGATCCACTCCTCAGCTCTCTGAGGAGAGAATTGTCCTCCCCCTCTAACAGGTGAAGCAGAGGATATGGCGGGGTTGGTCATTCCCCTGCTATGGTGGTAGGGCTGGGAATTTCCTCTATTCCAGCTGTCCCCGGTGGTAACTCCTGTTTAATTGCTGTCCTTGCGGTGGACATTTGAAGATGTAGAAAGAGAATGGCCTTCTGGCCAACTATACACCCAGGATTACAGAGGGCTGAATGGCAGGCTTTGGGCCTCAGAATGGCTGCTAGCCATGGATAGGAGCTTGTCACTGGCCTGTGCTAACTCATGTTAGCCATGACCCAGGTGTCTGCCCGTATTGTAGAGGACTTGGTTTACCCTTCCACAGGGCTGTCCCGCTGCCCCTTAGCCTGCACTCTCCCGCCTTCCTCTCCTCTGTGTGGGCTTCTCACCTCTTCCATGTCTCTAAGACACACAACACTCTGGGGCTCTCTGTTACCTCCACCTTGTGGCTCCTTTCTTTCTATTAGGAACATATCCCCCATGATGTCTGGGGAAAAGGCTTGTTACCCTTTGTGATGGTTTGTATATGATTGGCCCAGGAAGTGAACCTATTAGGAGGTGTGGCCTTGTTGGAGTAGGTGTGTCGCTGTGGGTGTGGGCTTAAGACCCTCCCCCTGGCTGCCCGGAAGTCAGTCTTCCACTAGCAGCCTTCAGATGAAGAGAGAGAACTCTCAGCTCCTCCTGCACCATACCTGCCTGGATGCTGCCATGTTTCTGCCTTGATGACAATGGACTGAACCTCTGAGCCTGTAAGCCAACCCCAATTAAATGTTGTCTTTTATAAAACTTGCATTGGTCATGGTGTCTGTTCACAGCAGTAAAACCTTAACTAAGACACCCTTTGACTAAGTAATCAGCCTCTCTGTGACAGGCCTTTCTCAGTGCCCCAGCACAGCCTGACGGAGGCAGGCTTCACCATCCTCGGAGATTTTGTGGTTGAAACAGGAGCTGACCACCAAATAAGTCACATCTTTGCTCCTAATAGCAGGCTTGGAGAACAGCTCAAGCTGGAACATATTTCTCCAAAGGGAAGTGGGTAACTTGGCAGTCACCTGGAGTACAAATCCGCTCATGTCCTACTAGACGAAATACAAACACATCTAATTGTAGACTTACTTGGTTTGATTTTTCCAAGGACAACTACGGGCACCTTCGGGTAAGGAGACATGTTGAGGGACGGAGTCTCCGGTGATATGTGACAATAAAATTAGGGAGAAGTCACTGCTGGGAGCACAGGATTTGTCTCTCGCACAGTGTGTAATCTGGGTGGTACCATTCCCCTTCGAAGCCCTGATTTCTTCCTTTGTAAAGTGTGGGTGATAGCAAGACAAACCTTGTCGGACGGTGACTGACTCCACGTGTATGACTGTGGCACTTAACCCAGCAGGTGCCAGGAGCTGGCCTCGTTTTGGAGAATGCAGTATGAGTCAGTCAGTGCCTGAGAGCCTGTCCAAGTGCCCTGCGGTAGCACCTTCTGTGGATCTCATGTGGCTTGGTCAAAGCAGAACTCCTGTCCTTCCAACTGCCCACACTATAGAGCAGTGGGTCCCAACCTTCCTAACACTGCGATCCTTTAGAACAGTTCCTCATGCTGTGGTGAGCCCAACCATAAAATTATTTTGTTGCTACTTCATAACAGTAATTTTGTTATTGTTATGAATCACAATGGAAACATCTGGGCTTTCTGATGTTCTTAGGGGACCCGCTGTGAAAGGGTCATTCAACCCACAGATTAAGATGCTCTTGATTTTCATTGCTGACCTAGGGCCAGTAACCCACAAACTCAAGGCCACATTGGAATAGAGGAGAGACGCACTGTCCCATGTACAAAAGACATAGGGGCCCTGAAAAGCCCCACACGAGAGGAAATCATATTTCATGAAGCATTATAAAAATATTCAAGGATCCATGGTAAAATACCAAAAATTTAAATAGAAGCAGGCTCGTGAAGGCATTCACCAGAACATGAACCAGAGAGTGCCCAGTTGTTGTTGGCAGAGATGGAGAGAGTAAAATCGAGGAAACTCTATACGATGGCTTCACATCAAGGGCTGGACTCACAGCCATGGAGGTCTGCGGTCAGGGCGGGCTGGGCTCTCAGCCCTCACAAGCACCAGCCCCAGCCCCAGAAAGCACTCTTCAAACATACCTCTTCCTGTTGGGCCTCTGACCTCAGTGGGCCTGTCCCTCAGTCTAACACACACACACACACACACACACACACAGTGAGGGGGCATAATTCTTGTTCATAAATTAAAACACCCTTTAGACATTCAAAACAATTGAAAAGTATTTGCATCATAGCAAGACTATATATGTTGCTTATATGGAAGACCGAACTACCTACTGTATGGCAATGTTTGTAACTGTCAGTTGAATGTGTGTGTCAATATGTGTGTGTTGGCATGCCCACATGTGTCTGTTTATGTATCTGTTTATAGGTGCACATGAATTATTAGTACATATTCAGGTTGGTATTTGCATATGCGCATATATGCATTAGTATGTGTATGAATGTATCTGTGGTTTGTTTCCATGTGGAGGAGTGCTTATGTGTGCAGCAGTGTATATTTGCACACATGTACCATAGGTTTGTATCCTTCTTCATGCATGATAACAAAACCTCTCAGAAGCACACAACAGCCCCTGAAGTCCCTGGGCCCTGATGTGGCCCTGACCGCCCTTGCTGCTCCTTGCTCCCTGATGCTTAGTGACAGTGAGTAGTCTCTGTTGTATTTGGCATCAGGAACAGCAACTGGTGTCGCTGGCTTCATCTGGGGCTGAGTGTGGCGATCGATGGGTGTGCCAGTGTTTTGCTTCAACGATTCCAGGGGCAGAACTTTAGCTGCTGCGGGTATGAGAGAGGAACCTTCCTGCAGTCATGCCCAAACTGAGTTCCATGGCAGTGAGGCACTCTGGCAGGTCAGAATGTGATGGAGGGGCTGGAATCGTCACCTTGGACATGAGTACGCTGTACCAGTTATTCACCTTAGGAAATTCTGTCTTCCCCAAGAGCAAGTTGTTTCTTGGGTTTTTGAGGGGAAGGAGAGAAATATGTGTCTTCTGCCCTGTGTCTTATGGAATGTTACTGAGATACAAGGTATAAGATACGAGATCTAAGAGATGGCGCTGTTAGAGGAATGGGTGGTGGGCCAAGCTTCCACACATCCTCCCATCAATTGGCTCACGGTATTAAAAGGGAAAGAAACACTCAGAAGGAAGCACCACCCAGTTCTGAAATCTTGGAGCCCTGGTGAGGCTCATCGTCATCTGGGGGTTGAGAAACGCAAGTTCGAAGCCCTCCACACACACCCCCCGGGGGCTCCAGCGGTGGGATTTGGCTTTCACAGCCTCCATGAGATTCTAAAATGTGTTCAAACTTGACGACTGTGGTCTTGGGCATATCTTCATCACTTTGATTGATCACCCTACCCCCAACAAGCAAAATTATATACCGCAGCTCTGGCCCTTGTAGTTCTGGGGACAAAAAGAACCAGTGAGGGTGGGGTGGAGTTGAGGTGTCACATATATGCTCAAGTCTGCCCATTGTGAGCCAGAACCTCCTCCCGGCTGCCTGCAGAAGACAGTCTCCTCCTGGCTGCTTTTGGATCAAGATGTAGAACTCGGGCTCCTCCAGCACCATGTCTGTCTACACTGCTGCCTGTCTTCTGGCCATGATGATAGCAGACTACACCTCTGATACTGTAAACCAGCCACAGTGAAATGTTTTCCTTTGTAAGAGTTGCCTCGGTCATGGCGTCTCTTCACAGCAATCAAACCCTGACTATCACACAAACTATCTCAGAAGGTGATTGGCTACCAGCGATGACTTTCTGGGGGGCTCCATTTTTAGGAATGCTGTCCATCAAGAAAAGTAGCCAAGATGTACCTTTTATAAATCACACTTCAGTGCTCACTTCGTGGTAAACCATAGAACGACCAGTGTTCATTGCTCTAACAAAGTACCTGGTCGCAGGAAGCAAATGAGAGAGGAGGGTCACAGTAGCTTAAAGGGAAGCAAGGAGGAAGCAGTACTATGAGAGGGTGGCTCTGTCATTCAGTCAGGAGCAGCATTACTGTTGAGTTTGAGGTGCTGCTCTCCACGGAGGCTCCTCATTGCCTCCTCTCATAGGAAGCAGAACCGCTAAGAGGTCGTCCAGATTCCCATGCTACACCAACTCCACTGCTCCCTCCAAGACCCGCCTCTTTGCCCTTTGGCTGGGGTTGCAGCAAGAATAAGTTGCAGGAGCAGGGCGATGGTGGTGGTGCACGCCTTTAATCCCAGCACTTGGGAGGCAGAGACAGGCGGATTTCTGAGTTCGAGGCCAGCCTGGTCTACAGAGTGAGTTCCAGGACAGCCAGGGCTACACAGAGAAACCCTGTCTCGAAAAACCAAAAAAAAAAAAAAAAAAAAAAAAAAAGAATAAGTTGCAGGTGCGGAGATAGTCAGGGTCTGCTCACCAAGCAGAAAGCAGAACAGAAACATCCAAGCACACTGTGTATAAGAGAAGTAAGTGTCTCCTTGTGGGAGCGATGAAGCCTGGTCAGGTCTGTGCACGTAGAGCTGTGCCAGGTGATGGAGTGGTTCATAAGCACAAGCTACAGAGGCGGGGAGAGCTTGATTCACATACTATTACCGTCAAGCCAGCAGCCCCGGGGATACGAGTGACAGATGTAAGCTCCTTCACTACAAGAATCCCCCTCAACACATTCTCGTTCATTTTTACCACACACCTGGGTTATGTGTTATTAGTACATGGCTACATAAATGCTGACCCCTTGGGTGTCTTGAGCGAGCCATCTGGGCTGCACAGGTGGCTTCAGGGTCATCTCCCACCTGGAGGAATTTCAAACATGTAAGTTGTGAATGGCGCCTCTCCTCTCAAACTGACTTCACGTGTCTCCTGATGGGATGGACGCATGGGAAAAGCACACACTGCCTATGCAAAGTTCTTTCCCAGAAGGCTGAAGGAGGCTTTGCCCCGGGACATAGACCTACCCGGAAAGTGGCCATTCTGCACGAAAGCTGAGGTGGGCTCCTTCGAGAAATGTCCTGAGGTTTGATGTCAGAACGGCCCAAGTGAACGGCAGGGAAGAAACCCACCTTTCCTTTTCCGTTCTCTGATTGGGACCTGCAAACAGAACTTTCGAGAGGTCAATTATCAGCAGAAAACAATGTAGAAATATTTTGCTATTTGTATTCGTAGATGGCATGGGGGGTTTCAGAAAATGAAGTGGGAAAAAAATCAAAGATGTAGTCACGCAGAACGGGGAGCGTCTAACAAGGAACAATAAATCCTGGGGCTGTGCCAAGGACTTGGGAGAAAGGACCCGAGTTAGGGTGGGAAGTGTCTGCGGCGTACAGGAGCCACTGGTGGGCGGGAGGGCTGCTGTGGAAGGAGAATGGTCTCTGCCCGCACTGAGGAGGCCACGCCTCCCCTGGGAAACCTCAGGTAGCCCCAAGCTGGCTTTGATCTCACTGTGCAGCTAAAGATGGTTCCTGGGCTCTCATCTCCCAGATGCTTTAGAGCCGACTTTTTGGTAGAAAGGAGGGGGCAGGGATGTTTGCTTAGACTTGGTGGTTTCTCAGATCCTATCAGCTGAAAAAAAAAATCAATGTGCAAAACTGACATCTCATGGGATGCTGCCTTCTGGTATCCTTCAGAGCATAACAAGACAAGGCTGCAAACAAAGAGTGACATTGGGAAAGAAGGCGGGGCAGGGGTGGGGAGAAAGAGAGCCAATCAAATGGCTTAGCAGGTAAAACCACTTGCTGCGCAAATCTGATGGATTCAGTCCCCAGAACATGTCGAGGAAGGTGAGAGCCAACTCTAAAGTGTTATTGTCTGACCTCCACACTCAGGTTGTGGTGCGTGCGTACACACACATACACATACACATACACATACATACACACACACACACACACACACACATCTCAGCAAGAACACTAACCCCAGCAGTAGCAACACCATCAACAACAACAACAAATTTAAAAACTAAAAGAAGGAAGAGATGAAAGGAAAAAAGAAAGGAAGAAAGGGAAGAAACATGGGGGGAAGGAGGAAAGAAGATAAGCAAAAAAAAAAAAAATTGTCATACTAAAACAAAATCATCATGTTACCCAAACATAGTGGGGAACTTTGATTAAACAGATTTAAATGACATTACTTAAGACTGTTGGGGTGCATGAGTGCGTGTGTGTGTGTGTGTGTGTGTGTGTGTGTGTGTGTGTGTGTATGTGTGTGTGTGTGTGTGTGTGTGTATGTGCATGTGTGCATGAGAGTACTTGTGCATGTGCGCTGGCTTGTACGTGCATGCATGTGTGTGTGTGTGTGTCTGTGTGTGTGTGCACACACACAAGTATGGTATGCACTCCCGTGTAGGAATGTGGAGTGAAAGAAGGACATGCAGTGTTCTGCTCTATCACTCTCTGCCTAGTCCCTTGAGACAAGGCCTCAAGGAGCTAGACTGTGGCCAGCCAGCCCCAGCAGTCTCCTGCCTCCACGTCCCACAGCGCAGGCTCAGGCCAGGCAGGGAATCTGCCCTTGGGTCCTGGTGTTTGCACAGTAGGCACTCTGACTTATCGAAGCTTCTCTCCAGCCCAGGTTGTTGGGGACTTTTGGGATGGGTTTCATGTTAGGTCAATCTGACACTACATTTCATGCGTGTGACCCTGTTGTGAGTCTATAGGAATATATCTTGGTTCTTCTTGATCATGCTATGTCATTAGACAACAGACATTTTCCCAAACAAAAAGTTGGAGGGTAAGATGCATACTCTTTTCTGAGATTCCTTTTTTCCTTTCCTTTCCATTCTTTCTTTTTTCTTTTTTCATTTTCCAGAGACAGAGTCTCACTGTTCAGTTCAGACTGGCTTTGAACTTGAGATCCCAGATGCTGGGATTAGAGGGGCTCCAGCCTATGATTTTCTATTTCCAAAGGTGATGAAAGAATCAAAGTCAGCCCAGTGGGTGCTGCTCTCATAAAGAGCCTCCAAGAGATAGGAGGACACTAACTAACTTCCTGGTTCTTCGCAGAAAGGGAGACAGATGTGGGCATCGGTTACCAGTTCTCTCAATGCTGCTGCCAGTGAGTACTGACTGTGACATAAAAATCCCTGCTGGCAGGGCAGTGGTGGCGCACGCCTTTGATCCCAGCACTTGGGAGGCAGAGGCAGGCGGATTTCTGAGTTCCAGGCCAGCCTGGTCTACAGAGTGAGTTCCAGGACAGCCAGGGCTACACAGAGAAACCCTGTCTCAAAACAAAACAAAACAAAACAAAACAAAACAAAACAAAACAAAACAAAACAAAAAACAAAACATCCCTGCTGTCTGAGCCAGATCACACTTCCGGCTCAAAGCTGAGTCGCTATAGGACAAGAGACTAGTAATATTGGTCATTTAATGTGCGTGAGGCGCCCGTCCCCACCTCCCCCATTTCTCTCTCATACAAAAAGGCCTCTACTAATTCAGGTTGTTCAACCCCCTCGTGTGAGCTTGGCCATGACTGTCTCCTGCAGTTTCTCGACTTAGTTCTCTGGGACGAAGGAGTCACCAGGCTTTTGCTCAGCCATGACTCACGCCCTTCTAAAGCTGAGCAGAAATAACTTTAATAAGCTATTGTCTTGTAAAAGTAAGGTAAAGCTTACTTTTCTTGTTATGCTGACAAAAGTAAGGAAGGACAGAGTTATTTTGGCTCCCAGTTTGAGGGCACTGTGGCAGGGAGCCCGAGGTGGCTGGTCACAAGGCACCTGCACTGTGGAGCACAGAGCAGTGGCTGCAGCTGATAGGGTCTCTGTCTCCTTAGTATTCAGTCTACCCATACAGTCCGGAGGGATGATGGTTCCAGCTGCCCCCTTTCTTCACACCATGACCACAGCAATTCTTCTTTTTGTTTTGGCTTGTTTTGTTCTGTTTAAGCTTTATCTATTTTATGTGTACGAGTACGCTGTAGCTGTCTTCAGACACCAGAAGAGGGCACCAGATGCCATCACAGATGGTTGTGAGCCACCATGTGGTTGCTGGGATTTGAACTCAGGAACCTCTGGAAGAGCAGTCGGTGCTCTTAACTGCTGAGCCATCCCTCCAGCCCCCACAGCAATTCTTATAAAGGAAAGCATCTGATTATGGCCGGCTTACAGTTTCAGAGATTTAGTTCATTATCATAATGGTGGGAAACGTGGTGGCATGCTGGCAGTCACGGGACTGGAGAAGGAGCTGAGAGTTCTCATTCTGGATCTGCGAGCAGCAGGAGGAGCAGAGACCCTGGGCTTGGACTGGGCTTTCTAGACCCTCCAAGCCCACCTCCAGTGACATTTCCTCCAACAAGTCACACCTTCTAATCTTTTTAAATGGTGCCATCTCTTGTTGACCAAATATTCAAATCTGTGACCCTATGGGAGTCATTCTCGTCCAAACTACCACTCTTGGTGATTCTAAATCCATTTAAATTGACTATAAAGATCACCCATGGAAGTTACCAAAGATGTTGCCTGGTCCCTTAATCCTCGGAAGCAAGACTTGGAAGAGAGCTTTTAGACAGGCCCCTAACAGGAGACTGACCAACGCCCTGCCTTGCTTTGGGGTGCTTGCAATTCCCACCCATCCATGACTGCAGACGGACATCCTATGTATGCTTTGTATTTTATGTAAGCTAATCACATATAGAGAGTCTTTTTAACTCCTCCCCCTAGAAAGATCACTGAATCCTCAAAATATATCTCCATTCTCAGTACCATAAAAAGGCAAGTATGTGGTGGCGTGTGTATGCCTGCAAGTGTGTGTGTGTGTGTGTGTGTATTTAAAAGGTATATTAATTAGGGTTCTCTAAAGGAACAGAACTGATAGAATGTGTACACACACACACACACACACACACACACACGATAGGGATTTATTAGATTGCCTTATAGGGTGTGGTGACAGTCTGGTAATTAGCTGTTCAGTGCTTGGGGCTGGATGTCTCAGCAGTCTCAGTCTCATGCTGAAGACCTGGAGGATTCATGGTCTTCAACCTACGTTGGAATCTTGAAAAAGTGGGTTCTCATATTGGTGATGGATTTCCACAGCAAGAGGAAAAATGGCCTTACCAACAAGACTGAGAGCCATCAGACAAAATGTTTTCTCCTTCTGTTCTTTTATCTGCTCTGCCATCAGAGGGAGTGGCCCAGATTTAGGATAGGTCTTCCTGTTTCAAATAGTGTGATTAAGAAAATCCTTTACAGGTGTGTTCAGTGGGTTGATTCCAGATAAAAATCAAGATTATCACAACAGGGGCTGGAGAGATGGTTCAGCAGTTAAAAACTCTGGCTGCTCTTTCTGGGGTCCTCAGCTGAATTAGCGACACTTACATAGCAGATCAGAACCATCAATAAGTGTAGTCTCATGGGATCTGATGCTCTCTTCTGGTGTGCAGATGTACATACAGACAAGACACTTCGATACATAAAATAGGTGAATAAATAAATCTTTTTAAAAAGATTACCATGCTGGGCAGTGGTGACACATACCTTTAATCCCAGCACTTGGGAGGCAGAGGCAGGCAAATTTCTGAGTTCAAGGACAGCCTGGTCTACAGAGTGAGTTCTAGGAAAGCAGGGCTATGCAGAAAAACCCTGTTCAAAAAACCAACGAACCAACCAAGGAAACAAAACAAAAACAAAAAACCAATATATATATATATATATATATATATATATATATATATACCACAAAGGATAACTTATTAAGCCCCCTACAGTCACAGAGGACGTACAGGATAAACAGTTAACTGACGGTCACCAGGGACAGTGCACAGGCTTGTGTCTCATGGGCTAACAGAAGATGGGACTCTGGCTGTCTGAGCCAGACAATCTCAGAGACACGTGTTCACATGAACCGAATGGCCAATGCTCGGTTTTGTTTATATGGGCATTTGCCTCAACTGCCACCTTCCTGAAACACATCTTTGTGCTTGTTGAGCTCCAGCTAAAACCAACGAGCACGGGAAGTGGACCAAGCGGGCCAAGACCGAAACATCCAGAAAGGGCAGGCTTCTCCCAAGTATACTGAGACCCGGTGATCATTTCCCTCCATGCAGGATGAGCACTTTGTGAAAGGTAATCACTTCCAATTAGGGTACATAATCTGCATTCTCACAATGGGCTGAAACGCCCTCTCCAATCAATAGTTAGACATATTTGCTACAGAGAACCAACATCCCGCTTGAGCTACGAGGACCTCCTAGCTCAACAACCATTGTGTATCTTTTATTTTGTTTCCTAAGTCAATAACCACCCAGGGACAGGTGGAGATCAATATACTGATCATAACATTTTTGTAAAAAGCTGGTGGCTGCCCAGGAATTGGCCTGTGTTACTGACAGAGATTTCACGTTCAAGTCACTCTGGTCAGTAAGAGGAAGAATTCTCTCCTTACCACACTGACTCTGGGGCCTCCCCACGAGAGAGCTGATTCTATTCTGGGGCTGGGGCTGGGGCTGGGGCTGGGGCTGGGGCTGGGGCTGGGGCTGGGGCTGGGGCTGGAAGTAGTCACGAGAGAGAGTGAGAGACACAGGAAGGAAGAGAATGGAGGAAGGGAGGGAAGGAGACAAGGAGCAAGGGACAGAGAAAGACAAAGAAAGAAAGGAGGGAAGGAAGAACAAAGGGCAGGGCAGAGGGAAAACCAGACTGACAGCTGCGGCCGCGTGGATGAGAATGGCCCATATGGGCTCATATATCTGAATGCTTAGTCATCAGGGAGTGAAACTCTTTGAGAAGATTAGAAGGATTAGGAGGCGTGGTCTTCTTGGAGGAAGTATGTTACTGAGGGCGGGCTTTGAGGTTTTAAAAGCCTATGCTAACCCTCCCTCCCCCACATCAGGATGTAGCTTTCAACTAGTCCTCCAACACCATACCTGCCATGCCTGCTGCCCTACTCCCTGTCATGATCATAATGAACCTAACTTTAACCTGTAAGCAAGCACTCAAATTAGATACTTTCTCTTACAAGAATTGCCATGGTCATGATGCCTCTTCACAGCCACAGAATGGTGACTAAGACAACAGCTTCATCCAAGGCTGTGCCCGAATTTGTCCACTATCAAGAGAGTTACCAAGCCAGCTGTGGTGGAATGCACTTATGATGCCAGCACGTGTAGAGGCAGGAGGCTCGGGAGTTTTAGGTCATCCTTAGCTATGTATTCAAGTTCAAGGCCAGCTTGGTGGATAAAAGACCCTCGTGTCAAAATAAAAATGTAAAAGTGGAGCCCTACAAATGGTGTAGGTGGATGCCTGTCTGAACCTGTAAGACACTAAAGGTTCCTGATGCTTGCCCCCGCCTCTTGTCCCGGGCATCTGTTACTTCACATGTCTCCTAGGAAAGGATGGAAGACAGCATGTAGCAGAGCATTCTATCAACAAGGGAGGAAGACGCAGCTCATATTTTACACAGTGAACAGCTACAGCTCACTCTTGGGGCAATGTCTTGTACCAATCTGCAGTAAGCCCAAATAAGATAATCTTGATCTTTGGGACACTGGGAATGTGACATCAAGGAGTTTCCCAACACCCTCAGTCCATCTTTGTTTTCTTTCTTTTTCTAGCCTCATCCCCTTTTGTTACAGTCTTATGTAGCCCAGGCTAGCTTTGAACTCTCTGGATAGCTGAGATTGGCCTTGAATGTGATGCCAACTGCTATCCCCCTAAATTCTAGGATTAAGGTCTACATCACCCTGCCTGGCTCGGGACACAGGATCTTTCCATCTTTAGCCTGTTTGATTCAAAGCAGTAGCAATAGCAGCAGATTAAACCTGCTCAAATTTAAGTAAAGCTATAAAGTAACCGCAGGAGTTTCTGAATCTGCCCTTTCATCGCTCTCAGGAAACTAAAGTCCACAAAATAGGTGTGGTGGACCACGACCGTAACCCTGCACTTTAAAGGTAGAGACAGGAGAATCATTAGTTTAAGGTCAGCTTGAGTTCTGGGGACCTTATCTAAAATCCAAATAAGTAACAGACAGCCTATCCCTCAAAGCAGGGGTGCCTAGGGCGACACTTCTGTCTTGTGTATTGTCGGATGTTGCATGTCATCTGTACTTCAGCCTCTAGATCGAACCAGGAGTCCCAACACAGTCATAATCAAAATCATCTCAAGACGCCAAATGCCTTA
Organism: Apodemus agrarius; assembly: GCA_964023405.1. Taxonomy (NCBI): domain Eukaryota; kingdom Metazoa; phylum Chordata; class Mammalia; order Rodentia; family Muridae; genus Apodemus; species Apodemus agrarius. The sequence goes on from OZ030019.1 coordinate 53,786,297, forward strand.
TGAACTGCAAATTGCTGAAGGATGATATGAGAATGGGGATCATTCTTGTGGCTGTCTCAGAGCTCAGGGCCTTTTGTTTGCCAGGAGAATCTAGGGTGAGACTGAAACCCATTGTCTCCTGGGTCTAGACAGCTGACCCACATTAGGCTAACTGATGGCCGCTCTTATCGTAGAGTGCTTTCCAGGGATCACTTTGACTGTGTGTCAGTTTCATCTGAGGCTTTAGTTTTGGATCCTAATCCATCAGTGGGGTTTGGCTTCCTTTGCAGGGACTCTACTGCTCCTGGAATTTGAGGAAAAGACCGGTAGGATTCAGTGTCTTGTGACCGACCACGTGGGCTGCAGAAGGGTGCACATTGTGGAGTGTGTGCACAGAACTCCCCAGCCGTGAGTGTGGGCAGGCGATGACTGTGCTGCTGTCACAGAGAGAGCAAGAGGATGGAGCCTCCAGAAACACGAGCATTCATTCCCTCTCACGCAGCAGCACCATGTCCCAGAGCTGGCTCTGCTGAGCTGGTGAGAACTCTGAGGGTTCCAGCACGGTCCTGTGCATCCCGGGTATGACTCCAGCATCGCCTGGCGCTGGCTTTGGCTAAGGGCTGAAGACAGGTCATGAAATATCACCAAAGGCCAGAGGAGAAAGACAGAGACAGAAAGGAACAATTTTCTCTCCTGTTCACAACCCCTAGGTGACACCTAAGTACTAAGCCCTACTTGGTCACAAGAAAGATGGTCATTCAGACTTTAACTGGGCGTTTGAGGAGAAGGGGTCAGGGAAGGAAACCAATGTCTACTAAATGGGGAATACAAATCAAATCCCAAAGGAATCGATCACCATTCAGAAAAGGCCAATGCATATTAAAATAACCTCTATAAATTGTAGCAGACTTCTTCAAACCTTCTGTCCAGTCCTAGACTTGGGAATCACACTGTTCAGATTCTGCATGTCGGAATCTTGAAACTTCTTGAGGTGAGCCGCCTCAGGTGAGGTCCTTTGAAAATAGAGTTGGGATTTGCTTCTCTAATTCTTGGAGGGGCCTCTCTAAGAATGCAGAGGTATGGTTGGGAACGACCATGTATCACTTGCGGCACAGAGCTGAATCACAGACTGACTGAGGGCTCCTTCCTCAACTCTCCCTGTAAGTTGGAGCTTGCTCTACCAAAAGCTCATGATAACAGGACAAATCCAGCCTTGAACCACCTTATAGACGGATGTGTCTACACCCACGGACAGCTGCCAATCTCAGCCTTAATCAGGGACCTTCACATTGCAGAGCAATGATGGATTGCAGAGACCTGGATCTGCACAAAGTACTGGTAACAAGTGACATCTAATGGCTCGGCCATCAAGAGGACATGCATACCACAGCCCCACAGACCACTGTTGACCCGTTTTCTAGAGATGGAGTCCGGGAAGGATGGTGGCTAACAGAAGCAGAACTGACAGTGAGTACACCCACACACACACCTCAGCATAAAGATTCAGTACACACAGGCAAGATGTGCGGCACACGTAGCACCCAGGTGTTCAGTGTAATCCCCGTGACACACAATCTTTACTACAACACACAGTACACATACATGAGTGCAAAGCCTTCACACACTAAACCCACACACCCTGAGCCGCTGAGGGATCTCATGTCGCACTTTCAGGAATCATCCAGCAGGGGACAGCATTGCAAAAGCTTTAAAGAGCATCCTAACACCACCCAGGTAACAGGCAGGAAGGCTTAGAAGGCCCATGATGCCATTCAGGGCAGTGTCTGTTGGCTTCTAAACGATGAAGAAAGAAGAGATAGTTTTGATGTTTTCCGAGATTAAATTTCGGTCTGGGTAGAGTGGTGTAGGTCCGTAATGCCGGCACTCTGGATGCTGAAGCAGGACAATTGAAAGGTCTAAGACGACCTGGGCCAAGTTAGACCCTTTCTCAGAATGCCAGTGTGAAAGCTAGTAAGACGACGGAGTAAGCAAAGGCACTTGCTGTCAAAACTGACAGAGTTTGATCCCTGGGTTCTACAAGGTAGTAGAAGAGAACCAGTTCCTCCAAGTTGTCCTGTGGCCTTGCTGTGGCTCACGCGTGCAGACATACAGAATAAAATATGGGATTAAAAAAATGTTGGCTCAAGACTAAAATTCTCCAAGCGAGAGGGAAGAAGACTGCATCCAGAGCTCTGCGGGCCGCGTCCTGCTCTACCACCCTCCTGGGCTGTGATGCTCAGCTAGTTGACCAGCTCTCGCCCTTTTCCCTCGCATGATATCCTCCTAAACAGTATAGTCCATTATAAATAGTATGCACTGCAAGGGAGAGCCACGCATACATTGAAACCGGCTCGCGATGTCATTCCACCTGGTAAAAGGAACGCACAATTGATTTAGTAACAGACTTCAGCCCAATGCCCTGAAAACAGAATCCCCAGGTGCAGTGTGACCGTGGGAACCAGTCTGCCTGCCTTTGTCATGTGAACTACACTCAGGCATGTCTGCACACTCAGCACTTCCCCAGTAAAAGGAACTGGGGAAGTGCTGAGTGTGGCCACAGTTACTAGTCCCAGTCACCACCATCTTGGATGTCGCCGACCCAGAGTTCTGAACCTGAGACCTCACAGTCTGTTTGCCTCATCTAAGTAGGGACTGGAGTGGGACGGCTAAGTGGATGATGTGCTTGCTGCTGCCCATGCTGTGTAAGTAGGAAGACTTGAGTTCAAATCCCCAGGACCTAGTTAGAAGCTGAACATGATAGTGTGTATCTGTAACCCTAGAATTCTTGTGGTGAGATGGGAGACAGAGGCAGGGGAGTTCCTGGGAGCTCGAGGGCTGGCTAGCCTTAGGTGTGAAGCAGCAAATGAAAGGCCTATCTCACATAAGGTGGCAGGTGAGGGCTGGCCCCTAATGTGTCCCCTGACATTGATACATGCACCATGGCACTTATATACACAAATATACAGATTTGGATATTTACTTATATTTGGAAGTGAAGCCGATCAAGTGTTTACAAAATGAATCCCACTCTGAAAGTTTGATGTTATCATGCAAGCATCAAACCCAGCCTAGCCCATCTTTTCTCTTCCAATGTGTAAGCCCGTTCTACACATGCATGCATCTACGCATGCCCACGCACGTGGTCACCCCCCTCACACACACACACACACACACACACACACACACACACACACATACACACACAGAGTCTGGGACATGGGACAGCCATTACAGTCTGACTCCAGGTCAACCGCCCCTTTCTTGTCCTCTGTGCCTGTGACATTTGCAAACACCCCTCAGGAGGTTCCCATCCCTTCCTTATCCTACCTCCTGGGAGAGCCTTTTCCTCATTGCTGGCCCTCCAGGGCTGTGCTTTGTCAGCGCGGGCACTGGGGGACGAGCGTCTGTAGTCCCTTTTGGTTGTTGAGAGAGCAGTGCTGAACAGAGCAAAGAGCAGTGCCCTACAAGGAGGCCTGGAAAAGTGCCCCCGTGTGACCTCACAGCCAGCCTCCTGAAGCTCACCTCTACAGCACATCCCAATAGCTCCAGCTGGGAGCCAGACTCTCTCCACATGAGTCTTTGAGGGACACTACCCAAACTACAGCAAGTCTCTTGCCCTGTTTAGCAGGATGCCTACCGACTAGCACTGAGCACTTGACAGGACACGGTGCTAAGCCCCTCCTGTACACCGTCCATCCCTAGCCATCCTTTCTATACATGTACACTGTAAAATGACCAAAGTCCCACTCCCTGAAAACTCTATCTGGCTGTAAGACAAAGATATGCTTACAACAGGGGTCACACTTCTCTGAACACAGGCAGGAAGTCCAAGAACGGACACCTTTGTTCTGTGATAGACTGTTGTGACTAGACTCCCGCCAGGGGTGGGATCCAGCCTGGGTGCTTGGAAGACAAACAGCTGGCTTGGCCACAAGCTCTTCTGACACGAACTCACACTGCCCTCTAGTGTTTAGATGCAGCTGGCCTGGCCTCCTCCGTGCTGCCTGCGGGAGGCAGTAGCTCTCCTCTCCCCAGGGCTTGCAGGGGCCTCCCACCATCCAGCTGAAGAATTCTCCGCTTCCCAGCGTCCCTCCTTCGTGAAAAAAACCTGTATTCTGTGTCGCACAGGACTGTTGTTCACCTTCAGCAATTCTGCTCTACGGACCAAATGTTTTCTCTGGAGGCAGTTTTGTGCACCATTTCTCGAAACCAGTCATCTCTGAAGCCGGCTGTCCTGTTTACTGATTGTCAACTTGTCGCAATTGAGGAAATGTCTCACTAGGTCGGCCTGTGGACAGACCTGTGGGTTATTGTATGATGGATGGATGTGGGAGGGCCTAGCTCACTGTGGGCGGTGCTACCCGTGGTAGGTGGTCCTGGGCTGTCAGAGAAAGCTAGAAGAGCAGACCATGAGGTCGAAGCTAGTAAACATCATTCTGCCGTGGCTTCTGCTCCGGTTCCTGCCTCCAGGTTCCTGCTTTGAGTTCCTGCCCTGACATCTCTCAATGGACTGTGAGTCAAGGTACTGGGCCAATTCAAACCCTTCTTCCTCGAGTTGCTTTTTGGCCATGGTGCTTTATCAGAGCAAAGAAACCTTAACCAAAGACACCAGGTATCCCAGTGGCTTCCTGTTAGGATGAGAGTCCGTCACCATCCTATGCAGGGACACGGGGCAGCAGGCACCAGGCATGCCTGGAAACAGGACTCAAATGGTGATCAATAAGCTAAGAGCACAAACTCAAAATGGGGCAAGTCTTTAAACTCTCAACACCCCCTTTCCCCCAGTGACATATCTCCTCCAGTAAAGCCATACCTCCTAAGCTTCCCCAAATAGGACCACCAAGGAATAAGCATTTAAATGCCAGTGTCTGTGAGGTGTTTATCATTCAAACTCCACACTCTCCAGCTTGACAAATGGTTCCATTGTCAATTTTGATTTCACAAACTCAGATGCATGTCTTGGTCTCCATAGACCAAGAATTTCAGGTTACTATGGCACTAGAGAGGCTGACGCAGGACTGCGCCAGGGCTATATAACAAGACTTTTCTTCAAAGTATGTGTGTATGTGTTTGTGTGTATCTGTATGCCTGTGTGCATGTGTGTGTCCATGCACGCTTGTATGTGTCTGTGTGCCTGCATGCATGCTTGTCTGTGTGTATGTGTGTGTGTTTGTGTGTGCATGCATGCCTGTGTGTGTTTGCATGCATGCTTGTCTGTGTGCATGTGTGTGCGCATGTATGCTTGTGTGTCTGCATGCATGCTTGTCTGCGTGTATGTGTGTGTGTGTGCTTGTGAGTGTGTGTGTGTTTGTGTTTCAGAAGTAATCTACTGGCTAGCAGCCCTCTCAAGTTGGTGGCAACAGGAGAAACTCAGACGGGGCACACAGTGGCGGAAGTGTGCGAGAAGCCCCGCTTGGCCACACATCTTTCATTTCTTCATGCATGTGATACAGAACCCTTGCAACAAGCAAGGGCTCTGTCATCTGAGCTGTTGCTTGACCAAGGAGTAAGTGAAGCCACTGAGGTGTCTGTTGGATCATGACGGCCATTGTCAAGGAAGCATTCGACAGAGTTTACAGTATGTCCTGGACGCCCAGGATGGAGCTGAGCCAGATATGATATGGGTGCAGTTAGGGTGGAGAAAGTCTCAGAGAAAATCATCTTTGCAGAAGCGTCACTTACAAGCTCTGGTGTAAACTGTGCAGCCCCACGTTCATCCTCTCAGCTCACACATAAAAGACTTCTCCAAAGACAGAGGTCTAGGACAGAGCTTAAGACAGAAAGGGTGGGACACCCAGGCAAGGCCATCGGCATGCACGTTCTTCAGGGCAGCTAGGGAGGTGAGTGGCTCAGGGAGAGAACGCTTGCTTAGCGCAGGGCTCGGGGTCCTAGGGAAGGAGGTGGGAAGTGACGGGGAGAAGAAAGAGCGCATGCGTGAGCTCTGTGGCCGTCCGTCTACACTTCTTTTCTCAACAGCAGCGAGAGCTTTCCTTTGCCTTCCTAAGTTTCTCAGACTGAAGGTCAAACTCCATAAATACAGCTTGTACTTCTGCAAAATGAGTGACCTCACAGAGCAGTTTAAAAGACAGTGACTCCTCCGGTCTGCGGCCATGATGCAAAGCGTCCGTCATTTACAAGCACACGAGCATCCACATTGCTTCTGGGGGCCTGGTGCTTGGAGGTCTGCGTGAAGCCGCATTCAGGATGCCGGCTGGTTATCCGAAGGACTGCCCAGTGCGGGAGACCCCTACCAAGTGTAAGCTGGGCAGCCCACGGGACTGCTTGAAGGTTTTGGTGACATCACAGCTGGATTCCCTCAGCTTGAAGCTTTGAAGTGAGCAAGTGAAATCCAGCCCTATCTTTTCCTTTTTTTTTTTTTTTATGGTCTTGATTTGCCTTTAGAATTCATGCATCAACATTTTGTGTCTCGCATGTCATTTGCAAAGTCTGGCCTTGTTCACTACTCACGATAACTAAACCAAAGTAGGTGTCCATTAGTGAAAGCATGGATAAAAGAGGTATATATACAACAGAGTTATTCAGCCATAAAGAATAAACCCTGCTCTTTAAAGCAAGGTGTGTGGAATCTCATTATACATGAAGTAAGCCAGACTCAAAAAGGTATCTTCATATGCATAAAAAAAAAAAGGCTAGTGTCGTGTTCATACCTTTAATCCTAACACCCTGGAGGCAGAGACAGCCAGATCTCTGTGAGTTTGGGGCCAACCTGATCTAACTAGTAAGTTCCATGCCAGCCAAGGCTACACAATGAGACTCTGCCTACAAAATCAACCAACCAACCAACCAACCAACCAACCAACCAACCAAACCAACCAACCAACCAACCAACCAAACCAACCAAACCAACCAACCAAACCAACCAACCAACCAACCAACCAACCAACCAACCAACCAACCAAACCAACCAACCAACCAACCAACCAACCAACCAACCAAACAACCAACCAACCAACCAAACAAACAAACAAACCCAAAAGATGTGAAGGCTAACGGACTGTTAGAGAACTGGAGAGAAAAACAAGAAAGGGAAGATAAACAAATAATGGGGGTTGGGCTTACAATCCCAGTGCAGGAGGCTGAGACAGGAAGATCACAAGCTCAAAGTCAGCATGGCCTAAATTGTAAGGTTTTATTTTTGTTTGGACCCTCTGACTTCCCAAAAACCCTAAAGATATTCTGATAACAAAGATTTATAAAGACTTATGTGGTTTAAACAAAGTCACATAAATTAATGCTAGGTTTTGTCTCTAACTGGATCAAAAGGTATTCCATAGTGAAAAAAATCTTAAGCCACGGTTATAGGAACTGGGACTCCTGCAACCTCCTGATGGCTCAGTAGCATTTAAAGGGAAAGGGCTCTGGGCCTTCAGGGAACGAATGGGCTAAGGGGATGTGTGACCTCTGCTTTTTCTCCAACTCTGGGTTTCTTCTCTGGCCAATGCACCCAACCCACACATGCCCAGTGGCCTGTGTTTGTGTCCCACAGTCCCTGTGACCTGCAGTGCCAGGTGCTTAGGGACGGCCCTTTCACCCAATGACTCTCCCTTGGCTTCAGTGAAACAAAACTGAAAGTGTGCTTGTCTCTGAGCATGCTCGGCTTTCAGTGTGCCCGGGTGGGAGGCACCTGGCTCAGCAACTTTGCCCAGAACCTGGCACAATGTTCCTCTGCCCTACTGGCTGATCAGAGTTCAACTGCCCCAGAGAAACTATGACAGACGTGCCGGGTGCCAGGCAATACCTATGTTATTGTCTTCATGAGTGACAGACCATCGGCTGTCCACAATGGCGCCCAGCTAAATAGACCTTCTTGGCTAAGGTCTGGACTTAGAAGTGTGGTGCTTCCTGGGAAACTATTTTAAGAGAATTAATTAATGTGGGGGAAGTAATTCTCCTCAACAGCTATCTAAGAAGAATTGGTGATTGGTGGCACTCTAATAAACTTCTTGGCCCCATGAGGTTCTTTTAGGATGGAAGCTACTGCATGAGAATTCTGGACCAGAATCATCATTGTTGAACCAACATGCCAGGCCTGGACTGCTTACTTCGAGGTTCCTTCAAAAGGTGAGAAAAATAAGCTCCCACCTTGTTTAAGCCGTTGACGGGTGCAGTATTGGCACGGAGAGCTGCAGCCGACCCTCACACACGTGCAGTGCTCAGCCTTTGTACTTCTTAATCACAGGGCTCCTCCTTTTCTCTTCTTAGGGTGCTGGAAGCTAAGATGACCAGCACGATCGTGGTTATAGATGCAGGCTTGGGGCCTTGCTCTGCTGCCAGTGGTGCATCCCCTCTGAGTCCACTTGGTGTCCCACTAGACTAGTCTATACGTATGATATACGTGGCACACAGTAAGGGACCGATAGTTTGTTTCCTTATCTTTCCTTTATCTTCACATTGTACATTGTTTGATTTTAAGTACCTCAGTCAAGTGCTAGGTAAATAAAGGCAGAGGATCTCTCTCTCTCTGTAGAAACTGAACCTTCTATCCTACGCTTGGAATGTTCCAGTAGGGTAGAACTGTGTAGAAACGCTAGTGCCAAGACTATAGGAAGAACAGGACACAGAGAGTGAAGAAAAGAAACAGCAACTGGAGTGTCTGGACCCAGGGACCAACAGTGCTCCTCATCGATAGCTTTCCTCAGAGCCCTGTCAGCATCTACAGCCTGTAGAGTACTGGCTGAACACCCAGACACGGGGTCGAAGCAAGCCTCACTTAGAGAGTCCAATGGGCGTAGCTCTGGGCCTAAAAGCATGTGAGGACCTCACACTTCACATCCAGGAGAGGCTTTCAATGGAGGCCTCCGATGGCTGTGCTGTGGGCTGAAGCCAGACCTGTAAACACCCCCCATACCCTGTCCTAGTTGAAGAGAAACCACGGGCAGAGTCAGTCTCATGCCGGGCTGGGAGGTTACAGTAACAATGAGGGAGGGGAATGGGGAAAGAACAGCAGGGCTCCAGTCCTGGGGGGGGAGTGGAGTTTAGACCTGAAACTTCATACTGTCTTATTCTCGGGGTGGGGTGGGGGTGGGCTTCTGGCAGGCCAAGGATTCCCATGAATGAGTCAGCCAATCTCAGAGCTGGAAAGGACCACTGGAAGTTCAACCCCCTTCTCCCATTCCTGGGTGGGTGGCCGAGTTCAAGGCCTGCAAATTGTCCTCTGACTGCCACAGAGTGAGACCCAGGGTGGGGCCTCCAGTCCCTTGAGGTGAGTTTCATTTCATAGTGTTGTGCTGATGAAGGGAAGTTTTATTTGTACCTTAATCCGTGAATTAAATTATCAACCAAGTGGGGAAAAGTCCTTACTTTGAAACTGACATCTTACTGTGAACAGAAATTTTGGATGACCTCCAACACTTCAAACATTCAAGCTACACACACACATACACACACACACACACACACACACACACACACACACACGGCAGAGAGGAAAGCAGCCTGGAAATGCCAATGGGAAGAGACAGAAGCTCTGTCTGGACGGGAAGGATGTATTTCTATTTTAAATTGTTATTACATTTTCATGCGTGTGTGCATGTGTGTGCAGGCCAGAAGCTAAATTGTGGGAGTCAGTTCTCTCTTTTCATCATGAGGGTCCCAGGGATTGAACTCAGGTCATCAGGTTTAGGGGCAAGGATCTTTATCTCAAACATTTCCTTGGCTCCATTACATGCATTTGTATGGTGTGTGTGTGTGTGTGTGTGTGTGTGTGTGTGTGTGTGTGTGTGGTGTCCCACAGCACATGTGTGGGAGCTGGAGGACAATTTTCAGGAGTCAGTTCTTGCCTTCCACTCCTCTGGTCACAGACATTGAAGTTAGGCCATCGGGCTCATTGGCAAGCACCTTTACCCACGGAGGCATCTTGTTGGCCCCGCCTCTTTTTTTTTTTTTTTTTTTAAATTCAGGAACAGCAGCTTGGTTTATTGGTCTATGGGACATTGAGTCTCCATCTGCTTGCAGAACAGTCATTCTGGGTAAGCAGAACCCCTGAAAACAAAACAAAACAAAACAAAACAAAACAAAACAAAACAAAACAAAACAAAACACCGAGGGCCCCGATTTAAAGTCTGCAGGCTGCCCTGAAGGGACTTTCCCCTTAATACCCAGATTTGACTCCATTTTCCATGCCACCCGCTCATGCGAGGCCTACTTCCACGCCCCATGCATCTGTCCTAGCAGGAGAGGTAGATAAGAGGGCCAAGCATTGACCAGAGGTCTGTGAGTGACTTGGGATGTATGGTAGATAGGTCACTGCAGTTGAGTGACAGTTTGAGTCTCTGTGGAGGAAGCCACACGCAGGACCCTCAACCCCACTGGGTTCTGGTGGACAGTGAAGGTGCTGTGCCATCTGCCCCTGCGGTGCCTACACCCAGTTGGCACCCAGGCAGCTTCTGTGCCGGTTAGATGGTGAACACAGGTAGTCTAAGCACAGGTTAAGAGCAGGCTAACCAGCCTGAGACAGTAAAGGTAGCCACACTCTGTAGAGAGGCATGCGCCTCTGATGCCTCGTCCCGCCATTCCAGTTGCTATTTTGCTGTCCTCTGACTCAATCTGTGTGATTATTCCTTGTCTGTCTACACCCCATTACCCAACTGTCTCCTTGATCGCACCATTCAGAGGTGTAGTGGCTATTCCTGGTTGTCAACTTGACTATATCTGGAATGAACTACAATCCAGAATTGGAAGGCTCACCTATGATCCTAATCTGGAGGCTCAGAGATACAAGTTTCTGACCTGGATCTTGGCATGGGGATCTTGAAGCATAGTGGCTATGAATTCCAGAAGATTAAGACAGGGAGATCTCTGAGTTCAAGGTCATCTGGGATTAAAGGCATGGTGGGGCACAACCCTTTAATCTGGGCCACACCCTCTGCTGGAGACCTCCATAAGGACACTGGAAGGAAGACTCACTCACTCTTTGCTTGCTTGGCTCGTGGGACTGAGCAACTGCTAGATCTTGGACCTCCATCCACAGCTGCTGCTGACCGTTGTTGGGGAGTTGGACTACAGACTGTAAGTCATCAACAAATTCCCTAACTATATAGAGACTACCCATATGTTCTGTGACTCTGGCGACCCTTGACTAATACAAGAGGGGACCACAGAGCAGTCTCCAGACCCTTTCCATTTACCTTTAGTGCTAAGGAAGCTGGACACAGGCAGAAAGTTCCTGTGGGTTCCAGGGCTTTATCCTTACCAAATGTTATCATTTGGGGCATGCTCAGTTGGCCTGAGAGGCCTCAGTTGGGGCTGGAGCAGTAGCTGACCCGGACAATCAGGGCTTATCTGATATTTTACATCTGGATAGAGGTCATAGTGTTCCCTGACTCTGACATGTGGTTGTCTTTGCTGAGTCCTGCTTCTCACCCCGAACTTGCCTTGTTCTCTCTCTTGCTCAGGTGTCAGCCTGTGGGCTCTGAGGTGAGGTGAGGTGAGGTGTGGGTACGGGCACGCAGACACGGGAGCTGCCGCAGCTGCAGGAAGGCTTGCTGGCCTGGGAGAAGGCTTGCGGACAAGACTGTAGATGGGGCTGTCAGTAGCCGAAATCCCCTCCCTGGCCTCTGTTACATTAATAAATCCACTTGAGACGGGCTCTCAAGGTCAAGGCCACCAACATGCAGAAGTCTATACTGCTGGAGCCGGGACTGTTCTAGGAAGCAGGTGTCAGATCACAGGAACCTTCTCCAGGGACTGCGGTCTGAGTTTATGGTCTTGAGACCACTATTCTTTTTTTAACAAAACATACAGTCTAGGGACCAGTCTTCCTATGGTGGTATCTGATCATTTTCCTCTTCTAATTGAGGGTCACAAAGTGAACCAATCCACATTCTGGGACAAGGACCTCCCACCATTCAAAGGCCATTTGGACTGTGTCTCTTAGAGCCTGTCCTGAGCCAAATTTTCTTCCCACAAACAGGTGTCCAGAACATGCAGTCTAAAACAACGCAGAAAGAAAACGAAGCCACAGCTACATTAGCTTCAGCACTGCCCACCTCCCCACCCCCACCCCCAATTCAGCCAATCCCGCAGACAGTACTCCCCAACACTAACAACTGTGCACAAGACCTCCACTGCTGCTGTCACACTGGAAGAACTATTGGGCTGACAATGGTGTATTATCTAATCATTTCAAATGAATAATAAATTCAAAGTGGGCGGACACACTCTGGGAGCTATAGGATGACATATGCCTTTGCTGTTATTAATCCTTTTGTGGGTTTCAATTCTGTGAAACCCTAAATCCAATGTCCTAGTAAAGGAGACACAATACCAAAGAGGTGATGCACATTCAGAGTCTTTATTAATAAAGGAAATAAGTGTTTATAATTGTGGAAATAATCCTGATGGTCCCTTCCAGGAGCTGGTTGCATCTGTAGAGGGTTCCCAGGGCTTACAGAAACACAACTGAATATGTAAGTATTCATAAGAATAAGTAAGATATCTCATTTTCAGTCCTTTGGGAAATTTCCCCCAAAGAGGTCAAAGACAACCATTTCCCCATCATGTCTGTAAGTTCCGAAGCAACCACAGGCACAATTCCTCCTATACTTTTTAGCTCAATTGGTTGAAATTAGAATTTTTAATTTCACAAACTCCAAATTATTGAATACCAACATGTGTAATGAGAAAAAAAATAATTACAAACACAGAATATGGAAGGCTTTTTCCACCAACAGTCATGGGCACATGTGACATTTACATAGGGAACGGTGGTTAGTACTGATCTCAAGACGTCAGCAAAATGATTTTTGGCCGGATATACATTACCTAGGAATATGAAAAGTTACAGGTCAAAATTTCAAGTTTCTAAGTTTAATGTCACTACGTCCTTCCAAAAGATTTGCTTATGGGCTAGAATATGGGAAAAAATGCAGGTTAAATTATAATATTCACTATGTGACTGGCCAGCTGCGGGAAGCATGATGCGATGTCAAACGAGACGAAATGTTAGCGCGGCTTGTCTCGGACCGAGACACATAAGGCACAACAGCTTTCCTTCAGGATCCTTCTCTCGCTGTCATCTTCAGGCGGGGTCGGGTTATTTGACAGGGAGTCAGTACAGCACCAGTATGTACACCGGTACACAGGCACGCACTGGGGTCTTCACTCGTGTACACACATGCACATGGCTGCTTTCAGTTTCTTTCAAGGAGGGAAGTACAGCCCCACACGGACCAGGGTAGCCTGGCTTTCCCTTGCCCCTAGCAGATGATTCAACCACCATTGCAAGCCGCCAACCTGCTTGTCCACTGCTCCAGGGAGATCTATAGCTCACCCCCCCCCCAAAGCCAAGCTCTGGACAAGGACGACCATAAGAAACAGGTGCACATCGAGACTGCAGATGTGTGCATCTGGGAAGGTATGTGGAGACTACTTGGACTCTGCTTTGCATAGTCCAGTCAGTGCGTGGGAGCTTCTTAGGAAATGGAATAACAAGGTGCAGATAAGAGACTGTGAGAGTCCTGTGGGAGCTCAGGACCAGAGGACTGACCAGCCATGGGCACACACTGCAGGAATTTGGCATGTCAGAAAATAGGATAACTAAATGCCTCAAAAAATTAATAGAGAAAGAGAGGTGGAGGGTGAGGGGAAGAAAAGAGGAGAGGACAGGGAACGAGGGAAGAGGGGAAGGAAGGGGACAAGGCTTTGTAAAATGTTGGCTAACAAGAATGCCTTGCTCAGGCAGAAGGGTGACATGCCACGCCGGCGATGCAGTCGTGGGACCACAGGCCTCTCTATGCTCCCACCGTGGTGTATGTGTGCACAGAATGCCACCTGTGTACTGTCCCCAAGCACTTTCCAGAATATGCAAGATTAACGAGTCACTCTAGACAAAAATAAATGTCTCTTTAAAGGAGCAAGGCGGCAGGCAGGAGACACGTCTCTTCCTGGGGCAGATCCCCCATGGGAATACAAAGACAGAAGTGTGGGGGTTTGGCAAGTCGAGCGGACATGGATGTACAATGACCGTGAGGTTGTGGGCTGGCTGTGAGAGCGGTATCTTCAAATGGAATCTCACAGCTTCGTCTGTGCAAACGTCTTTACGAGAGTTAATGAACGTGGGGTCGGTTTTCGATGACACTGTGGAACAGTGAAAAGGACCAGAGCTGAGGTTGGAGCGGGGACAAAGGCTTTAGAGCCGAGCTGGGCCCTCTTGGGTCCCTCACACACACACACACACAGGGATAGACTCTTAAATAAAATAGCACTTCCTTAAAAATCTGCCACCGAAGAACGGTTTATACATCATAGAAAAATAGCAATTTTATAAAAAGAAATAGAGTTACTTTGTTAACATGGTCTATTTTAAACCAGCAATTATTTTTCATATAAAGAATATCTAAACATTCACACGGAAGGTAAAACCTAGGGAAGACTGAGTGCGAAGCAGAGCGGGCACAGCAAGTTGGCCTCGATGCCAGTGGGTCACCTCGCGGGTAGGTTACAGCGAGTAGGGGTCACCTCGCGGGTAGGTTACAGTGAGTATGACCCTTCGGGAACACCAGGAAGTGATTGTGAGTTTCACAGCTGTTAACTCATGTTACCCCAAGCTGCCTCAAGCTGCCGAAGGTTTAGTAATAAAAACGGGTCATCCGTACTGGCTCACTCACTCTCATTCTCCTTGCACTGTAAGTGTCCAAACTCCTGGGCCACGCTCCTAAGCATGAGCCAGGGCTGGGAGAAGCAGCAGGGAACGGATGAGATCAGGGTACAATCAAAATCACCCACTGCTTCCGAGTTTGATTTTCACCTAACACCAGATTTACACCAAGCTATTTACCAGCTTGGCCTAATCCACCCAGAAGGGAATTGATGTAAGTACTCTGTTCTAAATATAGGAGTTACATATCCGTGCTACATAGACAGATGGTGTCAGCAGACCACCGCCTTATCTCCGGAACAGTTCTATAGAGGTGGCAGGCTAGGAGAAGTCGGGACACTGCAAAGCCCACGGCTTCCAGCTTCAGCCTGAGCAAGGCCAGCAGGGCCAACTAGAGAGCACTCTGCAAGCAGGCGGTGGGGCTCCCCCAGCAGCCATCACACCCTCTCCACTCGGCTGGGGTCGTAGGAATCTGCAAACAAGAAACACAAAAGGTCAGGGGCACGTTCATCCACCAAAGGTATTCAGTCTTCAGGCACAAGTAAAGTAGAGAACAAAACTCACTTTTTTTTTTTTTTTGGTTTTTCGAGACAGGGTTTCTCTGTGTAGTTCTGGCTGTCCTGGAACTCACTCTGTAGACCAGGCTGGCCTCTAACTCAGAAACCCACCTGTCTCTGCCTCCCAAGTGCTGGGATTAAAGGTGTGCACCACCAACACCCGGCCCCTGACTATTAACCAGCAGCAATGCCCTGGCCTAAAATGCCGGTTCTTTCTGTTCTTTTCTCTCTCTGTGTGTGAGTGTGTGTATGTGTGCACATGCTTGTGTTCAAGGAGAGGCCAGAGATTGGTGATGGATACTGGATATGCTTTCATGTTATTCTAAATTTTGTCCCTGTGTGACCACTGTAGTTTGCTGAAGCTGCAGCTCACTGATTTGTCTGATCTGGCTGGCCAATGATCATCACAAATCCACAGGCTTGGCCACCTCAGTACTGAGAGCATACACATGCTGCTATAACTGGCTTTAGGGCTGTGGAGTTTTGAACTCAGCACTTTGCACTCCTACAGCTTCCCCCAATCCAATGACAGCATCTTTATGAACAAATTTCTCCCCTTGACGTTTGGGGAACCTGATCTGTCAAGTGAATGGCTAGCAGGAAGAGCTTTCCTGTCTCTGACCACCACCAGCCTATAGGCAGGACCAGGACCAGTTCCTCAAACTGAGCCCAGATGACCTGAACTTCTCGAGTGGAAGGCACACCATAGAACAGGACAATAATCCACAGCTGTCACTGGGATGGGCAATGCTACTGCTGGGCTGGACAGTCTGACCCTTGCAGCCCCGGAGACTGAGGCTCCTCTGTGCTGCTGTCATCAGAGTTCCCTGCCTTAGCATTCCTAACTTTTTAAGAAAAACAAAAACAAAACCAAACAAACAAATGACACGATCAGTGGATCAGCTGGGATAGGAGTCTTCTGATTGCCATTTGCACCAGGGAGCCAGGTGACTCGACAGCCTCCAGTGTACGGCCTGCCAGGAGAGAGTGATCTCCCAGCAGCGCTTTCATTTCTGAGCGCAGAGGTGAGATTTCCACTTTCTCTCCAATATCTCTCTGGAGGGGAACAGCTGGGAGCACACAGGGTATACGATCAGTGGAACAGCTGAGACAGGATCCTTCAGGTTGCCCTTTGCACCAGGTAACCAGGCAGCTCCACAGCCTTCTGTGCACAGACCCTGACAGAAGAGAGTTGGTCTCCCAGGAGTACTGACACAGGCTTACAGGCCCACAGGATGGACAAGCTCCAGTCAGAGACAGCAAGACCAACTAACACCAGAGATAACCAGATGGTGAAAAGCAAGCACAAGAACCCTACCAACAGAAACCAAGACTATTTGGCAACTTCAGAACCCAGTTCTTCCACCACAGCAAGGCTCAGATATCCCAACACACCAAAAATCAAGAGTTGGATTTAAGATCACATCTCATGATGCTGAGAGAGGACTTCAAGAAGGACATAAGTAACTCCCTTAAAGCAATACAAGAGAACATGGGTCAACAGGTAAAAGTTCTTAAAGTGGAAACACAAAAATCTCTTAAAGAAATACAGGAAAATACAAACAAGTGAAGGAATTGAACAAAACCATCCAGGATCTAAAAATGGAAGTAGAAAAAATGGACAAATCACAAAGGAAGAGAACTCTGGAGATAGAAAACCTTGGAAAGAAATCAAGAGTTATAGATGCAAGCATCACCAACAGAATACAAGAGATAGAAGAAAGAATCTCAGGTGCTGAACATACCATAGAAAACATTGACATAACAGTCAAAGAAAATGCAAAAAGCAAAAAGCTTGTAACCCAAAACATCCAGGAAATCCAGAACACAATGAGAAGATCAAACCTAAAGATTGACAAGTATAGAAGAGAGTGAAGATTTACAACTTAAAGGGCCAATAAATATCTTCAACAAAGTTATAGAAGAAAACTTCCCTAACCCAAAGAAAAAGATGCCCATGAATATACAAGAAGCCTACAGAACTCCAAACAGACTGGACCAAAAAGTAAAGTCCTCTTGTTACATAATCAAAACACCAAATGCACCATCAAAGAAAGAATATTAAAAGCAATAAGGGGAAAAAGTCAAGTAACTTATAAAGGCAGACCTATCAGAATCACACCAGACTTCTCACCAGAGATGATGAAAGCTAGAAGATCCTGGGCAGATCTTGTACAGACCCTAAGAGAACACAAATGTCAGCCCAGACTACTAAACCCAGCAAAACTCTCAATTACTATAGATGGAGAAACCAAGATATTCCATGATAAAACCAAATTTACACAATATCTTTCCACAAATCCAGCCCTACAAAGGATAATAGATGGAAAACACCAATACAAGGGGGGAAACTGCACCCTAGAAAAAGCAAGAAACTAATCTTCCAACAAACCCAAAAGAAGGTAACCACACAAACATAAAAATAACACCAAAAATAACAGGAAGCAACAATCACTATTCCTTAATATCTCTTAACATCAATGGAATCAGTTCCCCAATAAAAAGATATAGACTAACAGACTGGATATGTAAATAGGAACCAGCATTTTGCTGCATACAGGAAACACACCTCAGTGTCAAAGACAAACACTACCTCAGAGTAAAAGGCTGGGAAACAATTTTCCAAGCAAATGTTCCCAAAAAACAAGCTGGAGTAGCCATTCTAATATTGGATAAAATCGACTTTCAACCAAAAGTCATCAAAAAAGACACAGAGGGAAACTTCATACTCATCAAAGGAAAATCTACCAAGAAGAACTCTCAATTCTGAACATCTATGCTCCAAATGCAAGGGAATCCACATTCATAAAAGAAATGTTACTAATGCTCAAAGCACGCATTGTACCTCACACAATAATTGTGAGCAACTTTAATACCCCACTCTCCTCAATGGACAGATCAGGGAAACACAAACTAAACAGAAACACAGAAACTGAAACTAACAGAAGTTATGAAGCAAATGTATTTAACAGATATCTATAGAACATTTCATCCAAAGTCAAAAGAAGATATCTTCATCCAGCACCTGATGGTACCTTTTCCAAAACTGACCATATAATTGGTCACAAAAGAGACCTAAACAGATTGAAGAAGATTGAAATAATCCCATGCCTCCTAGCAGACCACTACGGATTAAGGCTGGTCTTCAATATCAAGAAAAACAACAGAAAGTCCACATACACATGGAAGCTGAACAATATCCTACTCAATGATATCCTAGGTCAAAGAACAAATAAGGAAATAAATCAAAGACTTTTTAGAATTTAATGAAAATGAAGGCACAATATACCCAAATTTATGGAACACAATGAAAGCAGTGCTAAGAGGAAAAATCATAACTCTGAGTGCCTCCAAAAAGGAGAGAGCATATATATACCAGCAGCTTAATAGCACACCTGAAAGGTCTAGAACAGAAAGAAGCAAATATACCTAAGAGGACTGATGGCGGGAAATCATCAAACTCAAGGCTAAAATCAACCAAGTAGAAACAAAAAGAACTATACAAAGAATCAACAAGACCTGGAGTTGGTTCTTTGAGAAAATCATCAAGATAGATAAACCCTTAGCCAGACTAAGAAGAGGGCACAGAGACAGTATCCAAATTAACAAAATCAGAAATGAAAAAGGGATATATAACAGAAACTGAAGAAATTAAAAAAAATCGTCAGATCCTACTATAAACGGCCATACTTGTGATCCTCCTGCCTCTGCCTCCTTCAGCAAATCCTACCCGCATGCGCCACCACAACTGGCTAATATCCAATATATACAAAGAACTCAAGAAGTTAGACCCCAAAGAACCAAATAACCCTATTAAAAATGGGGTACAGAACTGAACAAAGAATTTTCACCCGAAGAAATTCAGATGGCTGAGAAGCACCTTAAGAGATGTTCAACATCATTAATCATCAGGGAAATGCAAATCAAAACAACCCTGAGATTCCACCTCACACCAGTCAGAATGGCTAAGATTAAAAACTCAAGAGACAACAGGTGCTGGTGAGGAATTAGAGAAAGAGGAACACTCCTACACTGTTGGTGGGATTGCAAGATGGTACAACCGCTCTAGAAATCAGTCTGGCAGTTCCTCAGAAAATTGGGCATGACACTTCCAGAGGACCCTGTCATAGCACTCCTGGGCATATACCCAGAGGATTCCCCTGCATGCAATAAAGACACATGCTCCACAATATTCATAGCAGCCTTATTTATAATAGCCAGAAGTTGGAAGGAGTCCAGATGTACCTCAAAGGAAGAATGGAGACAGAGAATGTGGTATATTTATACAACGTAATACTACTCAGCAATTAAAAATAATGAATTCATGCAATTTGTAGGCAAATGGTTGGATCTGGAAAATATCATCCTAAGTGAGTTAACCCAATCACCAAAGAATACACATGAAATGCAATCACTGATAAGTGGATATTAATGAGCCCAGAAGCTCTGAATACTCAAGGCACAATTAGCAAATCAAAAGATTCCCAAGAAGAAGGAAGGAGAGGACCCTGGTCCCGAAAAGACTGGATCCAGTTTTGTAGGAGAGTATCAGAACAGAGAAATGGTGGTGGTGGGGTGATTGGGGAATGGGCGAGGGGAAGAGGACTTATGGGACATATGGTGAGGGGGGAACTGGGAAAGGGGAAAGCCTTTGGAATGTAAACAAAGAATATAGAAAAGAAAAGAAAAAGAAAAAAGGCCATAATCATCACAACTGGAAAATCTGGATGAAATGAACAATTTTCTAGACAGATATCAAATTCCAAAGTTAAATCAGGATCAGATAAACCATCTAAATAGTCCCATAACCCCTAAATAAATAGAAGCAGTCATTGAAAGTCTCCCAAGCAAAAAAAGCAGAGGACCAGATGGTTTTAGTGCAGAATTCTATCACACATTGAAAGAAGACCTAACACCAATACTTTTCAAACTATTCCACAAAATAGAAATAGAAGGAACACTACCTAACTTGTTCTATGAAGCCACAATTATGTTGATACCAAAACCACACAAAGATCCAACAAAGAAAGAGAACTTCAGACCAATTTCCCTTATGAATATTGATGCAAAAATACTGAATACAATTCTTGCCAATCGAATCCAGGAACACATCAAAACGGTCATTCACCACAATCAAGTAGGCTTCATCCCAGGGATGCAGACATATATGGAAATACATCAATGTAATCCACTACATAAACAAACTTAAAAAAAAAAACACATGGTCATTTCATTGGATGCTGAAAAAGCATTTGACAAAATTCAGCATCCTTTCATTTTAAAAGTCTTGGAAAGATCAGGAATTCAAGGCCCATACTTAAACATAGTAAAAGCATTATACAGCGAACCAGTAGTCAACATCAAACTAAATGGAGAGAAACTTGAAGCAACCACACTAAAATCAGGGACTAGACAAGGCTGCCCTCCCTCTCCATATATATTTAATATAGTACTTGAAGTTCTAGCTAGAGCAATTAAACAACAATAGGAGGTCAAAGGGATACAAATTGGTAAGAAGAAGTTAAACTATCATTATTTGCATATGATATGATAGTACACTTAAGTGACCCCAAAAAGCTCCACCAGAGAACTCCTACAGATGATAAACAACTTCAGTAAAGTGGCTGGATATAAAATTAATTCAAACAAATCAGTAGCCTTCTTCTACTCAAAGGATAAACAGGCTGAAAAAAAATTATGGAAACGACACCCTTCACAATTGTCACAAACAACATAAAGTATTTTGGTATGACTCTAACCAAACAAGTGAAAGATCTCTAAGACAAGAACTTCAAGTCTCTGAAGAAAGAAATTGAAGCGGACCTCAGAATATGGAAAGATCTCCCATGCTTGTGGATTGGCAGGATTAATATAGTAAAAATGGCCATCTTGCTAAAAGCAATCTACAGATTCAATGCAATCCCCATCAAAATTCCAACTCAATTCTTCATAGAGTTAGAAAGAGCAATTCTCAAATCTATCTGGAATAATAAAAACCCGGGATAGCAAAAACTGTTCTCAACAATAAAAGAACTTATAGGGGAATCAGTATCCTGGACCTCAAGCAGTACTACAGAGCAATAGTGATTAAAAACTGCATTGATTGGTACAGTGACAGGCAGGTAGATCAATGGAATAGAATTGAAGACCCAAAAATAAACCCATATACCTATGGTCAGTTGAATTTTGACAAAGGAGCTAAATCCATTCAGTGGAAAAAAGATCGCCTTTTCAACAAATGGTGCTGGTTCAAATGACAGCTAGAATGCAGAAGAATGCAAATAGATCTGTCCTTATCTCCTTGTACAAAGCTCAAGTACAAGTGGATCAAGAACCTCTCCACATAAAACCAGACACACTAAAACTAATAGAAAAGAAAGTGGGGAAGAGCCTTGAGCACATGGGCCCAGGGTAAAATTTCCTGAACAGAACACCAATAGTTTATGCTCTAAGATCAAGAATTGACAAATGGGACCTCATAAAACTACTAAGTTTCTGTAAGGCAAAAGACACTATCAATAGGACAAAACAGTAACCAACAAATTGGGAAAAGATTTTTACCAACCCTACATCTGATAGAGGGCTAATATCCAATATATATAAAGAACTCAAGAAATTAGACTCCAGAGAAACAAATAACCCTATTAAAAATACAGGGCTAAACAAAGAATATTGAATGGCTGAGAAGAACCTAAAGAAATGTTCAACATCCTTAGTCATGAGGGAAATGCAAATCAAAACAACCCCGAGATTTCATGTCACACCAGTCAGAATGGCTAAGATCAAAAACTCAGGAGACAGCAGGTGCTGGCAAGGATGTGGAGAAAGAGGAACACTCCTCCACTGCTGATAGGATTGCAAACTTTTACAACCACTCTGGAAATCAGTTTGGCAGATCCTCAGAAAACTGGACATAATACTACTGGAGGACGCTGATATACTACTGGGAATATATCCAGAGGATTCTCCACCATGTAATAAGGACACATACTCTACTATGTTTATAGCAGCCTTATTTATAATAGCCAGAAGCTGGAAAGAACCCAGATGTCCCTCAATAGAGGAATGGATACAGAAAATGTGGTATATTTACACAATGGAATACTACTCAGCTATTAAAAACAATGAATTCATGAAATTCTTAAGCAAATGGATAGAACTAGAAAGTATCATCCTGAGTGAGATAACCCAATCACAAAAGAACACACATGGCATGCGCTCACTGATAAGTGGATATTAGCCCAGAAGCTTGGAATACCCAAGACACAATTCATAGACCAAATGAAGCTCAAGAAGAAAAAAAGAACAAAGTATAGATACTCTGGTCCTTCTTAGAAGGGGGAAAAACATACCCATAGGAGGAGATACAGAGTGTGGTGCAGAGACTGAGGAAAAGACCATCCAGAGACTGCTCCACCTAGGGATCCATTCCATATACAGTCACCAAACCCAGACACTATTGTGGATGCCAACAAGTGCTTGCTAACAGGAGCCTGATATAGCTGTCTACTGAGATGCTCTGCCAGTACCTGACAGATACAGAGGTGGAGGCTCTCAGCCATCCATTGAGCTGAGCACAGGATCCTCAATGGAGGAGCTAGAGAAAGGACCCAAGAAGAGGTTTGCAGTGTCATAGGAAGAACAACAATATGAACCACCCAGTACCCCCCAGAGCTCCCAGGGATTAAACCAGGAACCAAAGAGTACACATGGAGTTACCCATGGCTCTAGATGCATATGCAGCAGAGGATGGCCTTGTTGGACATCAAAGGGAGGAGAGGTCTTTGGTCCTGAAAGGGCTAGATGCTCCAGTGTAGGGGAATGCCAGGACAGAGAAGCAGGAGTGGGTGCATTTGTGAAGGGGTGATGGGTTAGGGGATTTTCATGAGCAGGGGAACTAGGAAAGGGGACAACATTTGAAATGTAAATAAAAAAATATATCTAATAAAAAAACCTGGGAAAAAAAGAAAAAAAATTGACCAATCTGTAAGAATACAAGATAGTCTTTAAAATGTAGAGATCCCTCAAAAAATATATACAGAGATAGAGCGATTACAAAATCCAGCAATCTCAGTACTAGGAAAGACAATCAGGCAGGGAGTCTGTACATCCATGCTTGGTGTATGCTGTTTATGTCGAGAGGTAGCACAACCCTAGTGTCTGCCAACAGAAGACTGAGGAAAGGAATGCTCTAAGTTCAAAGGTCAGAACAGTGAACCCTATTGAGCACCAGAAAGGAGCACTCCAGTCATTCATGGTGACACAGAGGATGAACTGTGAGGACAGTGTGCTAAGCTGAGAGAGCAGAGCCCTGTGATGTCACATGTGGATTTGTTTTTATGTTACCCATGGAGTGTAGGACATGGCTTCTAGGAGCTGGGGCTGGGGCAGAGAGGAGACAGCGGAAAAGCTGCAACTGTAAGGCGAACTCGGGTCTTGTGCCTTGAGGTTAGCACATCACAAGGGACGTAGTTAACAGAGCTCACATGCACTTGAACTCTGCCAAGAGGCTGGGAGCCGATGGATATGTTACTTAGCGTGACTATCACGCTTAGCACACAATCTGCAGTCACGCAAACAGTATGCGCATCCTAAAGATGCACATAAGTGGGTAGGATCTTACCCACTCACCGTCAAGACCTCAATGAGGACAGAAAAATAACAGCAATAGTAGCCTAGAAGATGATTTTTAAAAATCAGAATGGTAAATGCTATAGAAATTTTAAAGAAAAATGCAGGGTGGTATAATTTTACAGAACATAACTAGAAAACAACGCTCTGAAATGCACCTGGGAGACGGCGTCCTACCATGGGCGTCCATCCATCTCCTGCAGCCTAAGCTTTCGCCGTGTGCTGCTCCAGCTGGCGTGCGCATGCCTGGGTGTTAAGCAAGGCACTGTGATGGTGAACGCTAAGACCATGCTGTGCAGGACAGGCTGGCACTCAGGGTGCCGCTGAGCCTGCTCACTGATGGACTGACTGCCCCAGGCCCACGTGGCAAAAGGGAGGAGAGCTCCCATGACTTGACAGCTCTCGACACTGCCCTTAGCAGCAAGCCATGTGACCACACTGGAAGACAGTTACAGCTCGGTGTTGTGCGTGGGACTCAAGGTCTGCTGCTTCTTGTGTACTGAGGGTACAGTGGAGGACGGCCAGTAGAGAATGTCACACCCCAAACGACAGCCGGAGGAGAGGGTGAGCTGCAGACCCGCCGCACAGGCACTGGGATTGGACTGGTCTCCTCAGGGCCCGGTATGCTGCAGACAACACCACTCAATGTCCCTCAATCCCAAGGCCCCAAATTAAAGCCCCCGAATACTGGGAGCCATAGGAAGAACTCTCTACAACACCGGGTCTCTCCCAACCCCTCTGGGCACTGAATGATCCCTTTCACAGTAGCTGCCTAAAACCTTATCAGATATTCAATTATGATTTGTAACAGTAGCAAGATTATAGCTATGAAGTAGCAGTGAAATATTCTCATGGCTAGAGGCCACCACAAGATGGAGAGTGTATTATAAAGCTGCAGCATTAGGAAGGTGGGGAGCTGCTGCTCTAGAACAATACGTTCCTTAGCTCATAGACAGGCTAGGTGCAACAAAACTAGTCTGAGCCACTTATGTTATTTTAAAATTTCTGGTAAATACATTAAAACAAATTAAAAAAAACAGGTGAAATTATCTTTAGTAATATACTTTATTATACCAAATATATAAAAAATATATTCACTAAACATGTCTAGAATATTATCACTTCAACATGTAAGATTTAAATGTAAAATTATTAGGATATTTCAGATTTTCTGAATTGAGGCTTCAAAACCTGGATGTGTATTTTATACCTATACAACTGGGTCGGGAGGGGGGCTCTGACGCCCTCCTCTGGCCTCTGTAGGTACTTCACACATGTACTACACAAAGCATACACGCGGAGAAAACACCCACGCTTGTAAAATAAAAAAAAATGAATGCGACTGAGTTGGGAAGTGGAAAGGATCCAGGAGGAGTTGGGGGAGGAGAAACTAATCAGAATATATTATATGAAAAAAATTCTTAAAAGAAAAAAGCTTGGGTGTGGTGGCATACACCTTTAATCGCAGCACTCAGAAGGCAGAGGAAGGGGGGGGGTCTCCATAAGTCTGAGGCCAGCCTGGACGACATATAGAGACCTCATCTCTGAATGAATGAATGAATAAATGAAAACAATAAAGTTAGCCAAGAACAATCATCGGGGGGTTTTGGATGGAGGTCTATTACTTTGGAAGAGAACAACGCTAGGCATGTTCTGTCTCCAGCACGAGCCCCCAGCGGCCACAGCCAGGCTGGAGCGTGTTATGGTCTCACACCTGCAGCACATTCAGAGGCCTGAGAAGCTGTTTATAGGATGCCACTTTGTCGCTGCTTTCCTCGCCCAGTCCAGTGATGCAATCATTGGAAATGCATGACAAGATCTTGATTCTTAATTGAGAAAGCTGGGTACGTTTTTGAAAATGAGTTTATTTTTTAAATGTATTCATTATTCTTGTGCACGTGTGAAGAAGGGATTCTCTCCGGTGACCTTTACCCAGACCCCAGAGATGGGCCTCAGTCACCAAACTTGCACAGGAAGTGCCTCGACCCGCTGGCAACCTTGTCAGACCCTCCTTTAAAACTTCTAACTGATGACATCTTGCTATGTAGCCCTGGCTGGCCTTCAGGTTCTTCCTGTGTCAGACTCCCAAGTACAAAGATGGCGAGCGCATGCCACCGTGCCTGCATGAAGAATCCTTCTATGAAGCTGTCGCCAGCACCGAGGTGAGGATTCCCACCAACTAGTCACGCTTCTGATGATCACATGACTCCAAACTAACACTGAGCACCTGCCCCCCAGCCCAGCTCCTTACCTGCACACCATAAGTCCTGGTCTGGCATCTCCCTTGGCGCTTCAGGGTGTCCGTTTTCGTGTTGAGAGGCAGAGGGCAGGTGCCCTGCTCGCCAGGCCTGATCTTTGCCGCTCTGGGAAGTGAGGCCTTCTGGCCAGGCTTCACTCTTGATGGCCGTTAAGTCGTCGGGCTCCTCCATGGAGTCAGCACTCCTGGAGCTCAGACTCATCTGAGTCAAGGAGGTGACCTCCCTCATTCTTACCAAGCGAACTGAGTCTGCCCTTTTGGGGGGTGACACCAGGTTTTCTTGTAAGCTCTCCATCACTTTGGAAGGGTTTCGGAGCCTCTTTTCAGGGCCCCCCACGTTTGTGGACTTCTCCATGAAGTGGAACAGAGTGGACTTGAACGGTGGTTTTGCCTCCTCATCCTTTTTCTCGGGCTCAGGACTGGCAGCCTGGCTTGCAGGGAAGCCACCCACAGCTGAGCATACAGAAGCCTGGGGGGCCCTTTCTCCCACAAAAAGGGGACTCTCAGTCCAGCCACACTTCCTCCTGCCATAGAAGGCATCAGTGGCCACCGTGGGGCCCCCTGGTGGTGCCGAGCCTGGCGATGAGTCCTCTCTGGATGACCTTGGGCTGCAGGCGTTTGCATCAGGCTCCGGAAGCTGGCTCTGTTCTGTTCTCCCAGCACCTGGCAGGAGGGACTCCATGGCCACCTCGATGCCCAGGATCCTCTCTGCCCGTTCCTGCAGAGACTCACTGGGCAGGACTTCCATGGTATTCTCTGAACCTGGACACTCTGACTTACAGGCACTCAGCTCTTGTCCCCGTGTGAGCTCTAAAGACCGAAAGTCTGGGGTGGAGAGGCCTCGATGTTTGTCAGCGAGGGGCAGCAGGGCACAGGGTAGGACCTCTGTGTCCCCACCACTCTCCACCTTTGTGGGAGTCTCTCTGCTCAGCTTCATAGACCCTAAAGCATCGCTGACTTTGGTGAGTTCTTGACTTTTTGATTGTGCCAGATAGAACAAGGGGGCGGCTTTTGTGTCTGTGGGACCCTTCCTGCGCGCAGGCCTGGGGCTGATATCTCGCTCACACATCCCATTCAGAACCTCCGGGCTTTTCTGCTCTGCCCCGGGGCTGACATCTACCTGGTGGACTAGACCACCTCTGCGGCCTTCCTCCTGTGAGGGGCCCAGGGACTGTGGACGGGCTCCTGGGTGGCCAGGTTTTGCTTCCTCTCTCCAGTTCTGTGACTCATTAAGTCTTCCATCCCGGGGTGCTGCATCCTCCAGTGCCAGCCCTGCAGGCTGCTGCTCTGGTCTAGTTCCCTGGCGGCCCCAGGTCTTGGCTCTGGGGTCAGCGCAGTCCTCTGTCTGCCCTGCCTCACTGGCCTCACTGCCGCTAGCACCATGGCTTTCCTCCTCTTCCTGAAGCTCCTTGTTAAAGCTTTCCAACTGACTTATGAGATCCCAGGGCCGCCGGCTAACTGGTTTCAAGAGAAACTGACCGAAGAGTTGTGTGCTATTGCATTGGCCTGTCGTGGACTCCCCCTTCACCACCTCTGGCTTGGGTACGGGGCTGGCCCTAGGGAGCTGGTCAGAGGCCCCTTTGGGCACAGATGACTGGCTTATGGCTGAGGAGGTCCTTGAGAAAGCACTGTTTCGAGATGGGCTGAGGGACATTTGCCCTCGGAGGTGAGGTACGCTGGGCTTCTGGTTTGGGTCGCTGGATGTTAAGGCCGAATGCAGGTGTACGTCAGAGGCAGTGGCATCTGGGCATGCTGGGGGCGATGCTACATTGCTGGCCTCTCCTGACTTTGCGGCAGGGAGGAGCTGTGAGCTTTTGGATTCTTCCGGGAAGCTGGTTTGGGTCTGCTGATCTCTGTACAGGTGTCCTGGCCACAAGCCGGAAGCCTCATGCTCTCTGGGTTTGATGAGGTGGAGGATTCTGGGGTCATCAGTCTGGCCATCTTCCGACTCCCCCAGACCTTGCCTTGGGGATGTTCTTCTCCAAGCCATGCTTCCCATGAGGGCTTGCAGCTCCAGGTCGGTAGAAGACATGCTCAGCAGACTCTGCTCCTCCAGGGCTGGACCCTGACACAGCCCATGGGTCTTATCAGCTCCCAGCTTTAAGTCATTGTTGTTTGTATCCGTATCTGGCACAAGTGACTCAGATTTAACTGGGACAGAAACCAAACAGAATATGGTTGCGTTACTTCTCTTCTTTGAACTTTTCTTGCTCTGAACCCCAGTTTCAAACTTTCTGAGCTTAGTGTAAGTTTTGCAGCTTCCCTCCCTCTGTGGCTGTGGCGAAGAGGCATGGCTTTCTGCCTTGCGGTCTCTCGCATCGGTTGTTAATCCTCTCGTGACATGATGCTCTGTTTGGCCATGGAAGCCTCCAGGTTCAACGCCCGTGGGGAGCTGGCCCCGCAGCCACCGGGGACTGGAACTGGCAAAGGCTGAGCCCCGCTCGTTGACTGGTGAGGGCGTTGGGCCCCACGGTGCTGAAAGGGCGTCATCATACTGTCTTTTCCCAAGAGCTGGTTCTTGGGTAGTGATGAGACCAGAGCCATGGGATGTGTCATCTAGCCTTGCCTCTTCATAGAACTCTGAGGGCTGAGCCAGTTTGATATGTCGGATCCGTGGATCATCAAATGGAATGTACTGGATAGAACTCCCGTGGGTGGCAACAGCATAGGGCTGTGGAGGAGGAGGGCCCTGAGGAGGGCCAGGCACTGCATCGCAGAGATCCCTGGCTGCGAGGAAGCCAGAAGGCCGTGGACAGCTGGCTTCCGCTTTCTCTGGGAGCTGCTGCTGACTCTGGCTGCTGCTCACAGGCCTGGGCCCAGGATCGTCAAGGTAGGGGTTTGGAATATGCTGAGGGGGTGACCTGTATGAAGGTGGAGGCACGTACACTGGGGGCTCCAAGCCAGCATCCAGCATACCCAGCTCGTGGCTGGGATCCTTACTTCTTGCTGGGTAGGAGCCACGTGGGTCCCTGTGCTGGGGGTCCTGATACCCACCTTCTCCCCTGGGCTGTGAGTGAGAGCCATAGCATGGAGTCTTAAGGGGTTTCCCAAACTTAGGCCGGGGAAAAGGGCCGGAGGAGCTAGCCTTCTCAAGGTTCCGCGTGGGTTCCAAAGGTGGTGGGAAGCTGGGAGGATATGGTGGCGCTTTGGGGACACCTGTTATGTGACCATCGTGTAGTGGAACAGGAATTTCAGTGAAATTCAGGCTCTTAGGAGAAAGAGCTCGGGGCAATGACTGGGCTTTCTTTCTGTTCTGCGACGACAGCATGTGCTCTCCATGAACAAACTGGTACAGCCCCTCCAGCCTCTCCTGGGACCTTTTCTGTCCATCGCCCTCGGACGCCTGCCTCCCTAACTCCCTCGGCCGCTGCCAGCCTTCCAAGCCCACGTCCTGCATTCTCATCTCTTCTTCCCAAACGGCATTCTTCATCACATGCTCTGTCCTTCCTGTGACGTCCCACAGACTCTCTCTCACGTGGAGGGGCAGACTGTGAGCCTGAGCCATTCCTCTGACCTCCAGTTCTTTCTGGTTCCTGGGACACAGGGAGCCACTGCCCTCCTGTCTTCCTCTGCTCCAGTAGATGTGGTCTCTACCACGTTGGGGCTGAGAGGACCATGCTAAGGAGGGCTGATTTAAAAACCTGCAAAACAGAGAGGCAGATGTTATGTACGAGAAATACACCCTCATCTGCTTCAATGACCAGTGTTCGAGGTCAAACTTGGGTCACCACAGGTTGGCCCCTGTGGTGGTTTGAATGAGGACAGGCCCCATGGGCTCCTAGAATTGAGTGCTTAGCACCAGGGAGTGGCATTATTTGAAAGGATGAAAAGGATTAGGAACTGCAGCCTGGGAGGGAGTGTGTCACTAGGGTGGCCTTTGGGGTTTCAAAAGTCTATGACTAGGCCAGAGGCTGTCTGTCTGTCTGTTTCTGTCTGTCTCTCCACCTAAGGGTCAGGATGAGGCTTTCGGCTACTGCTCCAGTACCAGCCTGATGGCATGCACCCCACCATAATGATAAAGGACTAAGCCTCTGAAACCGTAAGCCAGCCCCTGATTGGATGTGTTCTTTCATTAGAGTCACAGTGTTTCTGCACAGCAAGAAAACAGTGACTAAGATAGTCCTCAGCTGCAGGACACTGCCAACTAGAAAGAAAATAAGTCCTGCCAGTCATGGTTGGGAGACAGCCTGTGTACTGTCATAAAGAGCCAAGTGACAGCAGCAGGCTATCCACAGAGCACCAGGGATGCTGGCTGTACTAGGGAGGACACGACCCTCACAGCTTCAAGACACCTGAATTCAGAGAGCACCCTGGCGGAGGTGCTCCCCAGCAGTCCTCGACCACAGGCCAGGCGTGGTCCCGACCAACTGAACAATCTGAGAGAGTCTGATCTTCAAAGCACTGCACTACAGCATAGGCCAGAATCACCGGGGGTGGGGGTGGGGGGAGAGGGCACCTGTGAGGCATACTGCTGGCCAGGCCTCAGGGTCCCCGTTCCCAGTCATGCTCAGTGCAACTGGAGCGGGTACCATATTATACATGGGCTACATTCCCATAGGGTGATGATACTGCAAGTCTTGGGAACTTAAATTGCTGGGGAATGCATATCTGAATCTAGGGGATTTTAAAGTCCTAATGCCCAGGGAGTATCTTTGATGTGTCAGAATATGGGACCTTGGGGTGACCTGGCACTAGAACCTGTAGGCTTTCTTTGCTAGTGAGAATCACCACGTGGGTATGTTAAACAGTCATGCCCCACTGAACAACCATGCTGTGGTCAATGACATCCTGTATATATTGACAGTGGCCCTGAAAGATGCCAGCAGAGTAGGACACCCCACCGGTGCTGTGTGAGCTATACTGACACTATGGTGCAACTATGTGTTTGTGGCAATGCTAATGTCAGCATGCAGGGCTTTCTACCTGAGTCACATAAAGGCACAACAGGTACGATTATGCAGGCATGAAGCATGATAATAAGTGAGAATGTTTATTTATTTTATTATTAAAGGGTAGTTCTGGTTGGCTGCATTATGCTGGGGGGCAGCCTCCACATTTTGTATCATCTGACTTCTTGGCTTCACAAAGAGACAACATCCTCTGCTAGCAGATTTGTACAATGCCAAAATAAAACAACAACATGTCTCTCAGAATACAGTCCATCTTTGAGTGGCACAAGTACAAGTCTGTATGTAAATTATCAAGTCTCTCCTTGTGAAAACTCAGACTCGGTAGATCTGGTTTGGATCCAGGCATCTACATGTTTAACTAATATATGAGGGGATTTTTTTTCTTTTTTCACTCTGTGTGTGTGTGTGTGTGTGTGTGTACACATGCACATGCAGTGTGTGTGAGTTAGTGTGTGTGTGTGTGTGTGTGTGTGTGTGCATGTGTGAACTCATGTGGGTATGTGAACTCTTGTGGGTATATACACATGCATGTGCGGTGTGTGTGAGCTAGTGTGTGGAGGGTGGTGGTGGTAGGACTGTGAACTTGTGTGGGTGTGTGGACTCCTTTGTGTGTGTTTGTGTATGTGTGAGCATGTGTGAACTCATGTGGCTGTGTGAACTCCTGTGTGGGTATGTGCACGCACATGCGCCCGAGCTTGAGTGTGTGCATGTGTCTGGGGGTTGAGGTTGATGGTGGGAATCCTCCTGACTGCTCTCCCCCCCCCACTCCCCCCCCCCGCACTCCCCCCACTCCCCCCCCACTCCCCCCCACTTCCCCCCCCCCCCCCCACTCCCCCAGGCAGGCTCTCCCAAGCCAGCTTGCAGGTATGGCTGGTCTTGCTAGCCAGCTCCGTCCAGGTCTCTCCACTCTCAGCCTCTGAGGGCGGGATTGTGAGCAGTCCACCACAGCCACGTGACATTCCCTTGTGCTAGGGATCTGAACTCCTGTTTCTCAAGCCTGCAGGGCAAATGCTTTAACTCCCGAGCTACTCCCACCCCCCTCCCAGGAGATTCTTACACTCAGGCACTTCTAAGTGGGCACGTGAGGAGTTTCCACTGCATGTGAGTTTCTTTCCAAGTCTTTAAAAAACCTACCAGTGGGAGCTAGAGAGGTGTGTCCGTGGTCAAGAACACACGTGGCTCTTGGAGAGGACCCCAGCATCCTTGTGGCAGCTTACAGGTCCAGAGGATTTGATGCCCTTTTCTGACCTTTCTAAGTACATGCACATGGTGCACATACCCACACTCAAGCCCCCTACATACATAGAAGCAAACAAACACCCCCAAATCCAAAATTACCAATACCCAGGGCCCACTTCCAGATCTGTAAATTTGATTGGTCTATGGAGGAGTCCAAAATCATTATATTTCAAATCTTCCCAAATGGCTCTGGTCTGCACCCAGGAGATTAGATCACAGTTTTAAAGCAACTGAAAAGGCATTGGGCAGCACTGCTGTGCTGGACACAGGCTACAGATGCTTCCCACAAAAGACCAGGGCTGGACACAGCACAGAAGAGCCATTCCCCATGAGGTGCCCAGGGAAGTCAGCTGCTCTGACCAGCCAGCCAGAAGAACGTTCACACTCCTATGTCATCGCTTCAAAACATAAATAACAAAATAGAATACATTCCTTGTTGAAATTAATTAGAAGAACAGGCACAAGGGCCAAAGCCAGGCCCCACCAGCCATCGTCCCGGAGGCTCTGTGAGGGCCTGGGGTTGTCCAGGCATCTTACCCTGTGCAGCTTCCTGGACCATGGGGGTCAAGCACAGTGGTTCTTTGGTGGCCGCCTGTCGTGTTCACCATGTGCTCCCTCCCACACACCCACCCAAGCTTCAGGCGCAGTGGCTGGCTAGCACTCCTCCAGCACAGGAGGAGTCTGGGGCACAGAAGGAACTTGGCGCTAACATGCATCCGACAGTCACACTGCGCAATGCACAGTGACAAGTGCGCCCAATAAGGCACCCCATTTAAACTTTACCAACGCTACTGTTTGCCCCTTTGTGGGCAAGACAACCAGGACACAGAGAGATTAATCAGCTTTCCCAAACCATAACATTTGTAAAAATCTGGGAAAGAAATTCACCAGAGAGAGGAAATCAGAAAGCCCAATCAATTCGCCACTGTATTCTACTTTTAGTCATTATTAGAGGTTTGGCTATAGTTTGTTTTGATTATTAATTTGTTGATTCAAGGTCTCAGGCAGCCTTTAATTTCTGGTCCTCCTGTGTCTTCCTCCCACGAGCTGGGACTGCAGGCACACACCACCGAGCCCATGGCCACCACATTTCATTTCTCCATTTGAAGATAAATTCCCTCCAGCATTCAACTGTGATGGATAAACGGCAATCCAGGAATACACACACAGGAGCTGACCAGTGCCAACCGGTCACGTGACTTCTGTTCTAACACACTTTGACGATGGGCACTTTGTCCTCTAACCCTTACTGTAAGTAAGTCTCAGATGGGTGAGACTAAATTCTTACAAGAGGAATGAGGAGATCCTGGGAGACGCTGTCAACTGCCCCCTAGATAAGCCACCAGATGTATAGTCCCACCAGGTGTGTGGCGCACAGAGGCCTTGCAGAACTGTTTTGGATCTACTTATAATTATGTTTTCCTCATGAGATAAGTGAAATTAACTATTTTACTTTAGGTTGCTCTGATTCCTGGTAATGCCCCGCCGCTGCTGCAGTCACATGCTCTCCCACCATTAGTCTTGGAGGTGCAGCTGAGTGAAGACCCTGGGGCCGGGGAGGGATCAGAAGCCGCAGTCCTGCTGACTACAGCACAGAGCACCTGAAGGTCGGGAGTGCACTGGGCAGAACACGGCTGCTTTGCAGGGGTCTTGGTAAGGCTGTGCGGTACTAATCTTCCTTGGGAGTGACTTATCTGCCTCAAGGAGCAGAGCTAGTGTCCAAATAACCCACAAAGCAGTTACTGTCTGCACGGCTTGGCCACTTTTGGAGGTCAAGGGTGTCTCACTGCGAGGCAGTGTAGGCGGTCAGTCTTCCTGGCTGCTTTCGAAATCACGTTCCTCACGTAGCTTGGCAGAGCACTGTTGACTTGCGTTCTACGAGAACTCATCTCCGTGGAAGCCATTGCTAGTGGTCTCCTTGAAAGCCCCAAGCCACGCCGGTGAGCCAGCTGGGTAGTTCTAGAAGCTGCCGTCCTACCCAGAGGATCCTGCAGGACACATCAACCTAAGTGTTGGTGATAGTGGTCGGCAGGCAGTCGGACGGAGCTGGGATGGAGCGCAACAAGGACAGGCATGACTGTAAGCTGGCAGCAGACACAGCCCTCTGCCCTCTGAGGTTCCTGACAGGGAAGGCTTCATCTCCTACCATTCTCACTCCTCAGAGGTCTCACCATGCTCGACCATGCCTGACTCTGTGCAGGAAGCCACAGCGTGGCTTTGTGGTGAGCATGCCTTGTGCTTAGAGAGAGGCTGGGACCTCAAGGCACTGCGTGTGCATCCCCGTGCCACGGCCATGACCAAACGGTAGATAAATAAGACATAAACAGGGCATGAGTAGACTGTGACTTCCTAGTGATGTGATATGGTCAGTTTCCTGCTTTGTGTAAAAAAAAAAAAAAAATGCTATCATTCTCGTTCTGCCAAAGCTAATCAAAATCACTCAGCATTCTGGGTTACGTTTATTTGCATAATACACACAAATCCCAAGCTACAGAAAATGCAAGTCCATCTGGGAGAATTTAAACAATCTCTTTCCTTTTTATTATTGTAACTATGCCTCTGTTTGTGTGTATGTGTACATGTCACACGGGTACAGGTGTCCACAGGACAGAAGGCAGTGTTGGGCCCCCTGGAGCTAGGCCATTGTGAGCAGAGCACAGTCAGGTCAGCGTGCTCTAACCGTGCGGCCATCCCCTGGCCCCACAAATGACCATCTTAAATATCAGCCCACATGACACAGACAACTGCGAGGCACTCCTGGACAGAGCAGTCAAAACCACGCCTAAAATTCCAGCACTTGGAAGTGGAAGCAGAAGGATTTAGAATTCCAGGTAAGACATGACTCCATGGCGAGACTCTGCCTCAAAACACCAAACCCAGGAGCAGGGCAGGGCTCTGTAAGTCGCGATGCTTGCTGCCAAGCCTGATGACCTAAGTTCGAGTCTTAGAAACCACACGGTGGAAACAGAGATGCAACTCCTGAAAGTCCTCTACTATACACACACACACACACACACACACACACACACACACACACATTCGAGCATGCATGGGAATGCACACATGCCCACAGCAGAAGCTATCAATTATTTAGCAACCATCTACTTTGAACCTAGCCTCAGCCAGGCCATCACAGGCATCAGAAGAACCCGCCCAGGGAATGTTGTGTACTATCTCCTTCAGACAAACCACCAAGCGTATCTCCTCTACTAGCTTTGAGACAACTACTCTGTACTACACAAATCAAGTGTGGTCTCAAATGGCTCCAAAGTTACAGGATGTTCACTAATGCTTTTGAAAAAAACAAGGTGAGATCCAATGTTTCTTTAAAAAAAAAATAAGAAACTAAAGATTCAACACAGAAATGTTTACAATGGGTTCTGCATAAACCTGCGGGCCACACAGATATGGGATGAGAGAGAGCCAACTTGACCTGGTCAGAGTGAGCAGATTCCACCCGCCATGCGCACGTGCCGAAAGGCCAGGTGAGAAGACTCGCAGGGCTATGGTGAGCTCCCAGAGGATGGGGTGTGAGGAGGCAGAGTGAGCCTCTCTAACAGCCCACATTATCATGGGCCAGAGTGAGGAAGCCAACAGCATCGCTGATAAACTGCCTGGAAAATATTTGAAATACAAGCACTTGAAAAATAACATGTCTAAAGGAAATTGGCAGACCTACTCCTGGGTTCTGCAAGGGAATTAAAAGGAGAGTTAGGAAGAGTCTGTGTTCCTCACATGACTCCTTTTCACCAGAGGAAAGACTCAACTCGACTGTGTTCTATGTATGGCATGTAGAATCAAACCTATAGTTACATGCATGATACTACTGAGCATAGCGTGGCCTGTCCTTTAGAATGTTTCACTTTATTCTGTGTGACTGTGTATGTATGTGGATATGTACATGTCACAGAGCATGTGTGGACATCAAAGGACAACTTGTGGGGGTCAGTTTTTTTCCCTCTCCCAGGCGTGTTCCTGGGATTAAAGCCAGGTCAGCAGGTCCGGGGGCAGGTGCCTTTACCCTTTAGCCACTGCGTTACCTCGCTGGGCACCCTGTCTTCTCTTTAAGTAAGTCTAAATGCTAGGGAAATGGTTCAGCATCTGGGTTAAACACTTGCTGAGTATGCATGAAGACCAGGGTTATATACACAAATGCAGGTGGCAGCCTGCCTGTAACTCCACTTGTAGGAAGGCAGAGACAGGGTAAGCTGGTTATCTAGACTATAGAATCTGGGTTCACATGAGAGATCTGCCTCAATATATAAGGTGGAAACCAATCAAGGATGACACATGATGCTAACCTCTAGCTCCTGCATATACATACATATGCACCCTCACACATGCCCCCAACATACATACATACATACATACACGCATACATACACAGTACATACACACATGCACCTGCACATATATACGTGCATACATACAGGCATGATGCACACATGTAGTTATGCATGCACATGCATGCACACTTGAATACATATATACTTACATGGACATATACATACATGCACACATACAGACATGCATGCACACACATACATGCACACATACCACACATACAATCTAATAACAAAAGGTAAGTCACTTAGAATGGAAGCAGTGATTTTAATGGCTATCATCACATGCTCTGATAGGATTAGCATCTCAGTGCATTCCAGGGTGATTATGACTGACTTGTGACCATCTGGGCACAGGAGGGAGGTGGGTTTTAGCAGAGGAGAGCTGCCGTGCAGACTGACCCAGAGTGCTCTGTGCAAAGGGAAACATGAGCACTGCAGTCCCCTCTCCTTGTTCCATGGACACCATCCTGAACCTGACCATGCTGTGACCCCAGGTCCAGTCAATTTTCCTTCCATGTAGAAATCAGGGTGGGAATGTGTGATGGTTTGTATGTGCTCGGCCAGGGGTGGCGCTATTAGAGGGTGTGACTTTGTTTGGAGAAGATGTGTCACTGTGGGAGTGGGCTTTAATACCCTAGTCCTAGCTGCCTGGAAGTCAGTATCCTGCTAGCAGCCTTCAGATGAAGATGTAGAACTCTCAGCTCCTCCTGCACCATGCCTGCCTGAACACTGCCATGTTCCTACCTTGATGATAATGGACTGAAACTGAATCTGTATGCCAACCTCAATTAAAGGTTGTCCTTATAAGAGTTGCCTTAGTCATGGTGCCTGTTCACAGCAGTAAAACCTTAACTAAGACAGGATGGGAGGTCCCATAGTCATACATACATCTCCTGCTCCAGTGGTGGCTTCTTGGTTTTCACAAGTGTAGCCTGGTAGTACTACAACCTACTGTTAGAGATCACCTGTATGTTCTGGACCAGGATAGCTGTAGCCACAGCCTATTCCTTCAAGTGATCCTCCTCCTTCCTAGGGGGTCACTGGTTTGCAGCTAGATGGGTAAACTAAACATAAAGGTCATAGGCGGCCATGCATACTCCTCCTAGGGTGGCAGAGGGTGTGGCATCACCTCACAGTCTGCTCACATTTACCAACTCCAGCACTAGGTGTGCAGCAAGCTTTTGTGATGGGGTCCACCATCTACCCCTGTAGAATTTGATACAGGCCTGGAAGCTTTCGATTTCATTTTTCAGCATGTTGTAGATGTTCAGTATACCACACAGCAAGCAGCCCTCCAACACAGAAGAGCAAATGGATGGAAGAAACAGGATGTGGGGAGAACACTAAGACTGAAGGAGGTGTAGAGGCTAGCATGAATTAAAAATCAGTCAGATGTCCTGCGGATGGTGGTGGCTCATGCCTTTAATCCCAGCACACAGGAGGCAGAGGCAGACAGATCTCTGAGTTCAAGGCCCACTTGATCTATAGAGTGAGTTCCAGGACAGCCAGGGCTACACAGAGACACCCTGACTTGAAAACACACACACACACACACACACACACACACACACACACACACAATTCATTGGATAGACAACATTAGGCTACTGCACAAACTAACAGACTATCCCGCTGCCCAGCCAGTGTACCTGGAAAGCTGTGTGGGCACTGCTCTAAGGAGAAAAGCTACCAGTAACTCTATACTGCCAAGCCTGGTTTTCACAATGTCAGCAATGGCTGCTATCACAGAGTGCCTAATGTGCCTAACGACATTTTCAATATCATTGTTTGTTTGCTTTTTAGTTGTATATGTTTGGACTTTCAAAGGATGCTAATTGTAGAAATCTAAATGAGGAGTGAGGGACCTCTATT
This sequence comes from Apodemus agrarius, assembly GCA_964023405.1. Lineage (NCBI taxonomy): Eukaryota > Metazoa > Chordata > Mammalia > Rodentia > Muridae > Apodemus > Apodemus agrarius. Next base: position 53,824,705 of record OZ030019.1, read on the forward strand.
CAATGGTCTCAGATAGTCCACTTAGTAGCTCTGGATGGCAGTTTGGGGGAGTGCCTGTTGTTAATACCTGCACAAAGGCCCTGGAAGCCAGTTAGCAACACCACAGGCTGCAGCATTCCGTGCAGGAGGCTGGACTCTATCAAGAGTAGCTTGGAAGAGGAAAGGCACAGACACTTGGAAGCCATCCCTGCCGTGGTGCTAAGGGCGACAGTGTCTCTTCGCACTGAGCTAGCACTGGGCTGCAGCTGCTCTCATGCAGTGCCAAGCCTTTCTGAATCACCGCATTACCTGGTAGGGCAGCATCAAGGTAACAACCATGGGCAAGTGAGATGGCTTAACCGGGTACAGACACTGCTGAGCCTGGCTGCCTGAGTTAGTTCCTGGGACCCACACGGTGGACACCGAGCCTGGCTGCCTGAGTTAGTTCCTGGGACCCACACGGTGGACACCGAGCCTGGCTGCCTGAGTCAGTTCCTGGGACCCACATGGTGGACACCGAGCCTGGCTGCCTGAGTCAGTTCCTGGGACCCACACGGTGGAAGGGCAGAACTGGCAGGCAGGTCTCTGCCCTCACTCCCTTGCCACGACACGCCCCAGTACCACAAAATAAATAAATAAGTGGGCTTTTTAAAACTGTAAAACAATAGAGAATTAGTAGAGAGGGTAGGAATACAGGCCTGAGAGATAGTAAAAGACAGCTAGTGTACAGCGCACGTAGGAGGCCACGGGGCTGGCAGCTGACACACGCAGTGGACTCCAGTGTTGGGCATCAAGCCTGCCATCTTGCAGAACACATTCTCTGAGAGCGTTCCTAAGAGAAGAGAGCCTGCCCCACATGTGCCCCACCTCCGAGACACGCCAGATATTTAAGGGAGCCCCCTCATCTTACAGATTAAATGGCAGGGGTATTTTTGATTACAGAGGAGTGCTTTATGGACTTTCTTATTGCAGAAGCAGTCATCCCATGAGGAATGTGACCACAGGGACGCCAATGGCATGGCACTTCTTGTCCCAGTGAGAAATAATTCCAGACACGCCTCAGCAGAGCAATCATAGATGCCCATAGCACCAGAGTACTGGCTCCCCAGTCACACCAGCAGGGACTCATGGCAGATTCTGCTCCCTCTTTGGAGCCTTTCACATCTGGTGCTGGTAGCAGCACCCAAAGTAATATTTACTGGCCCCTTTCTGACTTTAGGAAGGTGACCAGATCGATGTGCCCTGGCTTACAAAGGATGGCGTGGGATTTAAGTATCAGAATCACAACTTTGTAACTGTGCACACCTGCTGAATTCTTAACCTCTAGACCTCCAATGCCTCCCTCTACATGGGGGCGGGGGGGGGAGTAGTAATTCTGCCTCTGGGAGCTCTGAGAAATCTCCCAGATGCCTCTGGGAGATCTCTGGGAGATCAGGTGAAATGCAAAATGTTGCACATGGTACCTAACAGGAAATACTGTTTTACTGAATTACTAACGCAATTGTGATAACTTCCTGGTGGACAGGTAAGGTCAACACTCTTTCTCCCATCCTAGGGGAAAGAGGCACAGAGGAAAGGGGGAAGTCAGGTGGCTATTTTAGTACATGTTTTCTTTTTTCTGGGTTGTAATCCTTAGGTCTTGACAATAGCAGGAACCAACGACCCAGCTGAGTGTCATAGCAAGATGCTGCCCTGCCCAGCACAGCTGGGCTCTAAGGAAGAGATAAACCCGTGTTCCTCAGGACAATGCAGAGCAAACCAGTGTTTGGTTTATTAAAACAAAACAGGAAGGGCAAGCGTCCACCCATCTGCTCTCATGTAAATGCAGTAGGTAAGGAAGGCAGCCTATTCCAGAGGACCTACTTCCTCTAGACGGAATTAACAATTTTACCAAGCCGGACTGTCTTGACCAGTGTAGTCTCCTCAGAGCCACTGAAGACATCAAAGAACACTCTGCTTCCCACGTCTACCCCATTTCAACCAGCCTCCTTGCCTCCACACCCTCTCACTCTCTCAGCAGCTGAGTGGGCGGGCCTTCCCTCTCTCAACCCAGTTCTTCATCAGCTGAGCGCACAGCAGGCAGAGTGCAGAAGAAGTGAGGAGACAGTCCCACAGGGACCTTGGGGCTCCCGGGACCCTTGGGTGCCCTCGGAGCCGCCTTTAGCCACTGCTGGGCTGCATGCCGCCTGACTTGTCTTTGCTTCTCCTAAAGCATTTGGTACAGTTCTGAGGGCAAAGCAGGGATACACAGAGAGCTACTCAGTCTGCTCTTGCTTAGCCCCACCCTTGCCCCCTCGTCCCCTTCCCGGACTGTCCAGTGGCATTTCCTACCTCTCGATCTTAGCCAGGTCTCTAGCTAAAGACAATCCTCCTTGTGGACATGGACTGGGCGTCTTGGGGAAGCTCTGGCTGCCAACGCACAGGAGGGTGTCTGGAAGGCCTTCCTTGCTACCATGCTTCTGGAAGACACTGGTCCAAGGGTTTAACCACCAGCAGCACCACCAGCACCACCACCACCCCACCCCCGTCGAGCAAATTCTGCAGCCAAAGGGAATGTGGCAGTGTGAGCAGGAGACGCTGGGAACACAGGTGCTTCCCCAGAAAGGGAACAGGTGCCTGGAGGAGAGGCAGGAGAGGCCTGGGGCTTTGCTAGCCTGAGAGCAGGTTAGCTCAGGACTGTCCCCTGGGAGAAGGCCAAGCTACGGCACCTCGTGCTGAGAAAACGAAGCAAGCCCAAAAGATAATGTGTGTGGGCTTAGACTTTTGGAAAGTGAAAGAGAGACACAGAACCTGGTGTTAAATTTAAGCATTTACTCATTCCTTTTAAAGATAACCATTATAAGTAGGGTATGATTTGAGAGCAGCTGAAAAAAAAAAAAACCTGCTTACCATACCCAGCAGCTCCAGTAAGAATGGATGTCTATCCGCCCAGTCCTAATCACCCAGGATGATAGCCCAGAACCTTCCGGACGATAGCATGGGGGCTTCCTCAGTTGCTCAGTCTCTAATTAGTCACGCTGCTGCTGTTGCTGCTGGATAATCACGAGTTAGCCTCACAGTAACTGACAAGAAAGAAAGAAAGAAAGAAAGAAAGAAAGAAAGAAAGAAAGAAAGAAAGAAAGAGAGAGAGAGAGAAGAGAGAGAAAGGAAGGAAGGAAGGAAGGAAGAAAGAGAGAGAAAGAAAGAAAGAAAGAGAAAGAAAGAAAGAAAGAAAGAAAGAAAGAAAGAAAGAAAGAAAGAAAGAAAGAAAGAAGGAGAAAGAAAACAGACCTCCCTGGCGAAGCCAAGCCGAGCCTGCGATGGCGTGACGCTCAGGGTGAACCTCTGTGCTGGTATTTCCAGCTTCCTCTGATTACACTATTCCACAGGAAACACATTAAGGAAACCGTGGAGACTGATAACAGCCTTCCCATATTTGAATGGGCGCTAAGGACTGACCTCACTGAAAGCACACAGCTTCTTCCACGGTGTTCCACCCGTCTCGCTGGGCGCTGTGTGTGTGTGTGTGTGTGTGTGTGTGTGTGTGTGTCTGTGTGTGTGTGTCTGTGTGTGTCTGTGTCTGTGCGTGCGTGCATTCACCACCAATGCATGGGTGTGCTCATGCATGTATGCACTGATGTGTGTGGACCACGCATATGTGCTTGCACATGTGTTCTTGCGTGTGCCTGCTCCCTTGTTCTCATGCTTGCGTGCTCATGTGTGTGCGCACTGTGGTTGTGCCCTACTCGTATGTGCTCCTGAATGTGTGTGATCATAAGGGTGCTGGCGAGCAAGCTTGGAGTGTGGCCTGTGGGTTTTCCCGTTCTGTTTAAGTGACTTTCAGAGGCGCCTGATGACCACCTGGGAAGAAGGCGCCTCAACTGAGGATTTCTTCCATCAGACTGCCCTGTAGGCGTGTTTGTGTGGCTTTTGTTTTGTTTTGTTTTGTTTTTTTGTTATTGATTGTTGTAAGAAGGCCCAGTCCAGTATGGGCTGTGCTGCCCTCGGAGAGGTGGGCCTGGACTATATAAAACCTGCATATGGGCTTCGAGTAAGCCAGTAAGCACTTCTCCTCTGTGGTCTCTGCTTTAATTTCTGCCTCTGGGTTCTTTGTGAGCCTCTGCCCTGACTCCATTTAACGATATAAGGGTCCCGGTGAGGGAGCCTTAGCCTCCAGGGTAGCTCTCTGAGAAGGGCATGGGACACGAACAGGGAAAAGCCAGGTCTCGGCTTTATGAAGCAGGCTTCTGTGGAGTGATGTGAGCGTCTATGTCTCAGTGGCCTTCCTTATTTTCTCACACTCGGACAGAATGTGTGACAAAAGCAACTAAGAAGCCGAAAGATTTCTCAGCTCATAGTTCATCATGGGGTGCCACGGGGACATCCAGATGACAGCAGGGGCATGAGGTGCTCACTTCCGCCATGTGACCCCACCTCTGAAAAGTCCCACAGCCTCCCAAAGCAGTGCCACATGGAGAGATTAAGTGCTCAAACACACACGAGCCTGCCAAAAGCCACTGCATACTCAGAGCCCAGCAGGGCCATATGCTCAGTGTCTCATGGCCGGCAAACTGTCCTCACCACAGCCCACCGTGGGAGCCAGAGCCCCCAAGGCTCATCAGCTGCTGCAGGGGACATACCCTGAGGCACTTACTGCTGTCCTACACCGGACACTATTTTCTCAAAATTTAAAGAGATGCCGATGTAACGCAGCTGTGGGCTCTGCTGTTAAACCATGTCAGTCAGCTTCAGCCGTCAACTTGACACCAACCTAGGGTCACCTGGGAAGATGGCGCCTCAAACTGCCTCCATCAGATTGCCCTGTGGGCATGTTTGTGTTGATTGATGTAAGAAGGCCTGGCTCAGGGTAGGCTGTGCTGCCCTTGAGCCTTGAGGAGGTGGGCCTGGGCTATATAAAAGAGTAGCTGAATATGCGTTTGGGAGTAAAGCCAGTTCGCAGTTCTCTGTGCTCTCTGCCCTGACTCCCTCTGATGATGTAAGATATAACAGACCCCTTTCTCCCAAGGCTGTTTTTGGTCGTGGTGTTGTATCACAGAAGCAGAAAGCACACTAGCACAACCATCATGGAAGAAAAGCCTGGAACGTAGTCACTGTCCACATGTGGAAGGGGCTGCCCAAGCCGATTGCACAGAACCAAGAGCCAATGCTATCCACAGGAGAGGCAGGGTGAGCGAGTCTCCGGTAAGAGCACAGAATCTTACGGGGAGTAGGCTGGCTAGCGGACCGGCTTGCCGGGCATCTTGGAGGTTATTTACTTCAGGCTCTGGCCCCATTGCTCTGTGCTCCATCCAACAGGATGTGAACAAGCTGTGCCCAGAGCTTTCACTGCTGTGGCCCAGCCTCTAGACTCCATGCCGGTCCCACCACGGTGTATACTGTGCTCTCTGGACTGTGATACAAAGGAAGCCCTTCCTCAAGCTGCAGTGTCACAGGGGAGAGGGACGGTGGTCACTTCAGCTGCCTAGCTGGGACGTCAACCCTGCTCTTCTTTCTTACCTTGGAACCTAACCCTGTCGGCCTCAGTGCAGGCAAGACCCTCGGCTGTCCCCGAAGTCTGACATGCTGAAATACTTAGTACTTCCGCAAAGGCCTGGACACCAGAGTGCCAGACTGGCGTGGTGATGTTGTTAAAGAATGAATATTTATGAAGCGAGATCGCCAGCACTAGGGTTGCCGATATAGCAGATAAGGTGCCAGCCTTCAGCACGAGGCAGTCCCGGAGGCGGGAGGATATGTTAGAGAATTCGGGGGCAGAGGAGTTACGACGGGGGTGACCTGCAGAAGTGGTGCTGAGAAGGCAGGGTCCCCTGCTGGACACCAGGACAGCCTGGAAGTAGATGAGGGATCGGCTGTGCCCGAGCCAGGCCAGGGCCCCGGCCGCCTGAAAGGCAGGGTGCTCAGGCAAGGAGGCAGCTGCAGGGGCTACTGTGAAGCCAGGGTTGTCATCGGAGCCAGAGAGCCCGGCTGGGCCCTTGGGAGTGGTCACACAGCTGGGGCTTACAGCCTATTTTCTGTGCTGTCCATAGAAGCAGAGTCCCAGACATACAGCTCCAGAAAGCAAGTTCTCCCTAGTCACTAATTTGGATAAACTGTGCACATGTGTGAATTGACTCGTGGCCCCTTCTTTGCCACTTGAGCATAAAAGCTTTTTAGCAAGTTCACACATTCCTTCACCTCTGTTTCCCCAAACTGTTAATCATCCCTGTTTTCACTGCTGGGTATCATTTGATCTCACAGTGGTGAGGGCTCTGGGCAATGTCTTCAAGGTTAGGAAACAAGCACCTTGCATGTTTGCTAAATACATCCCAGGAAGCCCTTGACTGATGTTTCCGTTAAGTGCCAATCTGCAGGCAACCCTTCCTTGCACTGATATGTAACTGAACAATGTCCACAGATGAGAAGGACTGAGCCCCATGTGCCCAGCAGACCTGGAGACCAGCCCAGCAGAGGCCACTGTGGGGACAAGACCAGCTACAAGCCCACAGATGCACTTGTCCAGGGGCCAGGGGCTGGGCGCTGGTGGAGCATCATGTAGTCATTCGGATGCAGGATCCGCAAGCGCTGCGGTGTGCTTGGCTTCATCTTTAGGTTGGACTGTTTGAGCTCTTCACTACTGGTACCTACTTATTTCCTCCCAAAGTAACATCTTCCTGATGGGGAAACATTTCCCCTCCATGCCCACTTCCTATAGCCTCCTAGTTTCAAGAATCCTTTGGCTACCGAAGGAGGAAAGCGCCTTTTCAGGTCATGCAAGAATCCCCGCATGGGCGGGAATTTCTGCACACACACATGCATTTTCTCTCTACTCTTTAAGTATCCTTTTAATCCAAGGGCCTCTATTTACTTTCTGGGTTAATCAGTAAATCTTGGAAACATACAGTCTTTGTCGTGCACATGAAAACACGCCAGTGTGACACACAGCCAGTCATCCGGTCACCTCACTCACAACACAGAGAGGCTGCTTACATGAGACCACACCTACTCGCATAGGGCTGGGAGGGGGTATCTGGTGGGTCTCAGGAGTTTACTCCTACACAAAGGAAGGGAAAGCCCTGAGTCCAGCGTGCAAAAGGGTTCTCTAAATCAAAAAAGCACCGTGTGTGCTGTTCAAATTCTGTAGGAAACATGGAAGAAAGAGGAGTCCAGGCCAACCTTGGTGCCTGTGATCCAAGCTGAAAGAAAGACAGATGCAGCCCCCTAAAGCAGAAAGAAGAGGAGACAGGAGAAAATCAAGCCCAAGTCTGCCTGGCAGGAAAGTCCTCATAATGTTCAACCAACTTGCCAATAAGACCTCCCCTCCAGAAAGCCCCGCAAGAAGGTTTCCAGAGGAATATGGCCAACAAGCCCAAGAAGTGGCCCGCAAGGGTGTGACTTTCGAGGAGCAAGGTTAGGAAGGCCCTTCCCAGCCTTCCAGCACGGAGTCCCTCCTGAGCCTGGCCCTGCGTGCCTCTGTGCTGCCCGGCATCCAAGGGATTGAATACTCTTTGAACAAAGTCCCTTCCATTGCTGTCTGGAAGCTGGGACCCAACTAGGAAAATGCTTTCTCTGGAAAAGTGACCTGTGACCACAGAAGGCTGGTTGTTGCCCAGTCATTTAACCCAATAGTATATTTATTTCTTTGGAATAAATATATATATATATATATATATATATATATATATATTATAATAAATATATATATAATATAGTATTATTCCAAAGAAATAAATATACTATTGGGTTAAAAGGATGGGCTTCTCCTGTCACATTGTCCCCTGGCCACAGCCAGTCCCAGAGCACTGCACACAGGAACTCTGCTTTCTATGTGTGTTTACTGTCCCAAGATAAGCCCAGTTGGATGAAGGGGTGGCATTGGCTGGGGGACTCCTCTGCATTGTGGCTGAACTCCTGTTCTCACCAGCACTCTCCTGCACAGGTATGGCTGTCTTCGGATGGGACAACCACACAGGGGCAACATAGGTGCAAGGGCAAGATGGGTCAAAAGCCACATGCGAACGTGTAAACCGAGGGAGCACGTGCACCTTTCCAACTTCCTGAACTCCGCGTGGTACTGAAGGACATGGTACTCAGTACCATGTTGGGTGGGCATGAATGAGTTCTACAAAGCTCCAGGATGCTTCCTATGTGGGTGAGCACTTTACCAGAGAAGAAAATCAGAGCCAAGAGACGCTGTGCTTGCCTTGGTGAAACTGTTTCTGGGAGTGGGGTCTGCGCGTGCAGGCCTGCTACTCAGCTCTGTGCTGACCGCTGGCAGAACTCAGATCCCAAATACAGCCCAAGCAAAACTCATCCCCATCTTTGACTCTCTTTCTCTCTCTCCCAACCCAGCCAAACAGGAAGAATTGATTTACTTACATATAACCCAACGCCAAACTCCCAAGTCAAAAGAAAACGCTGGGCCAACGCGAAGCTTACCCCGCCTCAGGAGCTCTAGAGGTGCCTTGATGCTCCCTGGGGCCTCTTGGCTTGCTGCTGCGGTTTTCAGAGTTGCTCACGTGTCCCGTCCCCAGGGATGTCCTACTGTGGGCCTGGGATATAGGGCCATCCTTGTACCCATTCAGTAGGCCTTGGCCAGCTCGGGGTCCTGTCCTTGTCGACCTGCTCCGCTCTGACTTGTCCTCACGTGGTGCTGCGGCATCCCGGGCTGGTTTGTATCCATGAGAAATCAGGAGATCTTCCACACTGTACATGGTGCAGCGTCATCAAACCTCAGGAGCCTGAACCATCATGATGGCAGGACCCATCACTGAAAGGACAACAAAGAGCTGCATTATGAAGAGTCCCTCACCTGTACCAGGTGGACATCCACCCTCCCCAGCATCCACACGGGAAAGGTGCCCACCAGCATCCAAGTCCTCCCAGAAGAGGCCAGCAGGGTGCAGTACACAGCAGGAAGTGCTACCACATCTGCAGGCCTTGCTCTCTAGTCACAGTCTCAGTGCTCTGGAGGCAAAGGCAGGAGGTGTTCACGGCTTGCCCGGGACAGGTGTCTAGACCTTGCTTTAAAAAGATGGGATGTCACTATGTAGCTTAGGTTCACCTTGAGAACTTAGAATCCTCCTGCCTCTGGTTCTCAAGCACTGGAATCATAGGCATGTGCTATCAGAGCAGCATAGGTCCATGTGAAACTTGTGACCCAGGTCTCTTCCCAATGATTCTGAACAGTTAGTTATCTCTCATCCAAGGGTGGCCACGACAAATTTGGCCCAGAGACCAGCATATTCAAAGGCTTACCCTATGTTAATGACTTCTTACCCTTCCTAATGCTCAAACCCTTTAAAACAGTGACCTCGGCCATAAAATTGTCGTTGTTGCTATTTCATAATGATAATTTTGCTACTATATGGATTATAATGGAAATATCTGTTTTCTGATGGTCTTAGGAGACCCCTGTGAAGAGTCATTCAACTCACAAAAGGGTCACAATCCACGGGTTGAGAACCACTGGACTAAAGGCAAAAAGATCAAAGAGAGGGAATGAGGAGATCCAGTGAGGTCAGAGCAGGTGGAGCGCCAGTCACCAAAACCAGGTATAGCCCTGGCCTGGGCACCATGGCTCTGGGAGCTCCATCCCCCGCCACTTCACTGGCGGAGGGAAAGAGTCACTGTAGCCACAGGAACAATGCTGTTCAGCGTGAGGTGTGAGAACGATGCCTGCCAATGGGAACTCTCCCTGGGTCCCTGCACTGTTCTGCTGACCACTGGGCACATGTCACCCACTGGGACACACAAAGAGAGCCATCTCTGTGCTCAGCTTGGGGATGATCACACTTTGTAGGCCTACAACTGTCCATGGTGTCTGTCTAGTTTTAGAATGTTGAAAAGCTTTGGAAGTTAGTGTCCTCACGGAAAAAATCCCTGCCACCATTCCTGCCACCACTTTATGGCTTTGGGGGAGTCACAAATAGGCCTTTCACCTGTATAGCAAAGAGGGATTGTGGGAACAAACCTAAGTTCATGTCAACTTAGCAAGGACCTTGGGTAAGGACTAGAAAGAAGGGATCACAGCACAATTCAGGCTGTGTGAATGTGGGAGAATGAGAATCCTCATTCAGCTGAGGACTTTTGCTGACTCCATCCTCAGAATCCAGCACTTGATATGCTTCCTGGGAATGCTTGTTGAATGGAGTGAAGAGGGTTGCTGGCACACTGCTTTGAAGAATAGGAGGTAGACAGATTCACTGCATAGATCAATATGGGAGTGGGAAACATGGCACTTTATGCAGACTCTGGGTATGATGACCTCAGGAGTAAAAATGTGGCTTAGAGACAGACTCCTGGTGCCCCAGAGTAAAGGCCCCATGGCTTCATCTTCATATGGAGATGCCTGTACAGTAGTCCTTCCTCACAAGAATTTCATGTGAGTTACTGTCTCACTGTAGTCTGGGCAATCAGCCCAACCCCTATGCACTATAGTTATATTCAGAAACCCCTCAATGGGACAACAACCCACACTAAAGCATATGTCTTTCAGAAGAGATCCAGCTCGATCAAATCCAGAATGACCTCAGGTGACTGAGGTCAAGGGAGCTCTGACGTCAGAAATCTTATCTGTCTTCCTCTCTGGGGCCTGCAACTCACAGCAAATGGGAGTAGAGTACAGGCTTCAGTGCTGAGGGTGGAGCCAAGGGCCTGGCCACAGGCCTTAGTCACAACCCTGCAGGCACCAGCACCATGCAGGCTCACGGGAGACTTCTGCCCCTTAGGCATACTCTTCACAGCTTAGCCTCTGCGTCATCTCCACATCATGTGAGCACTCACACCTCTCCTCACGGGTTCCTGTACACTATTATTCTGACACTTGATGCATTTGCTGGCTTCTTTGATGCCACTCTTATATACAGTGAGATGGGCTGCATCAAGAGGCATCAGTTTTCTGCTATAAACACATTAACTGCGGTGGCATCCAAGACAGACCAATGAGCTGCTGAAGAAGGGGCTCAGGCACCCAAGGAGTTTTCATTTCCTTCCAGTTCTGGGATGACAACATTACAGGTCAGTGCCACTCAGTATAGTACACCTCAGGGTGCACCACTCGAGGTGGCCATAAAGACAAACACATGACAAAAGCTGACCTACAACCGAGGGTCTCACTGTCATCAAAGCTGTTCTGTAACCTGAAAGGTTGAGAGGATAGTTAAACAAGACAGCATTGGATGTGCTCCAGGGCCTGGTAAGCTACCCTTTTCGGGTATGATCCTTGAAGTGGGTGAGGAACCACCCCAAGCTTTCCTTCATGCAAAATGGTAGCAAACAATCTTCCTGGACTGTTCTGGAAGCCAATAAGAACACATACACATCAATGCAAGCATCACAGACAGATGCTATGCCACACTGTCAATTTTCACCATGTGCCTTTGCCATTTTTGTCTCTTTTGGTATCATTTGGTGTCATTCGCTCATGATTTCCAACCTCACCTCACTTGGTGTCACCATATACTGGATACTCAGCCTCTCCAAGTAACCAAGAAGAGAATATTGCTTTGTAAGAAGAAAACATTAAGACATATTTTCAGACAGCACAGAATCCACCAAGCTCTGAACTATTAATACAGAACACACATTCTCTGTCTGTAAGGATCTTACTGTCTGACTGAACAGACTATTAAAACTAGGCATGTGTGTGTGTGTCAGAGACATGATAGGAGCCTGCCACCTCCCCATCATGGGGTTATAGTTCCATGACATGGATGAAGACAGGATGACTGGAAAGAGACCCTATCTGATCTCAAGGGATCGAGAAGGCCTCTGGAAGATTCTCAGTCAACACAAAACACTGCCCAGGTTGTGGTTGGTATCATTTTGCAACCAGTCCATTCAAAAGATTTCTTTAGTCAGGCATGGTGGCTCATTCCTCAGCACCCAGGAAACTGAGACAGAAGCACTGTCCCAGTCTTAAGGCCAGCCTGGGCTATCTAGCAAATTCTAGGTCAGCTTGGGATACAGTGTTGAGTCTTGTCTCAAACAAACAGAAAAAATACTTTTCTTTTTTGATTCATGGTAGGGTTTGAGTATGAGATATCATTCACAGGCTCTTGTGTTTTGGACACTTTTCCCCAATTATTGGTGTTATTTTGAGTGGCACTGTGGGGCCTGTAAGGAATAAGGAATAATAACGCAGTGAGCCCAGTGGGTTATAGCCCCAGCCATTTCTGGCCAGAATTCTCTGTTCCCTGACCCACCATGAGCCCTGTGCACCTGTGGCAGCACCTGCAGCTGCATGCTGTCACTGCCCTGGTGGAATGTGCCCTAGGGAGCAGGGGTCAGTTACTCTCCCTTAGGTCACAGCAATGAGATAAGTAACTAATATATTTTATTTTCTTGAAGTAAGTGCTCACATGGACATATCTAAGAAGGTGATCAAGACAGCTCCTAGGTCAGGACCTACTAAATCACTCCACAAAGCACTAGTTTGCAGAACATTATGTGGACGCCATCCCTCTGATGGTCAGGGTGCAAGGCAATGATCTCCCAGGTACATTCAATAGTGTTATTACTCCACGAGAAATTCCTTGGCCTAGCAAGTCCCTTACTATCCTCTCAACAGCAAATAGATTTGTTCCACATACCCAAATTTGGCTTTTCATGGACGGCACAGCCACCACATGCTGCTGCTTTTCTGATCTCTAGAGCACACCTGGAGGAAGAATCCATTCTCCTAGAAACAGTACCACCGCCGCCACCGCCTTCCTCACTCTGTGAGGACACGCTGCAGCTTGAAGCTGAGGGTTCCTGATCACCACTGGCCAGCACGGCCAGCACATAGCAGAACCTACTTCACTCTGGTGTCTGGCTTAAGAAGGCCACCAAGAAGCTGCATGTGTCTGCATCTGTTGGGCTTTTTTTTTCTGTTCCAACATTCCTTGAAGGGCTCCACCACAGTGGGAGTGGACCATCTAGTGAAGGGACTCGTGTCCCAGGGACCCTGTCATTGGGAGACGGGGGTCCAGCTGTTTCTCATCTCAGGGAGAATCTATTACACATGTTCTGCTTCAGCAGCTGAAGTGGCGGGCAAATATGAAGCATGCTTGTGACATCAGCAAGACCCATGCTTTCATGCGTTAGGTGGCCTTTATATCCAAGCTTCAATTTCCCATATGTAAGTGGATCTGCCACTGTCCCCAAGAGAAAATGGGAGGATGTGGACTTAGTTGCTGCTGCTAGGCTCTGAGGCATCCCTGTGTAGATGAGAGGAATCAGGGGTGACCAGACAAGGACAAGCTGGCTTAGTGAGCTCGTCAGGGACCTTCAGTCCTGTGTCCTTCCCTAGTTTGCTCTTGCACAACTTGGGCTAAGCCAAACAAGCCTTTCACTAAAACAAACGCCGGAAGGCTACATACACAAAGAAGAGAAACTGGATCTGTAAAAATTCTCTGTTCTTGTATGAAATGTTTTATACTGAGCATGTAATTAATATTCTAAGAATAGTTAAGATAACCCAAACTTTGAGAATTTCATTTCTGTTTTCTATACATTTAAAACTTAAGTTTTAAAGGCCACTGGAGCAAGCTGGAGAGGTTGCACACCGGTTAAGAGCAGTGATGGCTCCCTCACTCTGTGAGAGCACACTGCACCTTGAAGCTGAGGGTCGCTGACCACCCCTGACTGGCACAGCCAGCACGCAGCCTCTTCTGGAGGACCTGGCACAGCACACACATGGTGGAGACATACATGTGGGTGAAACACTCATGCACATAAAATAAAAGTTAATAAATCTTTAAAAAAAATAAAGGCAGTGTGGCCCTTGGGAAACAGAAGCAAGAGGGTCTGTGCATGTTCAAGGCCAGCTAGAGCCACATAGTGAGAGCACAGGTTGAAAGGCAGAAGGAGAGGGAGAGGGAGAGGGAGAGGGAGAGGGAGAGGGAGAGGGAGAGGGAGAGGGAGAGGGAGAGGGAGAGGGAGAGGGAGAGGGAGAGGGAGAGGGAGAGGGAGAGAGGGAGAGGGAGAGGGAGAGGGAGAGGGAGAGGGAGGGGAGGGAGAGGGGGAGAGAGGGAGAGAGGGAGAGAGGGAGGGAGAGAGAGAGAGAGAGAGAGAGAGAGAGGGAGGGAGGGAGGGAGGGAGAGGGAGAGGAGAGGAGGGAGGGGAGAGGGAGAGGGAGAGGGAGAGGGAGAGGGAGAGGGAGAGGGAGAGGGAGAGGGAGAGGGAGAGGGAGAGGGAGAGGGAGAGGGAGAGGGAGAGGGAGAGGGAGAGGGAGAGAGAGGGAGAGAGAGAGAGAGAGAGAGAGAAAGAAATCCCAGAGAACAAACCTTCTATCTCAATGGACAACAAACACAGAAACCCAATCAGCACAGAGTGGAAAGGAAGGCCAGGCCAACGTTAGCCCCACACCCTTTGTTTCCCGCTGCAGAACTGATTTAAATTATGCTTTCATGAGATGGTACCAAAAAAGAAGCACTTATTAGCATGCAGGGTGTCATTTAGGTGGAGAAGGGAGGTGAGCTGGAGAAGTCAGGAGGCTGAGGAGCCAGGGTTTCTCTCTGGGTTTTGTGACTCACTCATGAGATCTAGCTTATATCTTACAGTTTCACTGTTCCCCTTGGGAATGTTTGTGACCAGCCATGAAGTAGCTAGTCTAAACACCCTCCAGTAGATACACAACGCGTTTCTATTCATAGTTAATTTATTCTTTACTGCCCTTGTCCCAGAACCCCAATAAACTACACAAAAACAACAACAAAAAAAACAAAACAACAACAACAAAAAAACATTGCTTGATGAGACTTGAGGAAGGGCTGCATAGTACGAGCACTACTGCTCTGTCAGAGGACTCACACCCCATCAGGAGGCTTCCAGGAACTCTAGTTCTATCTAAGGGGACTGACAGTCTCTTCTAGACACGTGTACATACACACACACACATCCATATGCTTACACACACACACACACACACACACACACACACACACGCACGCACGCACGTACACACAAATCTTTAGGGTTCGAGACAGACTTTTCATGGTTGGGGGAACTTACTGACCTTCCGGAAAACCCAAGATCAGTTCCGAGCATCCATGCCAGGGCACTCCCAACTGCCTGTAACTTCAGCTCCAGGGAATCTGACAGCTCTGGCCTCCAAGGGGACGTGCACTCACTTGCACTCACTGATACATGCACACATGCATGCACATATACATTTAAAAATAATGAAAAATACTTTAAAAATAGCAATAAACCTGAGAGAGAGAGAGAGAGGAAGGACATGCAGGAGCCTTTCACTGTAAGTGTGCGATCCCGGGCGACCTGAGAGACAGAACAGATACTGTGAGCGCCTGCCGGGCGACAGCGACTGCATGCAATGCCTACTATACATGTTTCCCTTTGAATTCCCAGGAAGAAGCTGATGTGGACATGGCTATTTCCACTTTACAAATGGCGGCACTGAGGCTGTACGTCCAAGGCTGCACAGTTTCTAGGAGGCAGCTCTGAGATTTCTCCAGGTCTGTCTAGGATGGAAGTTGAGGCTAACCTTTAGATCCCCCCTCTTATATCTCCCTCCCTCCCATTAACCAGAGTCCTGAGTTACCAAACGGTTCGTAAACACAGACAAGGAAGGAGAAAGATGTGGTAGTACCAGGCTTACAACCACGCATTTAGAAGAACCCCAACTTCACTGCTGAGGATGAAGCAGGCGCCTGCTGCTCCCCACACATACCCCATTTCTCACTTGGCTGTCTCCATGGCATTAATCAATACTCACGCAAATGGTTAGATACTCAACAAAGTCAATTACTTGGAAATACAGTTTAACTGCAAGCCACTTAGGTCACCATGGGTTTCAGCTTCTTCCTAAGGAAGCTCATTGTGTCAAACCGAAAAAGAAGCACGCAAACCAGAAGGACATCCAGGCCAGACAAGAACTGGGCAGCAGCAAGCGCCTTGCATTCTTACAGGAACCAAGAGCATCTGCCTGGAAACAGCCACTGCTCCCTGCGACACTGACAGTCTGGACCAGGACCTGCTGTGGGCCTGAGGACGGGCAGAGCATCAGGTAGAAAGCCACTTCACTGTAACATGGAGGGGCGCCGATGGAGACGAGGAAGGAAGAGAGGGAGCAGGAGTAAGCGTGTGGGCAGGGGGACGTCCACGCATTTTACACTAGTGTGACTAAGGCAACAGTCAGAACATTTGTAGATAGTATTGTTGTTTCCGAAGATAGTACATAATTTTATTTTGATGCAACCAACCCATGCTGGCTAGTTTTATGTCAACCTGACACGAACCAGAGTCATCAGAGAGGAGGAAGTGTCATTTGAGAAAATGCCTCCATAAGATTTCGTCAATAGGAAGCATGTAGGCATTTTCTTAATTAGGGATTGGTGTGGGAGGGCCCTGCCCATGGTGCCCCTGGGCTGGTGGTCCTGGGTTCTATAAGAAAGCAGTCTTAACAAGCCATGGGGAGAAAGCCAGTAAGCAGCACCCCTCCATGGCCTCTGTACCAGCTCCTGCCTCCAGGTCCCTACAACACTGGAGCTCCTGCCCTCACTGCTTTTGATGAAGAACTATGAATGAAATAAACCCTTGCCTCCCCAAGCTACTTTTGGTCATGATATTTCATCACAGCAATTGTAACCCTAAGCCACCACCCATTCCTAAAATTTTCCTTTTCCTCCCAATAACTGTGAATAAATTTTTTTCTATCAAAGATCATTTTCTTTTCTGTCCCTCCAAAGAAGCTGAGTGAGACTACTTAGACCAGTGGTTCTCAACTTGTGGGTCATGACCCCTTTGTGTCTAAAAACATTCACAATGCAATTCATAACAATAGCAAAATTACAGTTATGAAGTAGCAATGACAGTGATTTTATGGTTGGGGTCAGTACAGCATTAGGAAGATTGAGAGCCACTGACTCAGACCAACTTACTGAGAGTTGTTTCTCGGTTCTAGATCATCTGTGTCCTTAATAGTCAAATGACTTAAATATAAAATAGGAAGCTGTGGATAACAATGTCCTCGCATTAGGACAGAGCTGTGCTCACAATCCCTGTGCCAGGGCAAGCGTAGGGGTGTGGGGAAAGAGAGTGTATGTCTATATGTGAGTGTCTGAGTTGTGTGTGAGAAAGGGTGTGTATAAGAACATGTGCTGTGTGTATGAGAGAACGTCTGCATGCTAGTGTGTGAGTTGTGTGGCTCACAGCGTATGTATGTGAGAAAGAATCTGTGTGAGAGTGTCTGAGTGTATGAATTGTGTATGTTTAGTTTGAGAGAGTTGTGTGTGTGTGTATACAAGCTGTGTGTGAGTTGTGTTTTGTGTGTGTGTGTGATAGTGTGTGTGTGTATGTGAATGTCTATGTGTCTGTGTGTGTATGTCTAGATGGAGCCTGGGACATTGCAGGAGAAAAGCAGGGCTTTAGATCCCTGAGAGAGCACACTGGACAACTTAGGCTCTCCACAGCTGACTGACCTCCCTCCAACCTGTCTCTCATGTGATGAACAGCACATATTTTTCCCAGTCAGCTGGGCACAGAAGAGAAAAAAAAAAAAAGAGTACAGCTTGTGGCCATGGCATGGAACAAAGCTAAATGGGTCATCTGCAGACAGACCCTCTAACCTTGACCTCATTAGCGCCCACGCAGAGGCCACACCAGAGAGCAGAGGCAAATGGCCATGCACTGAGCACAAGCAACCAGCAACTCTCCATCCCAAAGAGCACTCTCGCCCCAGCCTAAATTCCGCAAAGTGCTCGTTTAGCTTGGGGTATGCTGGACACTAGATGTTCTGTCTCTGGGCGCTGGAGAAGATAAATATCAACCCACTTGTCCACACCCCTCGCGGTGAGGATGCTGCAGGGGCGGTGGGATTATCTCAATTATGCAAAGTCCCATCACTTGGAGCACTGAGCAGCAAATGGATGCCATGTAAGAGTTACCAATTTCTTCTCATTTGTAAAAATAACAATATTCTATTTTCATATTTATAGTCATAAATCTTCCCATGACAGGGAAGGGAATAAACTCATTACCAAAACCAGAACTTTTCTCTTAAATTTTTGATTAGAATATAACCTGAATATTAAAAGACTAATGCTCTATTAAAAACCTGAGAGAAATTCATTCATCTAAAAATAAAAATAAAAAAATAAAAATTAAACCATTTTGAAGACATACAAATTAAACCAAAATGTGACCCCAGATTATCAAAACTTAAAAAATACTTTAAGTTTTATTTATATACATGTGTACAAGTATGCGTGCCTTCAGAGTGCCGGGGGGCGTCAAGCAAGCCACCTCTTACGGGGGCTGGGAACTCTGGGTCCTCTGCAAGACCAGGACACTCTCTAAACTGCTGAGCCATCTTTCCAGTCCCAAACATTTGCAAAAGCACGTTTGTTGCTGATGGTGATACAGAACTCTGTGTTTTGTGTGTGCAAATGGATAGTTACGTATCCACCAGAGATTAGGAGCCCCAACTGGTGATACCTGCCTTCAATTACAGCCAGTGGGAGGCCGGGGCAAGGGGACTGTCGAGGCAGCCTGGACAACACGGTTAGATTCTATTATAGTGAAGTAGGACAAGAGAATGGGTACAGATACATCACAAGACCTCTGACACCCTATGGACTTAACAGGTTCATCTCTTGGGACTCATTCTAATGACATAAGCAGAGGTGATCTCCAGCTAGTGATATGCTAGTTTATCATTAAAGCAACACTCACAGTCCTTATGCAGAACTTGGTTGTACTTAAACTATATCAATCTAAGTTATTGGTTTAATATGATTACTTATATTGTCAATATGGAATAATAGAGCTCCTAACACAGCTCACCCCTGACAAGACTGATTTTTAAAAACTTTAATAATCTGATAAATGAATGGCTGCTTGTCTCTTTCTTGTAATTTCAGTTTGTATTCTACTTTAAAAAAACACTTTAAAATAAAGGACTGTTAGGTACAATGAACTGTAGGCATCTTTGAAAATATATTTCATATCAGAAATAATCAATGGTCATAAAAGCAATGTTTGAGAAAAGAATTGGAACTAAGAAACGACATGAGGTTCTAGTCTCCGGCAAGCGCCTCATCTGTCAAAGGCTCCGCATCTGCTTCCCGAAGCCTGAGGTCACATGATCTAATGATGAAACCCAACACAAGATCACAACTTACATTCTAACCATCCCATAGACAGTGCCTCCCTCTAAGACACACCCCCAAACTCCCCGGCTCTGTCCACTGGCATTCCATACTTAAGATGTAATTGGTCCCTTAAACTGTTGGCAGCTCAGTGTAAATATTTCCTCAACTAAGAACGTGTAGGTCTAATGTTATGATTAATATACCACAAAGCGCTTTTTAAAAAAAAAAAAAAGGGGTAAATAGGCAAGGCAGAAAAAAGCCCGGATGGAATACATTGTTAAGGATAAGTGCATTTGTAAAGCCTTCCCCTCCAGTGGAAGAACGGTGTGTTTTATCATGAACAAGAAGTCTGTCGTTGCCCTCACTAATCCTAATTATTAAATAACTGCACAGTAAGTCTGTCATTGCCCTCACTAATCCTAATTATTAAATAAATAACTGCACAGTTCCATTCTGAGTCTTGAGAGATGTTCTCACACACTTGTTTTCATACCTCACAGTGTGACGACCTACCATAACAGGGAGCTCTCAAGTTTGTTCAACTTATGGAAGCCGAGACGAGCATACACCCTCAGTGGTAGTAGTTTTTGGGATAAGACAAGCATCATTGAACTGACTTTCTTAAGGTGACAAGGAAAAAAAAAAAAAAAACAAAGATGGAAAACTAATTTAAGAGGTTTTTTGGTTTTGTTTTGTTTTGTTTTGTTTTTGGATTTGGTTTTTTCGAGACAGGGTTTCTCTGTGTAGCCCTGGCTGTCCTGGAACTCACTCTGTAGACCAGGCTGGCCTCGAACTCAGAAATCCGCCTGCCTCTCTGCCTCCCAAGTGCTGGGATTACAGGTGTGCGCCACCACCGCCCGGCGTGTTTTGTTTTGTTTGTTTGTTTGTTTGTTTTGGTTTTTTGGGTTTTTTTTTTTTGAGACAGGGTTTCTCTGTGTAGCCCTGGCTGTCCTGGAACTCACTTTGTAGACCAGGCATGGCCTCAAACTCAGAAATCCACCTGCCTCTGCGTCCCAAGTGCTGGGATTAAAGGTGTGCACCACCACTGCCCCTGATTTAAGGTTTTTAAAAGGTCTTGGAACACTGTTAGTGGTGGTGCTAAATGGTTTATAAAGGAAAGGGGGAGCATAGCGTCAAATGTCACGTGCTTAATTTTTATTTTTTTTATTTTTATTTTTATTTTTTTTTTTTTTTTTGGTTTTTTTCGAGACAGGGTTTCTCTGTGTAGCTCTGGCTGTCCTGGAACTCACTCGGTAGACCAGGCTGGCCTCGAACTCAGAAATCCGCCTGCCTCCACCTCCCAAGTGCTGGGATTAAAGGCGTGCGCCACCACCGCCCGGCTATGTGCTTAATTTTTAAAACAAGTATTGCCTCTCCCAATTTTAATAGTAAAATTTTTTTCTACTATTAGGGTCAGAGGAACGCACACACACATACACACAGAAACACTAATACATACACATGACACATACGTTTATACATACACACATGCACACAAACACAAACACAAACACACTTGTGCATGCACATGTGCACAGCCATACATGCACACACATATATACACACAACATACACACACACATACACATACACACAAAACACACATACACACATCTTTTCTTTTACCTCTAAATTCTGTGTTACACAATTAGGACTTTGGTTACTTCACTGGAGTTTTTTGAGATCCTAAGAACCTCATTAACATTTCTGAAAGATTGCATGTTATTAAGAAAAGACAAAACTAAGTAAGTTTTTGTTTGTTTGTTCATTGTTTTGTCTTGTTTATTTAGTCCTCTGGAACTTGTTGTTTGGGGGGGAAAATATAAAGTCTGAAATAGTTTGAAATTTTCGAATTTTATACCATCCCGCCAACTGACCCAGGATAGCTTTGATTACACTTTTAGTGATTAGCTGTTTTTTTTTTAATTTTAAAATATCTACAGAATAAAAAAACAACAACATTTTATAAAAATGTGAGGGCTCAAATTATTTCATGTAATTTTTACTTACTAATTACAAAAGCCATGAAGTTATTTCAAAAGTCAACATTGCAAAACTCAGTGATCTGGTAAAAGAGAGAAAATAGTTCCCAGTGACCTGGCTGTGATCATGGGGTCAGCGGTGGGTTCCCCACCTCGCCAGCAGATGCTGGCCTCCATTCTTATTTGCTGACATCCTTGGCATGTATCTTGGTGAGTGCTCATGACAGTACCGCCATGCATGACACAGTGAGCCTCATGAGAAAGCAGTCTGACAATAATTTTGTGTGTGTGTAGCTACATCACATCATCCATAGAAAGTTGTCAGGGACTGTATTTATAGAAAATGAAAGTGATAAATACATTTTAAACAAGATCCTTCAAATCAAATGAAAATTAATATACACGGGGCGGGGGGGGGGAGGGGGGGGAGGGTCTATTCTGTGTTATAGGAGGTAGCTGAGCCAGAGGGTAGGTCTTCCTTTTCCTGGACTCTGGATTTAACAGACTGGTGTGTCTCAGCACTCATCACCAAGCGGTAAACTAACATCTGCGATAACTGATAGATAACCGAAAGAAACTGCAGCTAGGGGTTAGCCTCAGCCCAGGGGGAGTTCAGAGATGAAGCCTTGGCTTCTCAAAACCCACAACAGAACAATCATTTCAGCCCAACACTATCTTCTGAACTCTCCAGATTAATTACCTTCAAGTCTCGCCAAGCTCATTAACACAGAAACTGGCCCCGACCATGCTCCCTCCACGCTCCCTGTTCTCAGTTCTTCCAAAGGAAGATACCTCTCCCAGCAAAGACAAGGGCTCTGGACCCGCAGGAGCGGCTAACTCCCGGACTTCAGTGCTCACAGCGAATACAGGACTTATCTCTAAATTGCACCCCACAACGCAGATCTCTAATATCTTCTTAGATTGCCTTTTTAAAGCTGAAAAAAAAAAAACTGACCCGTATCTATTTTTCTTGTATATCTCCAAAGGCCAGTTAGCATTTTATAGAGCGGGAACAATACCCAGACGGCCTCTGGAAGCCGTGACCTCTCGGATGAGTTATCAGATAACTCTGATGAGCCTGTCAAGACCTCCAGAGCTTGTGGCTGCTCATGCGTGGCCTGTGTTCCAAGTGGCTGGAAAAACAAACTTCTCCCTCCCCTGCACCAGACTTCTTCTTCTACCCTATCTCCCTAAGTCCCTTGGGCTCCCGGGGGGTGGGGGGGGGGTGGCTCTAGGCTCCTGGTATCAGCAGCACTGGGTCTGCAGGAAGAAGGCCGACAGATTAAAGGCCTCTGTTCAACAAATGTTTGTTTGCCCACTGCAGCGAGGGTGGTGTGTGTGTGTGTGTGTGTGTGTGTGTGTGTGTGTGTGAAAGTTTGCCCCATTGTGCTCGGCCAGAGTTAACGGGGAGAAACCTCAGGAAGCTTGTTCAAGAGGTGATAAAGAATTAGACCTACTATTAAGAAAAGACCAAAGAGACAGAATATTGTGGAACACCAAGGAAATTTCTCAATTTCCCAATATCACAGAAAAAGTGCAACACAACTGCCGTGAAATGGAGCCTCCATAAGACTCCCAAAAGTCCCCTGTAGGTGTTCCTGCTGTGTTAGATAGTCCCAATCCAGACATCTAAACTTCTAAAACCACCTGGAGTTTTATCTACTTGGGCTGTGCTTACACCACTGAATCTAGCCCACTTTTTCTTTCGTATTTCTCATGCAGAGTATTTCTGGATGCCGGAATCCCACCTCTCACCTCCCCCTCGGGACTCCTCCCGTCTTCTAACGTTCAGTCCCAATCCCTAGATTATCTTTTCTTTGCTTGTCTGGAAAAAAAGCAAAAAATCCAAAGAAAGAAAACACGAATCTGTGGGAGACACAGATTAAACTGTCCCAGACAGGAAAAGCCTTGGAGTTGTGTGGTCCAGCCAAGGCCGGCCACGCAGACTTGGGCAGGGAGACCACGGGGAGCAGCGGGGATGAGACCCGTCAGGGGTATGGCCCGGGGTGCACTGGCTGAAGTTCCCCGCTAGATATTTTCCTTCCGAAGAGGAGCCCGAGGCACTCAGCCTCCTCGGCCAGAGACAAGGGGGTGCGGGTGCAGCCGAGGCCGGGGTGACGGGGTCCAGGGTCACCGGGGCTCGGGGTGGCGCGAGGAGGCTTTGCTGGTCTGGGCGTGGGGGTGCGGGCGGCTCCGTCCCGTTGAGCCGCTTAGCGGACTGCCAGCCACTCCCCGGCGGGTGGTGGGGCCGGGCCCGGACCCAGCGGGCGCGGCCACTCCCGATGTCCCACCGCGGGTCCCGCGGGCTAGGGCGTCGTGGGAACCGGGGCTGTCAGTCCTGGAATGGAGGGTCCGCCGGGTCGCAGCACGGGACGAGGGGGAGACCCACGCGAGACCCACGCCCTCGGGAGCCAACCTCAGCCGGGCCTCTTCCCCACGCCGGGCACCTGAACGGCGGCCGCAGCCCTCAGGACCGGGGACCGGGCTGCCACCCGCGGCGCGGGCGTCCCCTCACCCCAAGACAGGGACCCAACAATATCCGGGCTAGAGAAGTTGGGGGCGCGCGCGGGAGGCTGAGGCGGGGCCCGTGGGACGCCGTGGGAGCGACCCAAACGGATGGCTGCCAGGACTTACCGAGCGGTTCCCGCATACTGTCCCGCGCCGCAGCCGCTGCCGCTTCGGCCGGCCGGGGAGCAGCACGAGCCACCCCGCCTGCTACTACCCGGTGGAGCATGCTCGGAGCACAGCCGCACGCCCCGCCCTCCGCCCCTCGCCGTCCCGCCCACCGCCCAGCATCGCTCCGCCCATCGCCCGACTTGGTTCCTTTCCTCCTTCGGTGCGGGCTTTGGGAGGTAGAAGGCTGCACCTGGACCCAGGCTGGGACAAGCACTTCTGAGACAAGGAACAGCGAGCGCAGCTGGCACGGGGCTGACCATCCTTTCCCCTCTTCTTCTGGCACTGTGTTTGGACCGTGTCAACCCAAGGCAAATAAATGTCCATATACACACAGATACACAGGAACACAGATACACTTATATTAAATCACACGCTGATGCACACAGACATTCACACACACACACACACACACACACACACACACACACACACACAGAGGCACGAAAGGCAGAAAGCAGTGATAGGACAGCAGCCTAGTCTTTTAGGGATTAGGTGCCATGAAGATGCACTGTCTCTTTGGAGAGGTGAGGAAGTCAAGGGTAGGAAAGGATTCGCCACATGCAGGCTGCGGACATAGTAGGTGCCTGGTAGGAAAGTTCAGACCCTGCTGGATATTTCTTAATGCCAGTCTGGCCCCTTGTGTCTCTCTTGCAACATCAGGGAGCTCAAACCACTGTCCCTACCTGGTGGGTGAGGTTCAAACCTTGGAAAGCCAAGGGAGAACCTCAAATGGTAAAGTCGCTGAGGATTAGGGAGAGCGCGGGGACATTGGCTGACCCAGATCCACCAAGTCAAAGGACCAATTGTTTTGTCACTTATTATAAAGCCATCAGGCAGGGATGGGCTGTTTCAATAGCGTGTGTCATTGCCAACTCAATGAACTAAGAAATTTGTGATGGGGGGGGGCACTGTATTAATCAGGGTTCTCTAAGAGGAAACCTAATAAACCTCAAGGATAATCTAAAAAGTTCCACGTATACATTTGGTTGCTTTGGCCCAAGTAATCCAACAATATCCGTTTCCTGACAGAAAGACTGAGGATTTGGTAGTTGTTCAGCCTACAACTGAATGTCTCGGTGGTCCCACCGTGATGCTGGGCTTCCAGATAGATCCTAGCAAGCTTTAGGTTTGTGGTCTACATTGGAATTCCGAAGGAGATTCTCAAACTACTGAAGAAATGGATCAAAAGAACAGAGCAGATGAACTATCCAGGGAGACTGAAGGCAAGCAGGCAAAAAGCAAAAGCTTCCTTCTTCCACGCCCTTTCATGTGACCCGCCACCGGAAGCTGTGCCCAGATTTAGGGTGGGACTTCTGATCTCAAATGATCCAACCAAGAAAACCCCCTCACAGGTGTGCCTAACTGCCTGAGTTTGGGTTAATTCCACCTGTGGTCAAGGTGACGCCCAAGATCGGCCTCTGAACACACCCTGTTTTCTGAGCCCATGATGATCACAGACAGACTCCGTGTAGAGTACCTACCTTGTTACACTTGTTTGCATCTGTCTTACCCGTGGGCAGCCAAACACTTTGCAAGACTGTTTTATCAGCCACTGAACTGAGATCAAGATGTGTCTGCCCGGAGAACAACATGGTGTTGTTGAGTTTCTGGCTCAGCTCCACCAAAGTTTCATAACGGAACTCAGAGGCCATATAGTTGCGGTAGAAAAGCAACATTGATGAGATACCAAGACACTGAACCAAAACGGAAGAAATAAGAATGTTTTAGCAGGAAGACTGGCAAGACAGATTTAATTAGGAAAAGTAGTGAGACTAAAATCCTTCCATTCAAAAGAGGGCAGCTTCACAGTTTCAAGGATTTTTGTGTTTCCTAGACCCTCCTGGACCCTTCTCCAGCCCTTTCGCTTTCCTTTTGTCCATGACCCATGTATGCCCTGCCCCACTCTCATGCATTCTAGCAAGGCCATCGTCAGGGCCGGCCAGGCCATCGTCAAACAACAGGCATAAGGAGACCTTGGGAGCATGACAGGTGGTGGGGACAGTCTCTTCGGCTGATTTCCACATTGGTCACCAGTGTGTAGACCTAGTGTGAGACAGACACACATCAGTAAGTATCTAGAGCTTGGGCTCTAGCACTCGGGAGGCTGAGGCAGGAGGATGACTAGCTCAAGTCAGCATGACTATGTAACAAGACCCTGTCACAAAGACGAATAAACACGTAAGTAAGTAAAATGAAAACAGCCTGTGAAAATATTTATAAAAACCAAGTATATGTAAATTGCACGCAGTCTGTTTTATATGCATATTTATATGCACACACGTGTTTGTGATTACGGCTTTCTATTAGAGACCATCCCTTCATAAGGCAGATCTTGGCAGTTCAGGAGACACCTGTATGTGTTTTATTTTGACCCTAAAAGGACTAGCTTGCCTTCTCCTAAACTCCCAGGTTCTCAGTCATCACTTTCCAGAATCTTCAGCTGCTTTTCTCTCAGCTACTTGATGTTGGAGGATAAAAATGTAAAGGGAAATAGCCACTGGCTATGTGTTGTAAAATATAGACTTCGGTGGAAAAGCATTTTTGTAACAATAGCGCTGTAAGCACAGGCTGGAGAGCGCATGCCCGCCCCGCCCGGATGCTCAGTGCCTGCCCCCACCTTCCTCTGAGTCCTGGACAAGAGCTTTACAGACTCAGGAAGGAACTTAGATTATTGAGTCATGGGACAGATGTGCAATGACCAGAGAAAGAATACTTAAGAAGGAATTTTTTTCAGAAAGAGACCAAATTCTGTTTCTTTAATTCAATTCCTTTTCGAGCACCTGCAACGACCCTCCCACGCCCTTCCTTCAGGGCTCTTTTCTGGTGGCCATTAAGTGTTCTTTGGTTAATTTAGATATTCTGTGTTTTCTCTCCTTTAGTCTGTAAAACACTACCAAGTGTCATATTTATTTGAAAAGACTGATGTTCTTGATAAAATTTTTATTCCTGCCTGTTGACGTCTATAAAAAGCCGAGCAAGAGTGGTTATGAACAGAGAAGAAAGCATTTTGGGTCAACAATACCATAAAACTTGATGAGATGTTCATATGTGTTACAGTAATACTTCGGTGCTGCCTCAGTACTCTTACTATAAACTAGGTGTCAGTGTCTCTGAGAGGTTCTCTAGTCCGGGACCCACTGAAAGGATTTGATTAATAGATTCTTGGGATTTACTGACAAGGGACATGACCAGGGTTCTTCTTGTATGTGTGTTTCTAGAATCTATACTTCAAGTCTCCAAATCATTTCTAAACACGGCAAACTTTGAGAGACAAGGCCCAAGCACAAAAATTGTAAATACCTACTGTGGTGGTTTGAATATGTTTGGCCCAGAGAGTGGCAATATGAGGAGATGTGGCCTTGTTGGAGTAGGTGTGTCACCGAGTGTGTGTGCCCATAGGTTCGCTCTCCAGACCCAGGGGGCAAAAACCCTGTTAGAAATAACCTGTGTTGAGAATATAGCAGAAGGGTTGGCATTTAACACACACTGGGAATTCATAGCTATTGGCATCACCCAGTGTCCCACCTCACGGTCTTCCATGTTGGCTTAGACCTAACACTGAAACATAATTCACGAACTTGGGTGCTAAGGAAAAGAAAACACTTTTCAATTATACTTAAAGAAATTGAATCTGCATGGTTATTGCAGGAAGTTTTAAGAAAAACATTTTTAATTACTGGTTATCTGAGTGTCAGATTTTTCCCATATAGGGCTACACATTAATAATGGAAACCAGCCTCTCCCCTGCTCCCAGACTCTGTCAACACTCACCACAGCAGAGTTGCTGTTGACTGGAGGTGGATGGGACATTCCAAGCACCTCTGGCCTGCACTCTGTCAATCCTTGCCAGATTCTTAAGAATAACCCTTGAGTGCTGGTCTCTCCTTGGAATGGTTGTATCTGGCTGGTGTCCCACTGGGACAGAGAGATGTCAACAGAGCTTTTAGAGAACAAAGGTATCATCAGCATTAGAGGGGTACCTCAGGCTCCTCCTCGTTCTCTTCTCACACCAGCCAATCGAGAATCAATCAAAACTAGTTCAGTACTTTTTAACCACACGTGACTTTATTTTTTAAATAAGAAATATGTGGGAGTCTGCAAGATGACTCAGTAGGTGAGGGCTCCCGCTGTCAATCCTGTTGACCTGGGTTTGATCCCAGAACTCACACGGTGGAAGAAATGAACTGTTGTTCTCTGACCTCACTGTGGAATGCACGCACAAGTGCCTCGAGCACACACACACACACACACACACACACACACACACACAGGTAAATAAATGCAAATAATAATTAAAATGGGAATCATGTGACCAGCTGAAAGGGGCTGGCAGGGCAGTGGTGATAAGCCTACCTAGTATTCTTGAGACCCTGGGATTTATCCTCAGCACTATAAACCAACAAAGACCTTGAATAATAATTTGGAACCAAGTAATTAAAAACAAACAAACAACCTTCTGGGCTGGGAATGTTCACAGAAATCTTGTCCTCAATTCAGTCTCCAGACCTGCAGAAAACTTAATGTGTGGAAGGTTACTTATAGTCCCAGGAGGTGGAGATTGGGAGATCAGAAGTTCACAGCTATCCTTGGGCTATCTTTTTTACTACATAGTGTACTGAAGGCCATCCTGGGCTACATGAGGCCCCATGTCAAAATAAATAAATAAATAAATAAATAAATAAATAAATAAAAGCTTCTATTAAGAAGGGAATATGTGACAGGTTTGTTAGATCTGTGGCATAAAGCAAGACGTGAATGACATCAAGGTGGAAGAGTCAAGCAGCCGTGGGGATTACTTTTCCTTCCATATTCATGAGCACTGCACGCTTCTGGGCTTGTTTGATATTGAATTATTCCATTTAAGCACTCGAAAGGAGATTATCCTTTAGAAGAAGCTTCCATCCCATTACTTATCTTCCTTTCTCACAACCATCTATGGCCTTTTATGGAAGGCTGTGTATTAATCTGCTGTGTCCATCACTGGGACAAACTACCGGAGACAATCAACACAGGGTTTACTTTGCCTCCTGGTTTCAGCTTAACATCAATTGGCTCTGTTGCTTTTTAACACTTTTTAAGGCAGAAGAGCATGAAGGGTAGTGCACTGTGAAGCAAAACTCCCCACCTCATGGCTACTAAGGGCCAAACAAGAGAGGGGAGGGGTCAGGCCTTGGCGGACCAATTCCTTTCTCCCAGGCCTTACCTACTGTCTTGGTTAGGGTTTCCATTGCTGTGAAGAGATACCATGACCAGGGCAACTCTTACAAAGTTTAATTTGTAAGACAACATTTAATTGAGGCTGGCTTACAGGTTCAGAGGTTCAGTCTATTATCAAGGAAGGAGCATGGCAGCATCCAGGCAGGCATGGTGTGAGAGAAGGAGCTGAGAGTTCTGTATCTTGTTTCAAAGGGAACCACAAGAAGACTGACTTCCAGGAAGCTAGAAGAAGGGTCTCAAAGCCACCCCCACAGTGACACACTTCCTCCAACAAGGCCACATTCCTAATATTGCCACTCCCTGGGCCAAGCATATACAAACCACCACACCTGCCCAAAAGTTTTCACCAGGCCAGTAGCAGCATTGGCTGGTGCCTACTTCTTCAACACGCGAGCCTTTGTGAAATATTTAAAGTCCGGGCATAACAAGCCAGTAGCATTTCAACATGCCCACCTTGGACTTTCCTTTTTTTTTTTAATTTCTTTCCCACCATTTTTAAACATGTGTATGAATGTGTATATATGTATGTGTGTGGGTACATGTGCACATGTTTATGTGCTTGCACATAGAATGTGCTGGTTGGTTTTGTCAACTTGATACTTATCTAGAAAAGGATCCTCAACTGAGAAAAAAAAAAAAACCCTGCCTCCATCACATTGCCTATAGGCAAGTCTGTAGGGCATTTTCTTAATTAATGATTGAGGTGGGAGGGCCCAGCCCATTGCGAGTGGTGCCATTTCTGGGCAGGTAGTCCTTGGTGGTTTGAGAAAGCAGGTTGAGCAAGCCGGCAAGCAGCTCTCCGCCATGGTTCTTGCTTAGTTCCTGCCTCCAGTGTCCTGCCTTGAGTTCCTGCTTTGGCTTTTTCCACTGAAGAACTATAAAGCATAAACCAAACGAAACCCCTTCTCCCCAAGCTGCTTCTGCTTGTGGTATGTATTACAGCAGTACAATGCCCTATTCTGTGGAAAGCCCCTTTTTGGACCTGCACGCCCTGCCTAACTGAGGATTTCCCTTCAGTAAATCAAACTAGGTCAGGGGCCAGACAGCTCAGAGCAACTAAGTCCCAAATCTCTCTGAAATGATGCTAGGTAACTAACCACCAGGGAGTCATTCCCTGCCTGGCCAGGCCTTTGAGAATGAAGCCCCAGGCAAGGCTGATATCAGGCTAGCCCCTAGAATGTTCTGTCTTCTGCCTGATCCAGAGTTGTCCCATGACCCCGCGGAACTCAGCGTGCCTATCACGTGATCCTTTCCTGTCACACCAACCTTTTGGTGTTATCCTCAGTCACCTTTATTAAAATAAGACCCAGGAGAGGAAGTGGAAGAGTACTGGGCCTGCTTGCTGGGTGAGGCCCTGGGTTCGATCTTCAGAGTAAAACCAAACCAAGCCAACAAAAATAAGTGGGCAAATAAAAACCAGTAGCAAACGTTCTTAAGTTGCTGCCGAGGGACCAATCAGGTTACCCAAGCAAAAGCCCAATGGTGGCGCTTTCGGAAAATGTTTACACTTTGAATTCTTTGTCAGTTCATTTTAAATCTTGGTTGTATGTGTATGTGTGTGTGTGTGGGGGGGGTGCTGAGTAGCTCAATGGCTAAGCACATATACTCCTCTTTCAGAGGACCCAAGTTTAAGTCCCAGCACCCACATCAAATGGCTTACAACCACTTGTAACACCAAGAGTACCCACACCCCTGGGCTCTGTGGACACCTGCACTCGTGTGCGGATACCCCCACCTAGACACGCCCGTATACTTTAAAACAAAAAATTTAATTTAAAACTAAATTTAAAAATTGTGGGGCCGGTTTCCTCGTTAAGCCAGCTCATTGTCCTCTCATCAGCGTCTTTGTGAGCCTGGATGCTGTGTATATCAAGCAGACTGCGTGCTAGTTGTGTGTTCTGTTTACTGTAACAACAATAAATCACATTTTCTAAACGACAAGACTGCGTGAATAGGAGATGATTAGCAGTTTGTAGAAAGCAGCTGGTACATGTGGACTATGACTGAGCAAGAGCGATAAATCAAATGAAAGGGGACTTTCACCATCAAGAGTTACAAAAATAACAGTAAATCTGTGCCCAGGGTCTTATCTAGCTGGGGTAGGATCTCTGAGCTCCGGCTAGCTGTGGCAATGTTTCCTTTGCCCTGCTTCCCTCCCTTCTGATCACTGGCTGCATTCTTCCCTATCAGCAACTGATATGCTCCTACTGGATACCTCCCTTCTGCTTGTAGCCTCTATCTGTGCATAGATACCTGTGGCAACTTCCTGGAGGGATGCTTTAAAGGCAAGTCCCAGGTCAGCCAGAGTTGCAGGCACCTCTTGGTTTTCCTGGTTAATGTGTGTATTCATTCTTTGCTGTGTAGTTTTAGAGTCTCTCCTATAGTTTTTGATGTCTGGAATATGAATTAGAACGTTGGCTAAAACCACCAACTATCTAGAGGTTACCATAACTAACAGGTCACAGCTGTAGTGTTGAATCCACTGCCACCTCTCCTTCCCGCGCCGGGCAGGAGACCCTGGAGCCATCCTCGGGTGTGACCTTGGAACATAACACAGCCACACAGACACCTTTTCTGTGGCCAGTCCTGCTTCATTTATACTCAGTAGGCCCAGATAAAGCTGGGATTATCATAAAGTTTATATTTTTAGGGATTTATTTTCATGTTTAAGGTTATGTATAAGTGTGCTGAAGGTAGAAGGGGCTTCGGGTTAGAAGTTACATGCAGTTGTGAGCCCGATGTGGATCCAGGGAAGCAAGCTAGGTGTTCTGTAGAAGGGGCATGTGCTCTGAGCTGCTGAGCTGTATCCGGCCTTTGAGTTCTACATTTTAAAGGCTGACTTAAAGCGTAGAGAACTTATGAGTTACTAATTCATTCATTCATTCATTCATTCATTCACTCACTCATTGGTAACTCAGCCTTGCATTTATTTATTTTAGGGTGGGTGTGGGTATAGAATTACATGCCATAGCCTATATGGTAGATAAGAGGACACCTGTGGGAGTCAACTCTTTCCTTCCACCACATGGGTTCCAGGGACCAAACCCAAGTTTTCAGGCTAGGTAACGAGCGCTTTTACCTGGTGAGCCATTTCTTGGCCCAAGACAACAATTCTGCTGGTATTAAAAGAGCTCACCCCTGGCCAAGTGGCGGTGGTGGTGCCAGCATCAGTGCGTACCTTTAGTGTTAGCACTTGGGAGGCAGAGGCAGGCAAATCTCTTGAGTTCAAAGCCAGCCTGGTCTACAGAGTGAGTTCTAGGATAGCCAGAACGACACAGAAAAGAACCATCTCCAAAACCAAAAAGGAAAAAAAGAAGTGCTTACCCAGCATTTATATCAAAGACCACGAAAGATCTTTAACCTTGCAGCTACTGGCCACCATACTCAGTGAGGCTTATGTACTTAACCTTCTCCCTCTGCAGGGGCGCACCCCTCGTTCCTGCCACCTCAGACGCTTTTACAGAAAGATTCCATGCAAGCACGTGTGCCCTGCAAGCATTCTCCTGAGCATAAGACCTCCTTCACCATCCAGCCTAGGCACGTCACCTGCCATTTGCAAGTTAAGCCATTGAGACGAGAAACATCCTGGAAGGGGCTCATGAGGCCTTCCTGCTGAGGAGCCCTTGACAGATGGTGGCTGTTGGGAAAGGAGAGGTCATTTTTCCTGAGTGGGGCGGCCACTGTAGGTTGTCCGTGAAGTGGTAAACAACCTGCATCCATGCTTATGCAGACAGCCATAGTTAAACTCAGAGGATGAGTGGGGAGGGCCGAGAGTAGGAAGGAGACTGACTGGGTAAAGGGGGCTCCGAGGGCATGGGAGGGGGTGAGAGGAGTCAGTGGGGTGAAAAAGACCACTGGATCACTTATATAAATATACGAAAATGTCAGCGAATAAATAAGCTTTAAAAGAAAGAAAGAGAGACTAGAAGTGCCATAGTCAACTCCGCTAAATCATGGGTCAGTAGGGACTATTTGGAAAAAACAACAGTGGTGACTAGCTAAAAGCTTACAAATCTGCATCTTAAAACAAAGTCTTGGATTCTGGTGCACACGCGAGCCACAGCTTGTGGCCAGTTCCAGTCACAGCTTGTCATTAGCAGGTGCTCTTAGATTCTTAACCTCCAACCCCCTGACTGACCCACCAGGGGAGCCGAGTGTTGTTCCAGCAAAGTGCTTTTCATGTTCCCTGCTGTCCTGCACCTCTGCTGATGTCCCCTGGGGGAGGAGCATGGCGCATGCAGGCTCATGCGTCTTGCCTTGGGTTGCAATGCTGATGACTACTTTGGGTCTTTAGACAAATCAATTTAGATGGTCAAGCCTCAATTTCCTTAGGTAACGGGAAACCCACAGACTTTACACTGAGGGACTCAGAGCCGGTGTGCTCTAGGTGTGGTAGCCATCTTTAAGTAGCACCCTCCTAGAGATTTATGGCCAAGAATGGGAGCTCTGAAGCACCGGGCACATCATAGCATGGTGCTGGAGGAAGTGAACTGACAATCTCTGGAGACTTCATGACTCTTTTAAGCACTGTTTTCTCATCTATGGGGTTCATGGGGAAACATTACTGTCTTGTTTTTCTTTTAACCCTTCTTCTAGCTCTATAAGGAATTGAACCCAAGGCCTCATCCATGCCTGGTAAATGCTCTACCACTAAGCAACATCCCCAAATCTTCTTATATCTTTTATTTTGAGACAGAATCTCACCAACCTGTCTAGACTAGCCTTAAACTCATAGTGCAGCCCAAGCTGGCTTTGAATACAGTCTTTCTCAGCCTTTTAAATAGCTGGGATCACAGATATAAGCCACCAGGTCTGTGGCTCGAAAAACTATTTCTATATCCATTTGGTTTTGTAGGAAAAAAATGTTACAGCATTCACATAATTAACAAAGTTCAGAAGAAACCATTTCACTTGGCCTTGGAAAGCAAAATTGTAGCTACCATTCCCCCTCCCTTCTTCCCTCCCTCCCTCCTTGCATCCCTCCCTCTCTTCCTTCATTCCTTCCTTCTTTCCTTTCTCCCATCACCTGTGTTTTGAAACAGTATGTCACACCCATCCCGGACTAGACTGGAACTGCCCATACCCGACCACTGCCTCCCTCATGCTGAGATTACAAGCATGCCTCCCTTTCTTTTCTGATAGAATATACCGTGTGCGTTTTCAGGTCAAAACAAAGCATCAAGGCTCTTTTAGCCCTCTCAAAAGAGCAGAGAGGGTTGTGCCTGCATCCCGAAAGACACAGTATTTAGAGCTACCTTCATTCTGCCACCCAGACAGCACGGTTCCCAAAATAACACTTTAATAAAAGGACCCCCATTTAAGGTGAGATGTGGAATCTCAGGGCTTAATCAGAGCATAAGCCTGTATGCGTGTGTGTATGTGTGTGTGTGTGTGTGTGTGTGTGTGTATGTGTGTGTGTCTGTATGTGTGTATGTATGTATGTACATGTGTGTTTGCATGTGTATATATGTGTATGTGTATTATGTGTGTACATATGTGTGTTTCTATGTGTGTATGTGTGTGTTTGTGTGTATATGTTTATGTATGTGTATGTGTGTATGTGTGTATGTGTTTATGTGTGTATGTATGTATGTGTTTGTATGTACATATGTGTATGTATGTGTGTATATGTGTGTACATGTATATGTGTTTGTCTGTGTGTGTGCGCGCACACACATGCTCTACATGTGCCACAGAGTACGAACAGAGCAGTAAAATTAGCTTGCAGAATTGAGATAAGATGAATAAATGTGTTGTAAATACTGGAAACGCTATGATCATAGCTAGGGTGAAGGTCAGTGACAGAGTACTTGCCTGGCATGCTCCAGGACATGGCTTCGAGCCATGGCACAGAGGAAGGGCTGCACTGTGGACAAAGCATGTTCTTGGAGACACGCACGACTGTTATAAATGTGTTTTCTTTTGCATGTTTGCACACAGCTCACTAATGGTAAGAGCAGTGCCTCGGCCTCTCCCCTTTCCTGGTGCGGGGGGGGGGTGTCAAGCAGGCCACGTTATGTGACAAGTAATGTGACCATGTTCTAAATGCATTGATGTTTCCTCTGTTTCAAGTTCAAGTATTCACCGTGTGCTTTGAACCAAATTCTTCAGCCTGAATGTTCAGAAGAGCCAGCCTGGCTGTCAATGCCTGGCTCCCATTCGTTCCCGGGCTGTGCATGCGTGGGTCGAATAAGATGCACATTGGTGGATCATGAAGGCAGGGTGCAGATGTGCACATGCATGCCTGCGTCTTCCCAACATAGCAGGATAATGATTTCCAGGGGAATGCAATGGAATCCGAAGCCAAGCTCACCTCCAGCTGCTGGTGACCGCCAGGGAAGAAGGAGCCCAGAAGGCCTTACTAGAAGCCTTTTACTTTAGCTGTGGCAGCATTGAAGGCGACCTTTTTCCTGGAGGAAGTGACACTTTTCATCTCCTATGCCAGACTAGTTTTGACAGGTTTCTTTGTAATGTTAAATCCTGTTGGTACAAACCGGAAGCCAATATAGACTTCTGGGACTGTCCTAGTCTGTGTGAGGTAAAGGCTTTGGAATGCAGAATGGGAAAGGTTGGGGTTGTCCTGACCTCTGAAGTAAGTACCCCTTGGCCATGCAGAGTTGGTACAATGGCTGCCAGGAAGAATCCCTTTTCTGTGAACTCCTAACAGGCCCGATTACACACTGTTTGTGTCTCCAGTTCTCATTATCTTTCTAACTCTGATGACACTTCGTACAACTTTATCACAACCCACAGAACAGCATCCTTGGTTTCATGGTCATGTTTGCCCCAGGGACCCTGGGAAATTACACTTTACACTATGGGTGAGAGGCCGGCTAAGGAGATAGATTGCCTGGCTTTCTCCAACTATCCGATTTTTAAAACAGTTTATGTTACGGCGTGTGTTTGGGGGGGGGGGCATGGTATGGGCAGTACTCGGAAGTTAGAGTACCTTTGGGAGTCAGCTCTCTGCTTCCACTAAGCGAGTCCCAGGGATTGAACTCAGGTCATCGGGTTTAACGGCAAGCACCTCTACCTGCCGAGCCATCCCTGGTACCTTCAACTATTAGATTTTCATCTGTGGTTGTACTCTACAGTCACCCTGGGACATTCATTCATTCTAGACAGAAATCTCATGGCGTCACGCAGCATCTCGTGGGAAACGCCAAATACCAAATGCAAGTGGTTGCCGTGCTGGGAGGACCATGCTGTCAGATTAGGGGGCAGCTTGGAGAAGAACCTGGCCGGAGCAGGAAGAGGAAACACATTGGAAACGAGAGTGTTTGGTTTTGCTCGGGGTGAGGGTCTGTGAGTGAGAAGTCCTTCCGGAGAGACAAACCGGCAGAGGCGGAGGTGCGGCCACATTCTCTTCAGAGTGTAACACTTCCCTCCAAATGCTGTCACTTGGTTTTAAGCTCCTAGACTAGGATGACAAACGGAGTTAGCCTGATGCTTCCTGGGGCAGGCTTGTTTTCACTTCTAATTTACAAGTACGGTTTTAAAAGGATGTTTTAAGCATTTGGTATATGCTAGAGTTTGGATCCCAAAGGCCAGAGCCCATGCGTTGAACAGTAGAGAGGTGGACACTGGAGGAGGTGGGGCCGAGTGGGAAGTCCAGACCTGGCTTGGAGACTTAGAGTGGGCAGTGCCCGTCTCGATCTCATGTCTTTAGCCCTGACTTATTCTGTGAGTGTTCTGCTCCGCCACCCTTTCCCATTTTACCACAGACCCAAAGCCCGAGGGGAAAAGAATGACAGACCAGAGTCTTTCAAAGCACGTGGCGGCACATTCTTTTAATCCCAGCACGCAGAGATAGAGGAATATCTGTGAGTTCAAGGCCAGCCTGGTCTATATAGTAGGTTCCAGGACAGCCAGAGCTATGTATGAGACACAGTGAGACAAAACTACTAAACATAAATAAAACGATGAAGGCACACAAGCCTTTGTCCAGGTGAAAGGCGCCTAACAGAGCACTCCCACTGAGATCCGCTATTTCTTACTAGCGTGAGAGCAGCAGCATCTCACCCTAGGCCTGTACTCAGAGCAGCCGGCAAAGCCGCAGCTCTGGCTGCAGACGCCTGGTTTCATCTTGTGAGCAGCCAAGGCTGCAGGTCACACCCCGCCGTGTACAGGAAGATTCCCTTTTCCATGCACACCTGTCATGGGTGTTGGGTTATGCCTAACCCAATCTCACCGTGACACTGCGAAGGCCTTGTGGCTAGGGATAGAGGTCGGAGCACAGTCCTGGGTGGAATGTCACTGCTGATCATTAAAGTCTAAATTAAACTGGTGAGGTGGGATTGACTGACAGCCCGTTATCCTCATCTTCACAGGAATCAGAGCCGGCTTGTGAGCAAAGCCATCACGCCTGTCAAGGGCAGAAGAAAAAAAACAAAAGAGCGGCAGAGGCGAGGAGAGCCGGCGGGAAGCCCGGCTGCTCAAGCATGTTTTATTCATTTTAAGAGGTTTCTCCCAGGAGAAGAGGGGAGAAACACACACCTACCCAGGACAGGCGGAAAAGTGGGTTCATGCTGCAATGAATTTGCACAGTCTGTGAAGTCATTTGACCAGCCGTGTACCTTAACAGCCCTTCAGTGAGACCCCCTGTCTACCCTTGTAAGGTCCTGATACATTCATAGGCCTCCTCCTGGCCAGGAAAAAAACAGTTTGAAGACCCCATGCTGAGCAGAAGATTCTAGATGGAACTGAAACACCCCAGTCCTTGGCACGGACCCGAACAAATAAAATTTAGCTGTCTAGCCTCTCAGGTTTTCCCTGTTTTGACCATTTTAAGATTATATGTCACTAGCAATACACTCACAACGCTGTTCGGTGCATACACGGTGTTTACAGCCTCAGCTCTCTGTCCATTTCCTGAAAAAAACTTCATCATCCCCAACAGAAACTTTGCTCATTGACCAGCCAAAACTCCATGGTCTCACCTCTCAGTCAGACCCTGGTAAACTCTACTGTCTCCTGTCTGTAAAATTATCTCTCTATATCCCTCATACAACCGGAATCATGTCCCTCCCATTTGATATCTTATTTGGCATAGTATCTTCAAGGCTCATGTCTGTAATTCACTCCTTTTTTAGAGCTAAATAATATGTCATCTTATTCATCCACCTATCTGTTGGTAGACGAACAACAGATTCGTCTCTCCCCATTTTGGTGGGTATTGTGGCGGATGCTACCACATGCATTATATTTATGTGTTATGTAAGCACAGAGTCTGCAATGACGAGCAAGTGTCTGTTTGGAGGCACCCCCCTGCGATTCCTTTGGGTGTATACCGGCGGTGGAATTGCTGCATCATATGGGACTTCTATGTTTAACTCTTGCAGAAGCTGCCAAGCTGCTTTCTGAAGCAGCTGCACCCCTTTACATCAGCCCTGGAGGGCTCCAGTCACCCCACATTCCTGCCAGCACTGGTAGTGTTGGGTTTTGCCCTTTAAACAGCCACGGAACTGGATGTGAGAGAAACTAGGCGGCGGTTTCATTTCCATCCCTATACTGTTTCGAATTGAGTCACTAAGGATGCTGCTGCCTTCTCCTCTAACTCCTGGCAGCTCCCCGGCACTAGGTAGAGGGCGGGCTCATTTCCTGAGAGCCTCCGGGCTGCACTGGGAGGTTGTCAGCTTATAACCATCACACCCGGCTTGTAACTGTCATGAGCCCCACAGCACACAGAGATGGATGGATTGGGATGGTAGCAAGGCAGACACCTAATTGAGAGGGCACCTTGCACCTTCTACAGGTCAGGATGAAGGGGTGACTTCTTTTTTAAATATAGCAGCATCAGAAAGCTGCCTTAGTGCCAACAGGCAGGTTTCCTATCCAGCCTGTGAAGATATGAAGGCAGACAGTCTCATGACTGTCTAAACATAGGGACAAAATCACCAACCCAGGCCATGAGCCTTTTGAGGAAGAATCTGATTGCTTTGAGCTGACAGGAAGACCGGTAAATTACACCTAGGGTGACTGGGAAAGAGGGCGATCAGGAGGCATCAATCACATAAGCCCTTCCTCTAATGATTGGCCCATGGCAACAGGCCGCCTTTATGCGTTGACATAAAAAGGCCACAGACCAGACAGCATTTCTCTTGAAAACAAGCCATAATGGAGCTGCTGCTGGCACCTCTCCTTGATGATGCTCCAGAGGGAGGAAGATGCTGCCGATTGTGGGACTGACACCTGCCCTGCGGGCATCAGGAGGGGGAAGTCATGGCCCATGATCTTAAGCAGAGCAACAAAAGACAGTCGGATGATGTCATCCTTGAGTATGCACGCTCCTGAAGGTGAGAGCCTTATTTGATGCCCTGGAGGGAGAGGGAAGAAGAGCTGTAGCGCAAAGGTTCCACAGTGCTGGCTGGCTTAAGGCTTTGTACTTGAAGACAGACCATCATCAGCGAAACTGCCCTGTGTCTGCCAGCTGGCCCAGGTTCCAAATCTACCTTATCAGTGAGTCAGGAAGAGCCATACATACAGATGTACATGCATAATACACACATACATATACATACATACATACATACATACATACATA
This sequence comes from Apodemus agrarius, assembly GCA_964023405.1. Lineage (NCBI taxonomy): Eukaryota > Metazoa > Chordata > Mammalia > Rodentia > Muridae > Apodemus > Apodemus agrarius. Next base: position 53,864,175 of record OZ030019.1, read on the forward strand.
GGCAGAATCCAGCTTTGAGTCACAGAGGGGCAGATTTCACCTTCAAAATCCCACCACTAGGACTGAGTGTAGTGGTGAACACCTTGAATCCTAGTCATTTTGAGGCACAGGTAGGTGGGTCTCTATGAGTTTAATGCCAATTTGGTCTAGAAAGTGAGTTCCAGGCCAGCTAAGATTACATAATAGGTCACTGTCTCAAAATAAATAATATAATGAAAAATAATTTTAAAAAGCCCAAAACTTATCATTAGTGACACCTCTTCCACTGGCCAGGTTCCGAATGGCAGGAACATCCTAAATGTCCCACAGTCTTCAAAACAGCATTACGAGCTGAATATCACGCGTGAAAATATTAACCCAAGAGGGATGATTCACAGTGAAACCATCGTGGTTTATAAGGAATATCATTTCCAAGAGATAAAAAAAAAAATTACTGGTCTGCTTACTTGCCACTGTCCCTGGCTGCCAAGAGCTTCCCTGAGAACGTCTTCCAGGTAACGTCACCCCTTACTGAAGCAAACATCGCTTCAGGATCCAGTACACACATTTCAAGATAAGAATTCTTTCCCTCCCACTGAATAACCATCTGACCAACCAGTGGGCAGTGTCCAGGTCCATCCTTTGCCTTGGTCTAGGAATCAGTTGCTCAGTTCAGGGAACTCCCCAAGGAAGTCACTCTCCATGCTTGTCCTTTGGGCTTTCTCTTGTTCTTGCTCTCTGGGGTCCTTTGACGTGTTAAATAACCAAGGAATGATGATGGTGTCAGAACAGATCTGACCTCAATTATTTTTTATCTTATAAGCCATGGAAACTTTTTAAAAAATTGGAGAAGGGACAAACATGATATCCAGTGGTCTGGTTTTCATAAGTTCAGAGAAATATAAATGTATCAGAGCCATCAATCACATACCCGATATCCAGTAATGTCTCTAAAAAAAAAGTACTTCTGCCCAGCTGCCCTCTCTTCTTTCATGTCACATGTCATGTGACCCGCCACTTCTGAGGCTTCCAGCTTTGAGTCAAATTCAGCCCCCCATCCTCCTGCTGTTTCCTCCCCTCAAAGCCAGAAAAGGCTGAATCCGGTGTCTACATCCTTCCAGCCCATCCCTTCCTACACATCCCTGTAGTTCTGGCAATCCTTTCCCATCTGGAGGCTGCTCCTCACTCTTCCTGACTTGATCATAGAGTCTGTCTGATGAAACGCTTGTTCGGAACAACCCACTGCTCTGCGAATTAACAAGACGCCTTTGCCCATCCAGTTCCCAGATCCCCAGTGTCCTGCAGTGAGCTTCCTAACCCCAGGTCCCACAGATGACCAGCTTCCCCGCCTTGGAGGACATCCCCACCTCTCATCACTCTGTAGTTATCCCCCAACCAGCTTCTCTCCAGGCCACGCCTACCCCACCCTACCCCTGCCAGACTGCCCCTCCCTGGACCACCCGCCTGGGCTCCCTCCAGTTGCCCAGCATGCGGCCCCAGCATGCTCTCCTCCAGCTGCCGGGCCAGGCAGCACCAGCATCTTTTTGCCCTTGGTGCCTGCTACTTGGCCAGCTTCCTAAGTGCCGCACGCATATGACACCAGGAGTCTTCCAAGATTTGCTCTCAGCTTAGAAGAAGAAGGGAACAAATTCTTCTTTCAGATTTGCATCAACCAAATCCCCTGGAGAACAATGGATCGCAGGCTGGCCAGAGACCCCCCCTTGCCGCCCTTACTCCTCCTGGCTTCCCAGGTGAAGGCAGAGGCATCTTTAGTTGAGCTTAATTAAAGGGCATTCGTGTCACTTGGGAGTGATAAAACATCACTGGCAACTAACTCAGAGTTCACACTCTTAACTAGACGAGTTAGACAGGACAAAAAGGAACTGGGCAAAAGGCAGCTATATTTTGGTATTTTCTGTATCAGTAAGCGGGTAGCTGGGGTTGGGATGGGATATCTAGAACTTGGCAAAACTGATTTGAACTATCTTGGCTGATGTCACATGGAAGATTTACTTGGATCACAACTGCTGAAGAAGTTAAAGAGACAGGCAAAATAAAGGAAGGCACAGAGCAGGGTCGGAGCCCAAGGTTCGAATACCCCGAGAGCTTCTCCAGAAGGCTTTGAGTACTTCTGCAGCGGTTCCTGCAGTGAGTGGACACCATTAGAAGCTGTGATCGTGTTCTCAACCCTACCATCGCCTACAACTTTGTCGCAGTCCAGCGTTCTTCTGTTTATATAGGTTATAAATGTGGGTCTCGCTGGAGGGTCAGGGGGTATAGGAATTTCTTCACTTGCTGAAATGTAAACTTAGCTACAGTGCTTAAATATTATCTCTTTGTGTTTAACTGTAATCGTGCCTTTACCTTTTGTTCTTGGGAATGAGTAATTGTGAATATATTTTATTTACCTCATACATAATAGAAATGATAGGAACCTTAAAAAAGTGCCATAGGAACAGATGGTAGTTTTAGAACAAAACAGATCATTAGCTGTCAAACCCAGTTTTCCGTAGGATAAAAAATAGAATGGGTTCCTGGGTGGTGCTAAGAAAAGCTCCCACTTATCCTAATACCTTAGAATATGTCTTCTTTTGTTATAAAGATGATATGGGAAGCCCCTATGACAACTCACAATTAATAAATGTCACAAATGGCAAAAAGGAAAATAAAATGTTTATCTGATCAAACGACGTGAAACTTAATTCAAACAATGCATTTAAAAGTGGTATACTTGACTTGGGACCAAATGGCACACAGTTCCAGATAAGTATAGCTTTCCTGTCTCTATTCACAAAAGGGAGAAATGAGCTCCCATTTTATTAGAGTATTTTTGCGACTGGAGAAGCGTTTATCATCCTTACAGATAAAGGAAATAGTTTTTCCCAAGGCCAGACACTGTTTCAAGTAAGAACAGGAACTGAGAGTCAAGTCCCTGATCCGGTTCCTTTCTCCCACCTCCACCAACGCTAAGCAGCCATTTCCCAACAGGATGCATTCCCCAGACACAGAGTGGCTGTACATGTGTATCCATGCAGCTTTCCATACTGTTTTGATTAACAACTTCACATGCATGCATGCATGCATGCGTGCATGTGCGTGTGTGTGCAGGGAAGAGATTGATGTAATATGTACTCCTCATTTAGTCCCTGATAATGACCTCTGGCTTCCATACGCCCATTCATACACCTACAGCATGTACACACACACACACACACACACACACACACACACACACACACACTGTCAAGGAAAAGGAACTGCTAGGACCAGAGCCTGCTTTCCACCAGCCTCCTTTTCTGCCTTGAACCTCTCTGCTGCCTCCAAGGTTGGTGGAGTCAGGTGTGAGTTGCACAGAAAGAGCACTTCTCAGAGCAGGAAAGAGTCTACTCCTGAGTTTGAGATGGACCGCACTGGGCAATCCAACTGAGAGTGTGCATCTATGTGTGTGTGCGTGTGGATGTTGCCAGAAGATTAGCAGGCCCGTGATGAGGCTCTGTTTATTTGTTTATTTACCCTTGAGTTCCCAGTGCTGCATTTTGCATGTAAGATCCATGGCCCTGGTCTTTGTGCTGTGCCAGCCTATGTGAAGACCTAAGTCCACGGTTGAAGAAAGTGTTCTGTTGCTCTGTTCCTACTGATTACTTCTGTAACCATGGAATCTTCTGTAAGTCATACACTGCGGGAAGCAATGGTGGTGTCTTGAGAATGCTTGTATGACCCTGTTAGACAGACTGGACCAGCCCAACATCAGAAAAACTTTTCTTCTCTATACTTTCCAGTCACACAGCAGATTCCTCAGTTTTGGCAGCTCTTATTTGCCTATCACAGGACTCCCACTGTCCAGCAGAAACAGAGGAGTTAAGGACTGCACAACGGCCCTCGAGCTTGGAACTGAGCTACTATGTTTTGGCTAGAATTTGATTGTACCCCCCAAGGCTTCATGTGTTGACATTCAGTCCCCACTGTGAGAATTAGAGTATGAAAGCACCGCCTTGCTGTGCTGTTCAGAGCTGGGCCCTAGAGAAACTGGTTGGGATTAAATAAGGTTATTAGGATAGAGCCTTCATGATTGACTCAAATTGGCTTTATAAAAAGACGTACATGTGTATACAGGAGAAGATCCCCATCTCCTCCGTGAAATGCTACCTTGGGACTCTGCCAGCAAGAAGACCAGCACCAGATGTGAGCATTTGAAACTCTGGAACGGTGAGCTTTGTGAACCTCTTCTCTACATCCAGTGAGTGCATCTCAGGTATTTCCGTGCAGCAATGGAAAGCTGACTACCAGGGGCAGTGGATAGGACCCTGGTGCCTCCCATTAAGGCTGTACTGAAGCAGAGTCGTGTTCCAGACTCCTCTCCAGACTCCTTATATTGTTGTGAGAGGCAGTGATGCCTGATTGACAGGTCAGCCCTTCTCCTCCTCGCCCCCCTCTTCCCTCTCCGCCTCCTCCTCTTCCTCTTCCTCCTCCTTCTGAATCGGCATGGAGTCTTGACAAGTTCCAGTTGATCTCCAGTCACGGAACATTCACTTTGCTCTTGGCTAGGAAAGCCATCTAACTGAGTAGTGGGGTGGTTGGTATTAATTGCCAAGTTGACAGTATCCAGAACTACCCAGGAGAGAGGCCTCCAGGCATGCCTGTGAGGGGTTATCTGGATTTAGCTATCCCCTGAGAATGTCTATAAAGGGCTGTCTTCATTATGTTCGATGGCTAGGAAACCTATCTCAGCTGGGAAACCTATCTTAGCTGTAGGCAGGGCAATGCCTGGCTCATGGAAAGAGAGAACGTGAGACACCCACGGGCATTCCTTGTTTCTGCTTCTTGACCAGGTATGCCATGTGACCAGCTCCCTCATACTCTGCCGTGACTCCCTGCCACAGTAGACTGCAACCTGGGACCATAGGCTGCACAAACCTTTTTCCCCGTTACTAGGGTACGTAACACAACAACAGGAAATACCCTAACATAACAAATAAGCCCACTGTTTTGTTTATTTTTGTTTTTCTGACACAGGGTCTTATTATGTAACTTTAGCTGGCCTGAGACTCCCTATGAACTAAAGCTGGCCTTGAAGTCAGAGATCTGCCTGCCCCTGCCACCAGAGTACTGGGATTAAGGTATGTGCCACCATGCCTGGCCTAAAGCAGGCTTTTCTTTTCTTTTCTTTTCTTTTCTTTTCTTTTCTTTTCTTTTCTTTTCTTTTCTTTTCTTTTCTTTTCTTTCCTTTCCTTTCCTTTCCTTTCCTTTTCTCCTCTCTTCTTTTCTTTTTTCTTTCCTTTCCTTTTCTTTCCTTTCCTTTCCTTTTCTCCTCTCTTCTTTTCTTTTTTCTTTTCCTTTCCTTTCCTTTCTTCTTCTTCTTCTTCTTCTTCTTCTTCTTCTTCTTCTTCTTCTCCTCCTCCTCCTCCTCCTCCTCCTCCTCCTCCTCCTCCTCCTCCTCCTCCTGCTCCTCCTTCTTCTTCTTTTTTAGTAAACTTAAATGTCATTCTCCATTTTTTTTCTACTGATGGCTGAAAAAGTGTGTCTGACTTAGAAACATGGTGTCAGAAAGCCTACTTGGCAACTTGGCATTGTTCTTCAGAAGGATTCTATCAGTAATGCAATTTCCTGACTCAACTCATTCTGAATGTGGGGGAGGAAAATGGGGGTAGAGAGGCTAAAGGGGTTATTCATTCCTCCCCATTGGGAAAGGATCAATTTAATGCCTGGAACTTTTTCTAGACATTAGTAACTTCTTACTTACCATTAGTGAAGGTAGAGAACGGTTCTAATGAAAATATTCAAAGTAACCTGGGCACAAAATTATAAATAGAAAGGCTATTTTAGAGTTGATCCCACTTCAAACTCCCAAAGAGTTTGAATAAAAAAAAATCAGGCAACCAATCTCACCACAAGAAATTCGGGGAGCAGCAAGCGTTAGCAGTTCCAGCACATGCTAGCGCTCTCTGAGTCTGCAGGCTTCGAGTCACGCCTTTACCAGAGCAAGCCCAACAGTCAGCCAGCTTAGCATCAGGCTCTAAGAGACAGTTTTGGAGAGAGCAAGATAAAGGCCCTGGTTTTGCCAGGCCAGGATCTTGTTTAAAGTATAATAAAACTTAAAAACACACGGATACAAAGGCAGGACCTGGATGAAACCCATTTGTTTTTCAGACACGGCATGAGGAGAAAGCTGGGGAGAGACGCTCCTATCCCAAGGAGGGCCGTGTGAGAGCACGGCCAGCAGGCAACCCCAGGGATCTGAATGTCCAGTCTGCATGGGCAATCTGTCAAGCCTTGGCTAGCGGAGGGTTGACATTTCTTTGACTCTTTGGGGCTTCTATGATGGATACAATGAGTTGGAGAGCATGAGGTGTTGAGCCCTGGGCTGGGCTGAGGCTGGGATTCCAGGCCAGCTTCCATGTCCTTGATAAAGTTATCATCTGACTATACAACAAGGATAACAAAGGGCCTGGCCAGCCTTCTTCCACCCATACTGAGCCTGGTCTCCGTCCAACGGTGGAGGGGAGCAGCGGTGTGCTATTGAAGACCCCTGCTCGGAAGGGGAGCTCAGGAAGCAGCCTCATCCTCCAGCATCCGGAAGACGACCTCTCTCCTCCCCACCTGCTTGGGCTGCCCTGTTTGGCAGCCCCGTTCAGAATGACTGCTGTGTTTCCATCTGCCAAATCCCAGCAGAACATCAGGGATGAGAGATGTGTCGTGTGTATGGACGCTTCCTTTTTCTCCTTCTTTATTTATTTATTTTTTTTTTACTAATGACTGTCTAGGGACGGAAGTATTGGAAGACCTTTTAGGAAACCCTTTCTGTAATACATGGAAGCAGCTAGAGTTCACTGGGTAGTTGCTGCATACCATAGCCAAGGGTCATTATTCTCTTAGCCTGGCTTGTCTGATTTATTCAAAGTGGGAAGAATTCATTGCAGATGAGTTACCACTTGGAATAGAATAACTGATGCCAGACGTCTAGTGAACAGTACCCTTCTCTGTATTTTGAGGTTTTTAAAATGCACAGATGCTCACACACACATACTTACACACTCATATACATACACTTATATGTACACTCACACACATACAACTTTGCCCTGCCTGTTATACATAGCTCACAAAGACACGATTACTTTAAACACATTTAAAATGGCCACGTTTGCTATGACTCTTGTTTATGAAAACAGTCAAAAAGACTACACATATAACCTGCTTAATTTTTTGCCTAAAATGGGAGAATATCTCAGTTTCCACAGGAGATTATTTAGCTGTGTGCTACCAACTTTAGTTTAGGAAGAGATGTATTTTTCAAGCTGCAGCGCAGACCCGTGTGATAAATGGTAGTCTGTAGAGTCCTTTGTGTTAAAAGCTAACAACCCCGCCCCCGAATGCCCCGGAATCTATAAAGGTCTAAAACACGATTCTCCTTACTTGCAGTGTGCTTGGGGAACCTTTTAGGATAAGGTATTTTCAGAATTGATAGACAGCTGCCTGGGGACGAGTGGGTAGAAGAAGGAGGGGAATGCGAACCGTGCAATCTCTTCTCATCTCCTCCCAAACGCTTCCCCACAGTCGTCTGACTTCCCACGAGACACTGAACACTATTGAGGAGGGGGGCTACACACCTAGAGTCCTCACTCTTGGGGGAACCTGAGGCCGGAAGGAGTGGGGGTTTGGCAACAGCCTGGGCTATGTAATAAGACTGTCCACCAAAGGAAACAAACAACTCTATTGAAATCCGACACAGTAACGCTAAGCCTTCGTGGCTGTGGAGATGGATACATGGGTAAGGGAGTAGGGGCCTGAGATCAAGTCCTCAGCACCCTCATAAAAGCTGGGCGTGACCATGCATGCCGGTGACCCCAACATTGGGAGGCGGAGAGGCCTAGCTCCGGATGGATTGCTGGCCAGCCGGCAGAGCTAAAGCATAGCGCTTAAGGCTCACTGAGAGACCCTCCCTCCAAAATTAGCAGGGAGGATGCTAGAGAAGGACATCTAGCTTCCTCCCCTGGCCTCCCCATGGACAGGCATGGACCTCGGCCTGAGTTTATACTCCACGCCGCAACACATACTCAAAGCAACGACAATAATGCCTGAGAGTCAGTGAGATAAATGCAAACTTTTGTGACATAGCTGTCCCTACAAGCTTGGAGGATGGGTTATTACCTGCTCAAGGTTGGCCTGGGCCTTAATAAACACACTGTTGATAAAACTGGCGGAGGACATTAGAGCTAAGCCCCAAGGTGAGGTTCGAAATGCTAGCCTGGAGTGGGGGGGAGGAGGAAGGAGCTTGGAAAACACTCAGCACGGGACCTGGCTGCAGGGGGCTCGGCCCAGACAAGCTCATTAATCTTGTTTTAGGCCCATTGACTTATCCAGACCACGGGCGTTCAGCTTGTCCCCACCGACCAGTCAAGCTCCAGAGGAGTAACAGTATGATGAGTTAAAGGGGGGGGGGTGTTGAAGAGCTCAGCAATATGATTTCTGAAGGTTGTCTGGCATAATTAAAAGATTGTTAAACAGAGCTAAGAGTGGGGGTGGGATGGGGGGGACCCTTCAAAAATAGATGTGCTTCTGAACAAGATTCTAACGGCATGGCGGAGTTTCTGCCTTCATTTCTCTTTAAAGGAAGCTGCTGTCAAAAGCTGGGCAGACTTGGTTAAAGATAGGTGGGACACGTCGGGGCTGACGTCAGAGTTGCTCTGGGGACCGTAGGAGGTAAGAGGGCGGAAAGACATGAAGACACGATCACCTGCCTGAATTTCCTCATGATAGCTCTAATGGTATTTTTAACTCTACTCAAGTTGTCTAAAGTCAATGTACTTTGGGGCTACATTCAAACCACGCATGCGCTGCCACACACCGGGATCTCTTGGAAGGAGAAAGAAGAACGGGGCTGGGGGAAGAGAGACTGGATAGAGGGGTCAGGTGTTCTTCTCTATGGAGAGCAGTGCTGAAGGGGGTGAGAGTGGGTGCCGAGGCAGCCGGGCGCATGCTCTTGTGCACCCAAAGCTCATGCTGTTCAGTATCAAGAGAGCAAAGCGCTGGGTTCTTCTAAGGCAGTCATGATCGTGAGAAGCCTACCCACTCACCCCGTGAGAGTAGCTGGCAGGCCAGTGTGGTCCACACGACCTAAGAGACTAATGTCAAGATCCTCACCTTCAGCACAAGGCCTGGTGCTCTCTGTCAGGCAGTGTATAGTAGTGTAGAGTCTTCCAGAAATAAGTATCCTCCTGCCCGTGGGTGGGACTCATAACCACACTGAAGCCAGCAAGCAATGGGTCTAGGCACTTGAAGACTTATCAGTCCAGGCTTTGACTGCCTCTGAACAACCAACCCCTGACATCTGGGACATGTCCTCAACTGAGGCCCGACGAACGGGGTTGTGAGAGCCAAGCTTGGGAAGGACAGCAGGGCGTTTAGTTAGTGATTAAGCCTGGCTCCATGTCATGCTTTCCTGCTCACTGGCTCTTATGAAGTGCTGTTGAGAAATGGGACATCATGTGGCAGTAAACACGTCCCCACCAGAGATGACTGTGTTGGAGGCTTGGCACCCAGTGTGGTAGTGTTGAAAAGTCATGGGACTTTTAAGGAGTGAAGCCTATCGGGAGGTGAGCGGTCATTGGGATAGTATTGGTCTCAGAATGAGCAAGGACTACCAGGCATGGCTTAGCTTCTTCAGTGGCTTGTGATAGAACAATGACCCTTCTTCCTTACTTCCTGCCCGCCCCGTAGAGTCTCCCACTGAGACGCAATCCATCCCTTTATCATCATTGTGCAGCTGGTTGTGATCATCAAAGGTCCAAGTGGACCACCCAACTTTGGACTTTCAGCCTTCCAAACTGAGAGCTAACTAAGCCTCTTTTTCTGATAAAATACTCGGAATTCTGTTACAGCAATGTACAATGAATGGGCTGAGTCCCTAAAGAAAACTTGTGCTAATTTTGGAAGCAAAAAGGATGCAAAATGTTCTCAGCCAGGGGTTTTGCCAGAAAATATTTTACATGATTTTAAAAATAATGTGCTAAATATAATTATCTTCTTTTTTTATTTATTATTATTACGTGTGTGGGCACATGATGCGTGTGTGTGTGTGTGTGTGTGTGTGTGTGTGTATGTGTGTGTGTGTGTGTGTGTGTGTGTTTTGGGGGGGCATATGCCATGGTGCACATGTGTAAATCAAAGGACAATTTTGTCAAGTTAGCTCTCCCCTTCCTCCTTTATGCGTGGCCCATGGATTAAACTCCGGTTGTTGGGCTTGCATGGACAGTCTCCTTACCCAGTGAGCCATTTCCCTAGTCCCTTTAACTATAATTTAAAAACTGGAGTCTGGGAGAAGTTGGGGGAGGAGTGGAAAGACAAACAAAGCCTTGAAGAGATTAGTGTGAAGGATGCGAGAAGGACTTGCAAAGGTGCAGTCTGGACCACTCGTGGATACTGAATCCGTAGGCCTGTGCACAGCGCTATGTCCAATGGAGATACCGAGATCACACGACAAAAAGAACTGAACCTTGAGCGGTTTAAATGTTGATGAACAAACTGTTGTCTCGTAGATGCTTATAGTGTATTAGTTCCTTGACAACTGTTGCTGTCTGTGAAGTAATTCTACTCACCATGTTAGTACCACATGCAAGGGACTTTCTGAATGCAGGTTCTGAAGACATAGAACTGCCGTGTCAAAGAAATTGGAGGTGTGTTCACCTGCCTGTAAAGAGGAGACGGAAATAGTCACCGAGATGGCCCCACTGGAACCATGGAAACGGATAGAAAGGAACTGGGAATCTGGTTTACAGGAATGCTCAACGTCTCCCATTCCCAGGCTCCTGCAACTACATAGTGAGCTGTAGTCACTGGGTTTTTTACAGGTACCACTGGAGCGAAACTCTGATGTTCAGGGCTGCACTCTGGCTGATGGCACTGAGGTCAAGAGAACTGAGGATGGACCACAAATTTAGCAAGGATTCAGACATCCATGTTCTATAAAATCAACTCTGGAGCCAGGTGTTGTGATCGTAATCCCAACACTCAGGAGGCTGAGGCATGAGGATTATGATTTTGAGGCCAGCCTGGACTGCCTAGCAAGACCTTATCTCAAAACTGAAACAAGCCATTGGGTATAGTGATAATTTAGGAACTTTAGTTTCTTTGAGAAGCCCAGAGATATTATAACAATATGTTTTCATTTTAATCCCAGGTGTGAGGCTATGGGGCTGCTTCAGATGGTCCACATCAGCTGACTATGATTTTTGCCTTTTCTCTAGCAGGTGTGTGACTTTGCCAGCTGCAGATAGTTTCTGGAGGGATGTGACATTTGGAAATCTGGGGACTCTTCAGAGGGAACATAAGTGCTTGGTGTGCCGGGTTGGTTGTTATTGGTCATGCGTAAAGAAGAAACAACGAGAAGAAATTAGATATCCTGACAGCAAAGATGGAACTTACCCCAAGGAGTATGACGCCTCTAATCAGCAGGAAGTAGTCTAACAATAATATTTTCCCTCTATACTTTTCTCTAGTGTTAAGAAGTTTAACAGATGGAAGAGGGATGGAGAAGAGTGGAAGAGAAGAGAACCCACAAGGTGGTCAAAGGCAGGTTGACCACCAAAGGCAGGTTGACAATCAGGATGTCTTGGAGGGTAAAGGTACTTGGTTCAATCCCCAGTACACACATGTTGGAAAGCAAGAACCAACTACCACCAAGATGCCCTCTGACTTCCAGATTCATTCATTGGCACGTGTACACCCTCTCCCACCCTCTCCCACAATAAATAAGTATAAATTTAGAGGAAAAAAAACCCAAAACACAAAGTCCTTGTTTATGGCCAGTGTTGGTTTGATGCTTGCTTACATTTGCCTGGGACTCGCTGAAGTTCTGAAGAGCTTGGCATCTTCTGGAGCACTACACTACAGAGCACTTTGCTTAGCCTACAAAAACTCACCACGTGTGATACGACTGCCACCCTCTGAGCAGAAAGACTGTCATCCTTTTAGCTCCATTAGGAGATTGCTCATCAATAACAAGAGGATTTTCATTAGCGGAAGCAGAATGTGGTAGCCCACTCTAGTCCTTAGGAATCAAAGGCAGGATAGGTCCAGCCTGGGCTAACAGTGAGTCCCTCTTTTCGAAGGGAGGCAGGGAGGGGAGTGCTTCAGGAGCTGCTTATAAGGGGCTAATAATGCCACTATGTACAGACATCCGCCATCTTGGGAGTGGAGGATTTTTGCTGTGGTCTGTGTTTGCCCTTGTACAACTGAGCCCTACTGTCTGGCAGAGGGGAAGTTAGCTCTCATACTGCCCTGGACCAAGGCGTGGTCTTCCCTGTGTACATGCCAGCCTCCCTTCTCCTCCTTCCTAGGCACCTCCATGTTTAGTCTGGCCATCGACATCAGTATGAGCCCCCACCTCACGCTCGGGAAGGTGTGGCCAGTCCCCATCTCTACCTCCTCTACTTGTCTCAGAAAGCAGCACACTGAAAATCTATTTCCCAGGCAAATGATTCCATTTAATTCATCTCCGTAGGATGCTGGTTCCAATGATTTGGGTTTAAGTTTAAGGTACATTTGATCTGGTACCCTGGCAGCCATGATGCGATTCTGGAGCTCTTCTCCCAGCATCCCTTTGGACTCTGAGCCCTTGTCTGGCTGATCCCACCACTGTTTTTATCCTGCGCTGAACTCACGCGTCTCGGTTTGAAGGGTAAGTCTGTGGCTCTTCTCTCTTGAAGTTATTCTCTCATCACTTTGCTTCTACTCAATTTGGCTGATAAAGAATGATCAGTTATTAAAGTTGATTTGCCCTGGGGGCATAAGTCCTGGCTTTTAAAATAAGTTAATCTTTGTCCAGCTCTGTAGATTTGATAATGGTGTCAGTGACCCAGCTTTCCGTGCTTTGTCTATGTGACTAGACAGGAACCTGCTACCCAGTTCATCTCATTTGTAAGTCTATATCCCCGTCATACCTGGTGTGACTTTAACCTTGGGCTGAATGCATGTATTTAATCTTCTACCCATTTGTGTCCCATATGTCCTGGTAGCTAAAATTTTTACCTTGATGTGTTTTCTATTCTTGGTTGATGGTATCTGTGATCTTTAACTGTCAACTTGCCACAACCTAGAACCACCTGGAAAGAGAGTCTAAATGAAAGACCGCTTACACTGTGTTAGCCTATGGCCACACCTGTGGTGGATTGTCTTAAGTTAATTGATATGGAAAGACACAGCCCACTGTGGACAGCACCATCCCCTAGGCAAAGGATCCTGAAGGGTATTAGAATGAAGAAGTCAAGAAAGTGTGTACGTGTTCACTCCTCTCTGCTGTTGACTTTGGAGAGGGTGTGACTAGCCGCTTGAGTTCCTGCTTTGACTTCGCCACAGCCACGAACGGTAACTGGAAATTGTAACCTGAAATTGTAAGATGAAATAACTTTGCTTCTTCCCACACTGCTTTTTCTCAGCACTTTTCATCACAGCAACAGACATGAGCCTTGAACGGCATCCCAGGCTAGACTACCAGCTAAGCCGAGGCTACACCCAGGCTACATCCCAGCCAAGGCCCAAGTCTTAGTCATCTCTGGATCATGGAGGCCTGGGGGCATGAAAGATACTCAGAAAGTCCTTAGAGGCACTCAGATGAGCAGTTCTGAAGTTCCTAAGGGAGAAACCTTGAAGCAGCCTGGAACCCCAGCCTTGTCCTGGATCAGAGTGCGTCCTTAGAGTAGGGTAGTGAAGAGCAAGCAAGTCAGAAACTTGAGTTAGAACTGTTAGAACTCTTGGTCCCGTTCATCCTATAGCTCTCATACACAACTTTTGTCTATCTCTTTCTATTTGCTTTATTTTTCCCGATAAATAAAATTTTCTACTTTATCTGGGGGGAAAAAAAGCAGATATCTCTTACATTTATGATACATCTTGTGCTCACAGACCACACAGTTCAGAAAACCAGACAAACCTGTGTTCTACTCTTTCTCTTGCAATTACTCAAAGGCAGGATTCAGTCCACAGGAGCATGCAGGGACCATGGACACTGCTGTGGGCTACCTTGCCAGATCCACTGGGATCTGGGCTCCTGACTCACTGCCAGTTCCAATGCTGGACCTCAGTTTCCTCATCTGCCGGGCGTAAAAATGCTTCGACTTGCAGAGTATTTAATCTCAGTGCTTAATAAACAGCTCAGTGCTTACGATAAACTCCAGCCCTAGGATGGTGATGGGGGTCTAGGCACAGATCTCATTCTCAAGCTGGTACTTAATAACAGTCAAGCAATCACTAATGTGTTATTCATGACACCTCGGCATGACTTTCAAATGACATTCAGCTGGAATAACTTCCTTCCATCTATTCTCATTCGCTATTCTGAGCTCAGAATGGGGGATGAATTTTCTTTAGAAAAATGAAAGAAAAAACAATCTCTTGTACTGGGTCTATGGACCTGGTCTGCTGAGGTGGAGGGGTGAGTGGACCAATGTTTGGGTGGGTCATGAAATTTCTCAAGCCATTAAGTCTGCTGACATGTATGTGACGTGCAGCTATTTGGAGATACCGTGGGAAGGTGAATCAGGCAAGAGCTCTGATTCTTCAGTGAGCAACTGCAGAATTTTAATTAGCTTTGAGTCCATTCTCTGCTGGAAATAGCAGAACTCCGAGCATTTCTTCAATAGCAGTACAGTAATTATAACAGTTCTGCAAGGAATAATTTACAGGATGTATTTTTGTAAGCTTAGCGGAACAAGAAAGGCCATATCCAGTTCTGTTCTTGGTTCATGCCTAAACTTGCTGTCAGATGGATGTTTAACAGGATTGGTGCCAGTAGCAAGGACCATTTAGCTCACACTCCCTGCAATATGCTAAAACAGGACTGTCCAACCAGATTTTCCACAAACATAAAAATGTGATTCTTATGCAACCTAACGCAGTGGCTCTAAACCACATGTGGCCAACCAGAACTTGAAACGGGGCTAGCTGTAACTGATGTCTGACTTCTTAACTGCCTTCAGATTTAATGAACTGAAATTGACAGAGTCACATGTGGCTAGTGGCTACTTCATAGGACACACATCATTGAGAAGCCTAGTGGGGTCCCACTCAAGATGCATTACCTAGATAGTCAAGAACCAGCCAGACCTAGGAAGAATCCACATGTTTTCCCTACTGAAGAAGTCTTCCCAAACCCGTGTATCATAGCGTAGCAGAAACCAACTAGTTAGGTTCCTTTGCTTTTTTATCTGACATCAGATCAGACACATCCATTTAGAAAGAGTAAAATCCATTGACAAAAGCCCCAGAGTAAATCATTTGAAAGGGAGGAAGAGTCTAGAATTTCTGGGCATAAGAACAGGGGCTCTCATATTTCAAAAGGATCCCACTTGATGTTCTGGACCACCCATAGAATGTAGATTTTAGGGAAGGGTGTTTCAGTGGAGGATATGGAGACAAATGGACAAAACTAATTCAGACCCATCAAAGTCGCAGAGGCATGGGCATGGGGGTTTCAGTCATCTGGAGCACATAGCTACTGGTCCCATGTTAACTCCACAAGAAGAAACCGTGGCACCCCATGATGTCCTACCGCTCTTTGAGATAGAACCTCACATACCCGTCTTTGTCTTTGGATCTGCCCGAGGTCGTTCCATCTGCTAACCATGCCGCATTTTACCTTCTGTTCTCTAGATCTGCTGCCCATCCTTCTGTTCCCTGGAGAACTCGCCATCCATCTTCCACACAGCTTCTCTCTTACAGGATTCTTCCACCTACCCTCTTCCTTGGCTGGCTCCCAGACACCCTCAGATCTCTGGTACTTGGGAAGCTTCTGGAGCCCACATAGCAAGACCTTGTCCTCTCCTCAGCATTGCTTCCATCTCAACTTCCAAGCCTTCAGCCTCTGCTTCACACACATCTCCACTCTGAGACTTTTCTGATCTGCACACCCCAAGCGAGGAGGGTTGGGTCTGGCCTGCTTCATTCATCTTTATATCCTCTGAGCCTCACTAGTGCCCAAAAAAGCTGGATGAAAGAATGAATGAATTCTATTTCCTGACACTTCCACATCTTTTCAAAACTTCTCCCGTCTCTGAGATGACTCAGATTCTCTTAAAGCACCATCCCAAAGTTCTTACTGTCCCATAATGCACTGTCACGAAAGACTCAGCGTGAAATTCCACCCACACCTCTTCCCTCTATTCCATTTCCCACACAGCCCCAGAGCCATCCCGTTCCCCTTAAAGGCAGGCCCGGGAGCTCATGTTGGCAGGCTGGTGTGCAGCTGCGGCCCTGGCCCTGGCAGTGTGGCTGACTTCCTGTTTTTGTTGCCTCCCATCGTCCTGTCCTTGGCAGTGTTACTGTCTGGTCTTTGCGCCTCTTTCACTTGCGCTTGCTGGGAGACCGTGACCTCCACACAGACTTTATCTTTGGCCCGTCCGTAGTCTTCTAAACTCTTAAATTTTTTTTTACTTTCTTTTCCCCCCATTCTTCTTCTTTTTAAAGTTTTCTTTGTTAAAGAAAATTCTTTGAAAATGGGAATGAAACCTAAACTCAGTCCCAGCTCTCCCCAGCCCCAATCCATTTGAAACACAAACATCATCAAGATAAAAATTCTCATTGATCTTCTTTTTTTCTTCTCCCAGTCCAATCAGTGGGCAATGCCACCCGCGTCTCTTTCTTTAGGATGTTTCTACACCAAACCTATGGCTTTCCCTTTTAAAGAGGGCTTGTTCCTTACCGAATCTTAATATCAATTACTATTCTACCACTTATTTTTTGTTTCTGTTTTGAGATGGGCTATCACTCTGTAGCCTAGGCTAGCCTTTACTCATAGTGATTCTTCTGCCTCAGTTTCCTGGGATTATAGGACCTGAGCTACCAAACCCAGCATCATGGTTTTCTATACTGCCTCTTAATTGTTTGCTTTGTGCTGGGCACTATTCTAGAGAAATGGCATGAGAAAGATGGGAAAGTCTCCATCCCAGCAGTGTGCCGAGGGGAGCACACTAGGGATTGAAGCCAAGTAGTTATGTGTATTAGGCAAGTGCTCTCCTGCATCCATAGAGACTGCATCTTATGTGGAATAGGTATGATATATACATAGTGGCATGTATATGCATATGTGTGTGGTATATATATATATATATATATATATATATATATATGTGTGTGTGTGTGTGTGTGTGTGTGTGTGTGATGATTTTAATATAGATTTTAATACATTGTATAAATGTTATATAAAATTAAAATCTTACTCTATCTTAGCATGGTATTCATGATGGAAATTGTATCTTTGTTCAGTTCAGAGTCTTGTCATGTCATGCCATATTAAAAATTCTTATTTTATTTTGTTTTAAAGGAACAATTACACATTCATTTACTACAGAGATAGCTGTGAGGACAAGATACTGGCATGCATATGAATTTGCAGGGAGGAAAGGAACCTTTCTCTTCTTGTTTCATATGTCACTCTGTCTCTCTCACTCTCTCAAACACACACACACACACACTCCCTCTGTTGTTACGATAATAACCCACTGAGATTAAACAGCAAATCAATTCATCAATTCAGTTCAACAAGCCTTCTCTGCTCTTGGTTATGTGCAAAATAACTAGCAAATGGCTATGGGATGGATACTCAGCAAAGAACAGGATCTGCTTTCAATTCTGAGGAGTTTGCTGTGCGACATGTGATTCACCATTCCAAGTGAGGCAGTCTGGGGCTCTACTAAAGTAGCTAGGAACTCGGAACATATCCAAAGAGCAGCCCCCATCCTGATTGGCTCTCCCATGAGGGGAGACATAGGGAAGGGCACTAGGAATGAGGATCTCCAGCAAATGGAAGAAGACCCCCCCAGGGCTCTGGGGTGCAGCGCTTATGGGGGCTGAGAAGGCTGTACAAAGGAAGGGAGGGGAAAGCAGCCTTGGACTCTGGCTCTTTCAGACATAGGCTTTTGGAGAGAAGAACGGCTTAATTAGAAGCAAGCTCTGTGTCTACACTCGGGAGAGAGAAGAGCAGGCTGGTAGCGGCTGCAGGGCAGCATCTGGGCTCTGCTCTGGGATGTTCACCTAGGATAATGGCAGCTCATATGGGTTGGATATGCCGAGGACTGTGCAGAGAGCTTCACATGCTTGTTGTGAGGAGGTTTGAGTCTCTGTGTTTAATAGATGGGGGATTGAGGCTCAGAGAGGTGACATCACATGCTAAGAGGCATGAGGGAGGGCTGCCTAGGTTCATGTTATCTTGAACATATAACCCTCAGAGCTAAGGTTCTATGCTGCCTCATAGAGATGAAGCCCACTGGTAATAACTTCTCGAGGAGGTAATGCATGGAGAGAGGTGGCTTTGTAATAACCTCATTAAGCCTGGTATAGAACATGGTGGAGAGAATACAAAAGCAGATCCTCCTCTGGTCACTAGCCCTGCAGCCATGACTTTAACCCCCCCCCCAAGGCCTGTCTCTGACATTCATGGTCTAAAGTCTCATCTTCGGTCAATACATGTTTGAAACAATATAGTTTAACATTAAATTATTAAGTCGAAGACTATAAGAAAATAGTGAAGCAAGCCTATTATAAAATAGTTCACATGATGCCTGGAAGCTGAGCACCAGTGCACTGTTTGTTTTGTATCTGTCATTCACAGTGAGCAGATTAGCAGTGACAGTACTAGATGTTCACATCTGGTATGTGTAAACATCAAAGGCTATGTTACTGTTTCTGTGTCACGAGTCAGCCTAGTGACTGGTATCTTATATCTGGACTTGGCCCTAGTCTAGCCTGATGATACTACCTCTTTTAAGTGTTTTTTTCCCTAAAGACAACATCTAGAAAGAATCACCCCTCCCACAAGACAAGGTGGCCTCTGCTACTGAGACCCCAAACCATGTTCCTGTCCCACAACAGAACCATAGTTAGGAAGGTGTCACTTTAAAGAGATACAAGTGATAGGGACAGGCAAGCACACTCTGTGGACCATGGTTACCACCAAAGCCCACATAACCAGAGGGCAACCTGAATGATCACAAATTGTTTGCCTATTGGATTTCCCATTCTTGTCCTCTGGTTGGGCATGCGGAAGGAAGGACCTCAGTTCAAATGCAGGGAGTCCACTGCTGCACATGCAGGGCCTGGTGTCCCACCATCCCAGCATTTGTCTCTCTCTCTATTCTCTCCTGTGGTTACCGACCGTCTCTGTGGCAGTCCTGGCACTCTCAAGACTCAAGAATATAGACAAAATCTTGCCTGTCCCTCCTGGTTGTACTGTTCATGACTTCTACAAATGTCTGTTAGGCAAATGGGCATATCAATTAGCAACTAAATTAAAGCGGAAAACACATCAGCTTTACTTCACACATAAACACAATTTTATGTTTTATACTTCAGATAAAAAATAAGTTTTAATTTAAATTTTAACCAGATTTAAAAGAAAGATGCCGTTTTATTGTGTGTTTTCAACGAAATGATCTCATTAGATAACTTTGTGACTTTTAAGCCTTTTAGATTTAACTAACATACTTTACACATGGCATTTTCTGTATATTTTCACATTTTTCAGAAGTCCTTAATCTTTCTAGATATAAAATTGATATATCTCAGCAAGGAGGGTTGAGTGGATGGAGGGGAGGCCCTGCTATTTCAGAATGGACAACCCCCTCAGAGTTGCTGTTGAACTGATTGAAATTCAACCTCCAGAAACTTCTACCAATCCATTTCATGAGAGTGCCTCCCTGCCCAGAAGTGCCATCCTCCTGCCTGCGACAGCTTAGTCAGTGTGGGCTATGTTCCCCAAACAGTCAAGAGCTCTGACCTAAGAGGGAAGTCATGATATTAGGGGTGGCTGTCCTCTGGCTATCAGGCACCCTGTGTCCTCGTGACTGGGGTACCTTTGCTGTGTGGAAGATGAACACTGTGTGAGAGGGAGGCCCAGGTAGCAAACAATGGAACAGTCACTGAGGAGAAGCTTCTGAAAGGAAGACAGCCAGAACCAGAAGGGCAGCAGTCAGTTCTCACATGTGTACACTCTTGGTGTCCACAATCAGAGGAAGATGGCTCCAGCCTCCCCTCTTCCTCCCTAGAATACCCCATTCTTGTCTCTTCACAACCTAAGCTCTCTATAAGCCACAGACCCACACCTGATCCACCCCTTTGATGGGAACATTGAGGTCTCTTGTCTTCTCAAACACGCACCCACCTTCCCTTTCCCCTGCTCCTAGTTTTTCTTCCAAAGAAAAGTACCGTCATCTCCACCCCGGCCCCGCCCTGCTCCCCATGGCAGAAAGTTGGAATTATCTCTGATAGACACTCCTATAAAAGACTCCTAAACTTGGATTTTTTCCTCCACTGTCTCCCTCTTCATTTTTTCTTCTTGCTGTCCTTTGCTGCTGCCTGGGGCCTGGGTCACCTCAGATCTCCATGAACTAGAGCCACCTCTCGGCCACAGCCTCTGCCCTTGCAGCAGAGCAGCGGGTGGAGGGGTGGGGGTGGGAGCATCCATCAACAAGGGAGGGCAGATGAGGACTGTGGGGTTGGCCATCTGAGAATCCCCCGCCCCCGAACTGCTAGTGCTGTGAATCTGTTTTCAGCATGTGTGGTCCTAGGACCAGGACTTGGCAACAACCACCATATTCCTCTTGTTTACTCTGTACATATGTATAGAGACTCTTCCCTAAGCGCTGTAATAAAGATGGAGTTACAACAATGCTCACATGAACGGCCTTGTCTGTGGAAAGCTTATGCCATCCTAGGCATAGATAGAGGCTGTTTCACTTATTTAAACGAGGATGTTTAAGGAAAAATAAAGCCAGAGAAATGAAATTAAACTCAGTCGGACAAATAACCAAGACACAGGACAAGATGCTCACTGTTGCTTGGAAAAGGCAAGTCTAATCCACAGTGAGGTGCCACTCCACACCCCCCGGGAAGGCAGGATTGGAGAGAGAATGAAGAAAGCCAGTGTTTACAACAGCAATGTGGGGGAGTAGAGTCCTCCCACAGCAGTGGTGGGGAAGCCGAAGACAGCTTGCCTGGTCCTCAAAAAAAAAAAAAATAAACATAGAACCACCATAGAATCCTGCATTTCCACTCCTACATGTGTGTCCAAGAGAACTGAAATCACGTGCTCATGTGAAATCTCACACGCTTGTGTTTTCAATACCACTCTCCACGATAGCTAAAGGGGAGAGACAGCCAAAGGACGACAAACAGCTGAACGGTCCAGCAAATGGAATGTCCCTGTACCACGATAAATACCAGCCGGCCACAGAGCATAGCAGAGCGCCGGCACACTCTGTCCCGTGAATGAAGGTTAGAAATACAGAAGCAGGCTGGGGTGTCACTTAGTGGGACGCCGCTTGCCTGACACGTGTGAGGCTTCTACTTCCGTCCCAGCACCACAGAGATAAAGAGTTAAGTCAAATCAGTCAGACACAGAGGAGGATAAGGAAGGATCCCACGCAAAGGAAGAAAGCCCAGTGGAATAGAAAGACGAGTGGTGTCTAGCACTGGAGGCAGGATGAGACTGAGCGGCTGGTCAGTGGGCATAAGGTTTCCTTTGGAGGCTATGGAGATGCTTTAGAACCAGATACTAGACACGGTCACACAAAATTAGGAATGTACTCAATGCCACTAGATCACCCACTTGGCAAAAATGGTAAATTACACTTTGTAAGCATCTTACCATAATGGTTCAAGGCAGTTAATGAGACTGGTCACTGGGTGGTCTGGAATAGGAACACCCCTTGAGGAAGCTTAGCTGAGGAAGTAGGATGTGTGTAGAGTCCCGAGGCAGGGCGGGATGAGGCAGCTTCAGAGAGGAAGCAGGTGCCCAGCACACAGGCAGCTTCTGCTCGGTTTGATTATCTCACTCAATTCCCTCGCAGTGGTGTCCCCTGCCCCAGCCCGTCTTCTCTAGAGGCCATCGCTTTCCCCTTTGCCCATCCATAACAGACCTGCAGGTAACAACCCAAGTACTTTAACTGTGCCTTATCAGCAGAAGGGCCTCCCCTAGCCCTTGGGGTGAACCTGGCCCTTCTAGTCTCAGCCCAGGGACTCCTTCACCTGTTGCAAGTGACGGTAACAGGCTGAGGCTTGGAGCCCTGACTCGACTGTTCATCCTAATCCACGCAGGGCCTGGGAAGCGCCTTGAAAGGAAGGCTATGGAGAATAGCATTGGTGATTGCAGAGAGCTTAGCTTAGTACCTGATGCATGAGGAGGCCTTGGTGATGTTGAGATGTACATGCTTCACCTTCATCTGCATTCTGTGGCCCAAAAGTCAGCGAATCATGCTGCGCTCTGGCATTGACTGGCAGCTGTTTAATGCCTGTAGGTGGGTGTCAGGTGCAGGAGACGGACTGAGGTTGGTTCTGATGTTTTCAGAAACTGCCTTCCCCCCCCCCCCCCCCGCCTCTGTGATGGCATCTCAACACAGAGCAGGGAACAAGACTCTCTGACAACCAACTGATCGGCTGAACTAGATCTAGCAGCTAGTAGGAATGAAATTTTCTTCAAGTGAGAGGTGGTGGGGAGGGGAGAAAAAGAGAAAGGAGAAAGAGAGAGAGAGAGAGAGAGAGAGAGAGAGAGAGAGAGAGAGAGAATGAGCCGATGAATATCTTATATCTTATGACAGATTTCATAGGCAGAGAGGTTTACAAAGGAAGGGAGAGGGTGGTGGCAAGTTTTCCAGAAGAAATGGTCCATCTGGCAGATGACTCATCCCTTTCTCTCAAACGAACGTAGTTGTTGGTATTCAGAGAAAATGTTAACACAAGTTACAATGGGCTTCAGGCAGATCTCTAATCTATCATTGGAGAGGAGTATAAGTTTAAAAATTACTCAAATAGAACACACAAGAACAGATTTCACATTTAAAAATGGAACAAGATAGATACAGTCGTGTTCAACGGCTCGAAGAGAAACAGCAAGGGAAAGAGAACGGGTCATCGTATTTGACCAGTGTCTGGGAGCCATGTCCAGAAGGGCTGGACATATGACCAGTCCCAGGGCTACCACACCAGGCAGACGATTAGCCAGACGCCAACAAAGCTTACCCTGGCTGTGTGTGTGACCTATACACACCCATCCCTGTCTATACAGAGAATGCCCTGCAGATTTCTCTCAAGATTTGTGTCTTTATTCCTCGTTGAGAGAAATAGAAACAAACTCTTTCATCTGGAGAAGGCTAGAGAGCAGAGGCTTCTTCTAAACTGTTTTCTTAATCAGCTTTTCAACAAAACAAGGAAAGAAACGGGTATGAATGGGGCTTGGGGTAGGGTGGGGTGGGGTGGGGTGGGGTGTTTACCTGAGGAGATCTCTGATCCTCTGCCGTGAATCTACTGGTTCTTCGGAAGCCACAAGAAGCCTTTGCTGAGAGTTTTCTAAATCCCAAATCTGCCTCTGGTAGAAGGAAGCTGTGTGTGTGAGCTCAGAATAGAGGCTGTTATTTTACCCAGGAGGCTAGTCAGTAGGAGGAGGGCTGGGGATGAGGCTCCTTGGCACACAGGTGCCATCCACCCCCAGAGAACAGAATTCTCCTATCAGGTGTGAGGCTAGGCGGGGATTCGAAGAACCCTTGAGCCCAGCTTTTCCTAAATGAGGGGTTCAAATAGCTGTTTTTAAAAGGGGGAGGTGGCACATTGGTATACTTTGCCAAATAGTCTGTGAAGAAGCCCAGGGCTGAACTGGGCTGCCTGGATGTGGAGTCCTAACTCAGGACTCGGGAAGTCAAATCTTTTGACAGTTTTTCTGCTCAAAAAATGGATCTTTAGTAACAGATAGCAAAGGAGCAGGGCCAAGTCACACATTTGGTGTACAAACAGAGCCAGTGTGCTGGGGATCCTCAGGAAGGCAAACACTGAGGAAACAGCTACAGTGGGCTTTTTACTAGAAAAGGCTGGCCCGCCCAAGAGCAGGAGTGGTCGAAGGTGTGTGTGTGTGTGTGTGTGTGTGTGTGTGTGTGTCCCTCACCTCCCAAACAATTCATGAAGCAGAGAGACAGCCTTGTCTTGGGTCAGAGTCCCTCTGCCTTGGGATTTTGGCAAATGCAAGCACAGCCTTTGAACTTGAAGGAGGATGATTTACTGCACACAGAATCAACAGCGAGAAGCCAGCCTTCTGAAATGACCAAGGCGCCTCTCCAGGCAGCCCGGCCCAGATGCCGAAGGGGTTTAATTCCACTTTTGGAGAAACCCAGCGGTGCTCCTGCTAAGCAGGGCCATAACTCAGTTTTATATAGAGTCTTTCATCTCAAAGGAATTGGAGATGCTTTTCTACCAAAATGTAAATTGTCGCGGGCACAATCGCCACAGGGAAGAAATGTGTCTCCTGTCTAGGGGCAACCGCCCAGTCCCAGCCAGCCAGTGGAGAGAAGGGGTGAGCAGTAGGCTGGGTGGGCAGGTGTCACCCAAAAGGAAGCATGGTGCCTGCACTTCTAAGTGTGTCCCTTTCTCTACAGCGTTGAAAGGAACCTCTTCACCCTCAGCTTCTTCCTCAGTCACTCTCTGTCCTCACCTGGCAGCCTCTTCCTAAACCCAGCCCCAGCCCCAGGTGCGAACTCATACTGTGCCCTCGGAAAGGAGCTGGCAAAAGATAAACGAAGATTCCTCATTTTGGTCCTCCAGGATAAGACTCGGTTGGTGTTTTCCTGGACCAAAGGACACTCATAGCCTGCTTTTGTGTGTCAAAAAGCCATAGTCACTCACAGTTGCCATCCTCAGGAGGATATGTGGGACCTGCCAAAATCCACAAGTCTCTCATGCAAAAATGGGGTAGCCCCAGCAAAGAACTTTTGCATAGCCTCCGGCACCCTGTAAACCACATCTGCATGCCTTACAGGCATGCGCAATGTTCTGACCACTCACACTCACGGGTTATGGAATAATAGCAGAGAAAAGTCTGGGTACATTCAGTCGAGGTGCAAATGTTTAAAAATCTTATTACAATATTTATTGGTTTGTATGTGCATTGATTTTTGTTTGCTTGGTTTTATTTTTTGTTTTGTTTTGTTTTGTTTTGTTTTGTTTTGTTTTGTTTTGTTTTGAGAGAGGGTCTCTGTATACAGCACTGGCAGTCTTGAAACTAGACCAGGCTAGCCTTGGATCTACAGAGATCTGCTTACATTTGCCTCCTGAGTGCTGGGACTAAAGGTTTGTGCCACCACTCCTGGCCTGTGGGGGTTGTTTTTTAATGCATTGTTTTTGTTTTTAAAGGGTACAAGGAGGAATGAGGGCGGCTCTTCTATCATTCCCAAAGATGTCACTGTGGTAAAAACACATGCTCCTAACACCAACACCACAGAAGGGCCCGGTGCCTCCAGCTCCACGATTCCTTCCCCCGAGAGCCTCCTTTACAGAGATCCCTGTCTAGCCATGCAGATACATCCTGCCTAGCGTCATGCCCAAGAAGGTGTCATGAAAATGGTAAAGCTATGCCCAGGAGCAAGCAGTGCTCTCGTCTTTGGAGCCCTCTCTGGTCCATCCCAGATCATTTGGTTGTCCCCCTTATTACATTCTTGTTTTTCTTGTAGTTCTTAGTTGCACACCACTGTCTATTTACCCGTTTATCTTTCTAATTGGACCATTGGTTTCCTAACAGTAGAAACTATGGCCTTCTGGAGGATGTGTGTTCCAGAGTCGTCTGGGCTACCTGGTAAATTTAAGACTAACCTCAGCAACACAGGAAACTGTGTCTATAAAAGAAGGAGGAAGAGGAGTAGAGAAAGGAGGAGGAGGAAGGAAAACCAACCATACCAATGTTTATCTTTTAGCCCACCACTCCCCAGAACCCAGTACAATAAAGACCAGGAAGGAGCGCCTGGCCAATGGTAATTACAGGAAAAACTTAGCTAGCCTTCAAACTGCCCCAGAGGAAATGAGCTAGAAGGCTTTTCTGGTCTTCTCTGCATAGCTTCATTCCGTCTCTGAACAGTCTTCCCAATGGGTGAACTTGGATTTCTCTTTGTGGTCCCTGCCCCTAGTTGGGACTGACTTTTACATATTCTTGTGTTAGTTGGCTATCTAATTTTGGAACAAAAGGAGAGAACTGAATACTGTGTAAGGGCTTTGAAGGATGTAGTGTCAGGTACAAGGGAGATAGCACGGCCACTGACTTCCCTTATGACTCTAAGACGTGGGGATGACCCAGGTTCTCTGGTATGAGGCCATTAGAAGACAAGGCTGCTAAGGGAGGCAGCTTGCCTTGTCGATCCAGAGCATGAAAGGCCATCCCCATGATGGTAGGTGCCATTGGTACCTGCGGTAGTTTGAGTGGGAATGGCTTCAATAGCCTCGTGTGTGAATGCTTGCCATTCAGGTAGTGGCACCATGAGGAGGTGTGGCCTTGTTGGAGGAAGTGTGTCACCGTGGGGTGGTTTTTGAGGTCCCGGAAGCTCACACCTGGCTAATGTGTCACCATCACTTGCTGCTGTCTGTGGATCCGGTTCTCCAACACCCCGTCTGCCTGCATGCCGCCATGCTCCCTGTCATGATGATGATGGTCTAAAGTTCAGAGCTTTAAGCCAGCCCCAGTTAAATGCTTTTCTTCCTGAGAGTTGCCATGGTCATGGTGTCTCTTCATAGCAATAAAACCCTAACTAAGGGAGTACCAGATCACTTTGTGGGTGGTGTTAGCCGTCTCCTCGCTGCTCTCCAGAGTCACGAGTGAAGCAACAGCTGGAACTCCTAGGCAGCGAGCAAAGGTTGGGCATGTATCACGTATGGGGCCACCTGGCATCTGGTGAACAAACAACCTTGCACTGATAAACCTGAACTTCTGCACACTAAGTCTCCTCCCCCACAGGAGCATCTGAGGCCTGCACGGTGATACACACCACAGAAGCCACAACTCACTGAAAGTTAGGAGGAACTAGAAACGGGCCAAACCTACTCTCGGAGAGGTTGGGAACACATGGCGGGAGATGTCAGCCCTCTGAGGCAGCCACAGGGAACATTAGCCTGGTGTCCTGTCCAGTGTCTTCCAGGGAAATCAGAGAGCCTGGCCGTGCTTCTGCAGGGACAGCGTACTCGTGTCCGCTGAGTCCTGTGTATTGTGATAACCCATGGTCTCTAAGGGCTACTGATGCCCTTACCAAATCATATTTTAGGTTAAACTAAGAAGACCGTCTCCTAGGAGACAGGTGAACACAGCTGAGGTACAGACGTGAAGTTTCCCACCCTGATGCTGAGCCTCCAACCTGAGACTGTGCATGTTAAGGTAGCTTTCTACCACCGTTCTCTGCACTCAGCCTCTGTGTGTGTGTGTGAGTGTGTGTGTGTGTGTGTGTGTGTGTGTGTGTGTTACAAGTGCATGTCTGTGTACCGTGCATGTGGAGACAAGAAGAAAATAATTGATGTCTTCTATCACTCTGCTTTTTTTTTTTTTTTTTTTTTTAACCTTGCAACAAGGTCTCACTCTGAACAGGGAGCTTTGACATTTTTGGTGGGCCAGGCTGGCTAGCCAGTGAATGAGTGAGCCCTCCAGATCTGCCAATCTCTTTCCCACTGTGCTGGAGTAATAGACATGCAGGGTCATGCTTGTTTTTGTCTGGTAGTTTACTTGAGTGCCAGGGATCCGAACTCAGGAACCCATGCAGAGCAGGCACTCTTACCTGCTGAGCTGTCCCCTAAACTGCTCAGTATCGTTTCTTAAGCAAAACCTTCTTGACCACCTTGTCCAGGGAAAAGTTTTGCCTTGTGATTTTGTGTGGCCCCTGGCTTCACTCTTCCCTGCCTTGCTGGTGTGTGTGTGTGTGTGTGTGTGTGTGTGTGTGTGTCTGTGTGTGTGTCTGTGTGTGTGTGTGCATGTGTGTCTGTGTGTGTTTGTGCATGTGTTTCATTGTGTCATGACTTTTCTGCCACTGGTTTCCAGTCCTGTTTCGCCATCAATGGGCTCTGATACAAAATGGCAGGTGGGCATGAGGGAAAAGCCAGGGTGCTCACTCCCCTTGCCCTGCTCAGTGCCCCCAGTAGGGTACCCCCAACCCTTGCCCTGCTCAGTGCCCCCAGTAGGGTACCCCCAACCCTTGCCCTGCTCAGTGCCTCCAATAGGGCTGCAACCTCTCATCTCTAACTTTGCTCTTCTGGGAAAGGCTACTGGCTACAACTTCTGCAAGATGGCTCTGGGTCTGTCCTTTTGTTGTGGGTAGTGGTGACTTCACGTACCTTAATGACCTCATTACCCCATTTACCATCTAGACTCTTCCACTGTCTGGGTTACCAACTACTGTGTCAAGTGAGTGTACTCTGTCTTCCGAGGAGGCGAGGGTCCAGGTTTTCTGGTTGCCCCGATGCACAGCGCTGTCTGCCGTGTCCGTGGGGGTGCAGAAGTGCTGCATGCCCACTGGCTGACACAGGCCCGTCCATGCTGACTCGGCCCTGTGTGATGGAATTGTCCCTAACCAAGACCCCGTGTGCAGAGTTGCCTACAATGAGGCAAGTGTAAGCATAGCAGCTACGTAACTCTTCTGGCCTTTTCTGAGAACAAGAAACTGTTCAAAGAGATCTGTGGGTGGAACAAGTCATGAGAAGCAGCAGTTAATCATGGACCTGGTAACTAAAAGATCACACAAGAAGCAGCAAGATAATTTAAAAAGAAAAGGGAAAGAAGAAAAAGGATGGGTCATTTTGTAAGAAACTTGGAAAATGTTGCCTGGCTTTAAAAAAAATAAAAAAAAAAAAAAAAAAAAAAAGCAAAACAAAATAAAAAAAAAAAAAATCCCAGGAACACTTTTCCCTCTGTCTCACAACAGGAAAGGGAGGTTATCCATATTGTAAAAGGCCAGGAATCCCAGAGTAAAAAATGATGCTTCCCCTTGTAGAAGCTTTCAAGTAGAAGTCTTACAGTAGGATAAATTATCAAGAGAAGTGGCAACTTAGGCCTGTGTAAATACAGGCAACAGAAGCTGGTCATATCCCAGCATTGAAAACTACCCCCATCACAGGCATTGAAAACTGCTGGAAGGACTCTGGAGGAGAAGGGGTTTGAGAAGGTAATGTGAAGCTGGGTGGGTCTCTCTATAAACTCACCTTTGTTTCTGTAACAATGTCTGCATGACCACTATTCTCCCCTCTTCATCCCCCCTTCTCTCTTCCCTCCCTCCCTCCCCTCCTCCAACACCCTACCCAGAACTAAGTAGAGATTGGAAAGGGACAGTCGGGGAAGCGTGGCAGAAAACTATCAAGGTCTGGGACACATAGAACAATAAAGGTAGGATATAGTTTTAAGAAGAAAATAAGGAATCCATCAGCTACATAGTACAGAACTTGAGCAATTCTTACAGTGTCTTTATAGAGACATGGACACAGGGATTTATTTTTATCTTTAAGTATATTTTATTAGTACTCTGAGAATTTCATACATCTATACAATACATTTTGATCATACATCCCTCCCACTTTTCTTCCAGCTCCCTCTAGGACTTCCCATAATGGCCGTGTCCCAACTTCAGATGCCTTTTAAAAGAACTTACTGAGTCCAGTCCTAGCTGCTTGCATATGAGTGCATGGGGGTGGGGTGGGGTGGGGAAGAGCCTACTAGCAGCCACACCTCTGCAGAGAAGCCCCTCCCATTCCCAGCAGCCAGCAACTGCTAGTAACTCTCAGCTGGTTGGGGTGGTGGTGTGCCCCTCCTTGTCCATGCTAGGCTGTTTGTGAGCTTGATACTGTGTGGATCCTCTGCAGACACAACTGTTGTGAGTTCCATACATATGTTGGGACTTTATTCTATTGTTTATTGATCGACTGGTTTTATTTTCTTTTTTCAGTACTAGGGATTGAGCTCAGGGCTTTGCACGTGCTAGCCAAGAGCTCTATCATGGAGCCCTAGCCCTAGCCCAGGATTTATTTATTTAGGATTTTCCCCTGTGTGGACCATGCTGGTCTGGAACTCATACTGGCCCTCCTGCCTCTACCTCCGTGCAATCAGAGGCTTGGATGACCATCCCAGACTGCAGGGTACAGGATTTGAAGTTGCAGCTTGCATTTTCAATTCTTTGTAGATGCCTCCTGTGGCTGGTGGGGCTTCTTTCCTACCATAGTCACCGGATGGAGGTGCTGAAGCTGGAGGATGCCAGTGATCTGCTCGACCTCCCAAGTCGTCTAGAAGGGCAGAGCTGGGCTGGAAGCGTCTGGAACCTCAAGGCCTGCGCTCTGGCCTCCAAAAGGAATGAGGATGGTATCATGATCAGCTGATTGGGAAAGAGAAGGAGATTAATGGGAGTGAGTAGGGCCAAAGAAGGTAATGGTGGGTGACTATGATCAAAATACACTATGTACGTGTACAATAATGCTACAATGAAGCTCATTATTATGCATGATTAATATATACTAATAAAAAGAACACTAAGTAAAGATGGCAGTTTATAAAAGCCAGTTCCCCAACTTGAAGGCTGTTCCTTCCGCTGGTGAGAGGTGTCTCTTACTTTTCACCAGTGAGGCTTCCTGCCCTGATCACACTCTGCTGACAGAGACCAGTCAGTGGATTCTCCTATTCCTATTCCCAGGAAGCACCGCACACCGAACCAGCTGTCTGCAAGGCTGCGGTGGGAGGACCTACTCAGAGGGCAGGTGCTGGACGAATGCAGTGCCGTGTGCAGCCTTTCCCACAGTGTCTACCACATTAAAAATATCTACCTAGTAAGCATCCTATCAGAGGGAGACTGAGACAGGAGGATTTCAAGTTCAAGTGTGTTTGAAAACATCTAAAACTACCCAGTGAGACTCTATCACAAAAGGAAAGATACAAAGTAGAAGAAAAAGAAGACTGGCTAGGATCATGTGCCACAGCTGGGAGAAAGCTAGTCTCCCCGGACTGTGGACAAGCCTATGAGCACAGGTATGACCACCACTACTGCTCAGAGGGACCCACTGGGAACCCTCAGGACACAGGAACCAAGGAACAGCCAGGGACAGGATCCTTCTGGTTTCCATCAGCACCCTGGAGCTGATCTGTGCCACAGCTCTCCATTCCCAAATACCTCCTAGAGAGAAGTGATCTCCCACGAGTACTGACACAGGTTTACATGAGGGGCAAGCCACAGTCAGAGACATCAAGGCACTAAGGCTACTGGCATCATCAGAACACAGTTCTCCCACCACAGTGAGCCCTGGATACCCCAACACACCAGGAAAGCAAGATTTGTATTTAAAAGCACATCTCATGATAATGATAGAGGACTTTAAGAAGGACATAAATAACTCCCTTAAAGAAATACAGGAGAACACAGG
This sequence comes from Apodemus agrarius, assembly GCA_964023405.1. NCBI lineage: Eukaryota > Metazoa > Chordata > Mammalia > Rodentia > Muridae > Apodemus > Apodemus agrarius. The sequence goes on from OZ030019.1 coordinate 53,895,327, forward strand.
TAAACAGATAGAAGCCCTTAATGAGGAAACACAAAAATCCCTTAAAGAATTACAGGAAAACACAACCAAATGGGTGAAAGAATTGAACAAAACTCTCTAGGAGCTAAAAATGGAAACAATAAAGATATCACAAGGGGAGACAATCCTGGAGATAGAAATCCTAGGAAATAGATCAGGAGTCATCAATAGAATACAAGAGATAGAAGAGAGAATCTCAGGTGCAGAAGATACCATAGAAAACATTGACACAACAGCCAAAGAAAATGCAAAATGCAAAATGCTTCAAACACAAAACATCCAGTACATCCAGGACATGATGAGATGACCAAGCCTAAGGATAATAGGTATAGAAGAGAGTGAAGATTCCCAAATTGAAGGACCAATAAATATCTTCAACAAAATTATAGAATACTTCCCAAACCTAAAGAGATGCCCATAAACATACAAGAAGCCTACAGAACTCCAAATAGATTGGACCAGACAAAATTCTTCCTGTCACATAATAGTCAAAACACCAAATGCAAAACAAAGAAAGAATATCAGAATCAGTAAGGGAAAAAGGTAAAGTAACATATAAGGGCAGACCTATCAGAATTACATCACCACTTTCATTGGAGACTATGAAAGCTAGAAGATCCTGGGCAGACGTTATATAGAGACTAAGAGAATACAAATGCCAGCCCAGGCTATTATACCCAGTAAAACTCTCAATTACCATAGATGGAGAAACCAAGACACATAATGACAAAAACAAATATACACAATATCTTTCCACAAATCGAGCCCTACAAAGGATAATAGATGGAAAATGTCAACACAAGGAGGGAAACTACACCCTAGAAAAAGCAAGAAAGTAATCTTTTTTCAACAAACCCAAAGGAAGAAAGCCACACAAACATAAAAATAACATCAAAAATAACAGGAAGGAATAATCACTATTCCTTAATATCTCTTAACATCAATGAATCAATTCCCTAATAAAAAGACATAGAGTAACAGACTGGATATGTAAACAGGACCCAGTATTTTGCTGCATACAGGAAATGCACCTCAGTGTCAAAGACAGACACTACCTCAGAGCAAAGGGCTGAAAAACAATTTTCCAAGCAAATGTTCCCAAGAAACAAGCTGGAGTAGCCATTCTAATATCAAATGAAATCAACTTTCAACCAAAAGTTATCAAAAAGGAGAAGTAAAGACACTTCATACTAATCAAAGGAAAAACAGACCAAGAAGAACTCTCAATTCCTGAACACATATACTCCAAATGCAAGGGCACCCACATCCATAAAAGAAACTTTACTAAAGTTCAAAACACACAATGCACCTCACACAATAATCATGGGAGACCTCAACACCCCACTCTCATGAATGGACAGATCATGGAAACACAAACTAAACAGAGACACAGTGAAGCTAACAGAAGTTTTGGATCAAATAGATTTCACAGATATCTATAGAACATCTCATCCTAAATCAAAAGAATATACCTTCTTCTCAGCACCTCATGATACCGTCTCCAAAATTAACCATATAATTGGTCATAAAACAGGCCTCAACAGATACAAGAAGATTGAAATAATCCAATGCATCCTATTAAATCACCAAGGTCTAAGGCTGGTCTTCAATAACAACAAAAACAAGAGAAAGCCCACATACACATGGAAGCTGAACAATACTCTACTCAATGATAACTTGATCAAGGAAGAAATACAGAAAGAAATTAAAGACTTTAGAATTTAATGAAAATGAATGCACAACATACCCAAACTTATGGGACACAATGAAACCAGTGCTAAAAAGAAAACTCATAACTCTGAGTGCCTCCAAAAAAAAACTGGAGAGAGCATACACTAGCAGCTTAACAGCACATCTGAAACAAAAAGAAGCAAATACACCCAAGAGGAGTAGATGGCAGGAAATAATCAAACTCAGGGCAGAAATCCACCAAGTAGAAACAAAAAGAGCTATACAAAGAATCAACAAAACCAGGAGCTGGTTCTTTGAGAAAATCAGCAAAATAGATAAACCCTTAGCCAGACTAACCAAAGGGCACAGAGACACTATCCAAATTAACAAAACAAAAATGAAAAGGGAGGTATTACAACAGAAACTGAGGAAAATTAAAAAAAATCATCAGAACATACTACAAAAGTCTATTTTCAACAAAACTGAAAATCTGGATGAAATGGACAATTTCCTAGACAGATACCAAATACCTAAGTTAAATCAGAATCAGATAAACCATCCACATAGTCCCATAACTCCTAAAGAAATAAAAGTAGTCATTAAAAAGTCTCCCAACCAAAAAAAGCCCAGGACCAGATGGGTTTTGTGCAGAATTCTATCAGACCTTCAAAGAAAACCTAATACCAATACTTTTCAAACTATTCCACAAAATAGAAACAGAAGGAACACTACCCAATTCAATCTATGAAGCCACAATTTCGCTGCGTATTCTCCCTTGGAGAATACTAATCTCTAATTTCTGTCTAATCAGGAACTTTTAACAATTTTCTTTCATAGAGGACTTCATAAGAGTTTTTTTTTTCTATGTCTAGCATGTTTAATGTTCCAAATAGATTTTCAAAACTGGTAAAAAAAACTACATATAATAATTTCTTAAGATTTAAAAAAATAATAGTTTGGTATTTCATTTAGTAAATGTTCAATATTTCTTTGCTTACAAGTATTGTATTTCCTTAAAAAAAGTAACGAAACCTTTTATGTCCATCAAAAAAAGGCTGGCCAATAAGACCAGGAATGGCAGAAATGAACTGTCAAGGGTTCAAAACTGCCCCATAATAAACTCTCCTTTAGCAACAAAGTGAGACTCTGTCTTACAAAACAAACAAAACTACCCCCAACAAAATAGATTAACCAATAAGTATTAATCTCGAGGTAGATGTGATAGAGTATGTAAGAATGAAGACATGGTGTCCAGATGTACAGAGCACAATAGGAGCTAGATCTTTTCTCTGACTCTGGCAGTATGTCCTCAGAGTCCTCTTTAGGGAAAAACCCTTCTTGTTTTGTGGAACTAAGCCTGACTCCTCCAGGTGACTCTGCTTTCTGAGTGCTGAGAATTTGACTGACATAAACTCTCGGCACATCCTTCCAGTGTTTAAGAACACTGCTCACAGACTATGGACTGATGTAATATGGGACTTGAGTCAATAGTTCCCAACCAAGCTGAAAGTCGAAGACACGGTAATTATTGGTTCGACTTCACAATGCCACCCTTCTCTATGTCTCCCAAGGCTCATTAGGATGACATCCAGGTCTGAAATACACCGAGTTTCTCCTTCGTGTTGCTTTCAACATATCTCGAGTTTCCAACTTCAAGGTGAGTGAAAGGTTCCATGAACCACATTCTCGCATGCTATACTCAAGAGATGTGCAGACACACATTATGGCTGCGTCTACCCGGGAGTTTGGCAGAAAGAAATCTTACCCTGTGCTCACTGTCCCTCCTGTGGCACAGCGGAGGGGCATTTAGGAGATGTGTGACGGCATAGCTGATATATACTAGATTCAGTTCTCCCCCTCAAGCTCCGTTTGTTCATGGTACTTTAAAATGCGTCAGATCTAGCTGTGAGAATCCAGCACAGTGGACAGGTTCAGAAAGAACGGAACATCAGCTCCCGGTAAGAAGTGGAGAAAAATGAGGCACTGGGGGAGGGCAAGCGGCGAGCTTAGCTGAGGTGTGGAGCGATTGCCTGGTGGGTTTCGTCGCAGCAGTGGAGACACACATGAAGACAAAAGTGACATCCACCCATAGCCATGGGATCATCAAAGACTGTAATCCTTGTGGTTTTGATTTTTAAGAGTGACATACAGAAATAGAGCCATGCAATTAGGAAATAAAATGAGCTATAGAGAGCTGGGTATGGTGGGCACCCTCCTGTAACTCCAGCACTTGATGTGGAGGGAAGGAAATTAGGAGTTTGAGGTGAGCCTGAGGGATATAACCAGACCTTATCTTACAAAATAAAGAGGAGGAGGAGGAGGAGGAGGAGGAGGAGGAGGAGGAGGAGGAAGAGGAGGAGTCCACAGCTGCAGCAGGAAAGACGGAGAAGTTGGTAAAGTGCTTGCTACAGAAGGCATAAAGACCTTCATGAGGCCCAGCTCTGCTGCATCACACAATGAAAGAAGAAAAGAAAAATGAAGGAGGAGGAGGAAGAGGAAAAAGAGGAGAAGAAGAAAAGCAGCAGAAGGAAAACAGCAAATGACACACTCGAAGAAAATAAGACGGAGAGTGAGTGATTGAGGAAGACACGACGAAGATCTCTGGCAACATACATACATGGTGTGAGCAGGGAGGGGGATCAAATGGAGGGAGTGTGGCACAGGAGGACCAGCAGCAGCAGCAGCGGAGGAGAACAGCACCACAGAAAATAAGCCGATTCCACGTCTTCCCGTGGAGGAAAATGGGCCGAAGTGTGATTTTATGGAGAGTTTATGAACAAAAGAACTATTGTAATCAGAAAGGGGGTTTTCTGTTCTTGCTCTGCTCAAACACAGCATAGCCCTCCTTTCTTTTTGTTTCCCAGTGCTAGAGATCCAATGCAGGGCCTTCAATATACTAGGCAGAGTCCTGACTGCTAACCCAGTCCCAGCCCAGCCCTGTGTCCTACTCCACACTGAGGACACTGCCTCCGGGTTCTTCCTGGGGGAATGGGTGGATTCTCTTCTTTTTGAAGCAGTCGGGATGAGGACAAGCACATTCCAGAGGGGAAAGAGAGAGGAGGTGTGTGATTGACACCTCCTTGAAGATCTGGCAATGGAGGCTCCGTTGCCTCATCAGAACCAAAAGGGGGCTTTACATTAGTACCAACAGAAGCCAGTCTTCACCGCTACCTACTCATACCCTGGGCCCATGTGGACTCTTGCCATTCTCCCCATGTCTTCCTTTGGTTGTCACAGCAACCCCAGGAAGCAGGGTACCATCTCAGGCTCAGGGTTCCTCAGTGGTTCAGACTCATATGTGGGGAGGGATGGAACTGACTTAGAGCACTGGAGTGTCCTGCGCCGACCCTCCAGGAGAGCCTGTGCTTCCACCCGAGTCTGCGGCTGTTTGAAGCACTGGGGACTGAATGCAGAGCCCTGTGTATGCTAGACAAGCTTTCTACATTGAGCTACGTCGTCCCCATCCTTCCTTTCCAGTTTTTATCTCATTTCCATCTCTGACTCATTGTGCTTTAGGGAGGCAGGAAGGAGGTGTTATAGTCCTTAACTTGAAATGTTTCTGTATTTTTTTCAGCTTCATTAAAGTTTAATTGCTCACTATAAATATATTTATAGTCCACAATGAGATGTTTTGATGTATGTACACATTGTGAAATGATTAATCAAGCTAATTAATTTGTCCACTGACTCAGATGTTGAGACCTCCTCCTGCAGTCGTTTTAAATTATGTAGCATGCTGTTATTAACGACGCTCATCGACACAATCTAGCTCTTGAACTTATTCCTCTTAAAGAATTTTTGTCCTTGACCAACCTCTTCCCAATCCTCAATTGCTTGATGTCCCAGTGGCCATGTACTCCTGGGAGGTCCACTTCTTAAAATGCCACATGTAAGAAAGAGTGTGTGAGGGGCTGCAGAGATGGCACAGTGATTAAGAGCTTAAGAGCACTTCCTGCTCTTGGAGAAGACCCAGGTTCAGCTCCCAGCATCCACTTGGGGTGGCTCACAGCATAGGACATTGATCACCTGCAAATAGTGTGTGGGTAGGTGTGTCCCAGCAGTCCATCTGTCTCCATGCTGGCAGGAGCCTTTCCTGTGGGGCCCTCACAGGGCCTGGGCACCTTTGGGAGCCTGAGCTGGAGCTGAAGCCTGGGCCTTAGCTGGTGCTGCAGCCTCTGCCTTGGTTCCAGCCTTGGGCTTGGGTTGGCTGAGCCTACGCCCCTTGGCCATGTAGCTTCGAACCTGCTTTCCAAGCTTGGGGTGAGCAATGAAAGTCAGATGGCTGAGTTTGCAACTGGGGCTCTTTGGCATCTTGGGCTTGATGGCCTAAGGCTTCGAAAGGGCCTTGATGGCCTCTGCGCGGGCACTCACTGCCTTTGCATTGTTGGCCTGCATCTTCTTCAGGCCTTTCTTGTTGTGCTTCTTGGCAAAGCACATGTTCCTCAGGAACTTGGGGTCAACCCCCTTAAGAGATTCATATCTTTGTGACCGGGGTTTCTTGATGCCATTTCTGTGCCATTTGCGGGACTGGTTGTGCGTGGTGTGGTTCTTGGACTTGGCTGTGTCTGCATGGTAACCCATAGCTCCCGCAGCGCCTGGGACCGGAAGAAAAAGAGCCATTTTTAAAATCTTAAAATGAAAGAAAGAGCACTCAGTGGCAAAAGCGCTTGCCACAGCTGGAGAGATGGCTCAGCGGTTAAGAGCACTGACTGCTCTTCTGAAGGTCCTGAGTTCGATTCCCAGCAACCACATGGTGACTCACAGCCATCTTTAATGGGATCCTATGCTCTCTTCTGGTGTATCTGTAGACAGCTACAGTGTACTCACATACATGAAATAAATAAATAAATATTAGGGAAAAAAAAAGCTCTTTCCACAAAGCCTGACACCCCGAGCAGGCCCTGGCACCCAGGTGGTAGAAGAAGTGAATTCCAAGAGTTGTTTCCAACCTCTGAGTGGGTACTGAGGTGCAGGCAAGTGTGTCCGTGTGCACGGATGCATGGATGCTCACATGTGCACACCCACACGTTAAATTAAATAACTGAATGAATAAACATATAAATAAACAAACTCAACAAAAATACAGTGCAGAAGCCAGGTGTAATGGTCCCAGAAGTCAGTGGGCCGAGGCAGGAGGATTACCTCAAGATTAAGGACAGCCTGAGCTATATATAACAAGACTGTATCTCAAAGTAAAAAAAGAAATAAATAGAAAGAAAGGAAAAAGGAAGAAAGGAAAGAAGGAAAGAAAGATTATGTGATTTCTGTCTTTTTTTAGTTGGCATACATCATTCAGTGTCCCCAGGATTATCTGTTGACACAGTGATTATATTTTATATTTTATTCTTTATACATCTTAAAGCTTATGGTCAGGCTGGGTGCTGTGGTACATGCTTGTAACCCAGTCTCTACAGGTTGAGGCCAGAGGACTTTGAGTTTAAATTCAGCCTGGGCTAAACAATGAGAGAGTCTGTCTGAAGGAGGCAGAGAAGGAGGAGGGGGAGGAGGAGGAGTGGGGAAAGGAAGTAAATGGTTTTAGAAAAGGTGATTTCCCAGGCCACAGCGCTGTGTGCCGAAAGTCATGTGCCTGGAGCAGTAGGCCATAGTGCTGTGCTCCCAGGACACACTTGGAGCAGCAGGGTCTTGGAGGTGAAGGGTCTTGGACCACCTCCTGGCTCTCTCTTTGGATCCACTTTGTGCTGTGAGCTAGAAATCAAGTTTGTCATTAATTTATCTTCCACTGCTGTGCCCCAGCAAAAACTCGAGGCAGGAATCAATTCTCAGTTTCAAACAAACCAGTAAGTAGCCTTCCCCCTCAAGATCACCAAAAGGCTTTGGACGTGTTTGTAGTCACTAATAGGTTTCTACAGATGACTTAGGCCTCATCCAATTTCAGAAATACTCACACAAGCACTCTGTTGGCTGCTGGGAGGTTTGATGTTAGTTTTGACCAATCAACCAATAAGAAGCTATTTAAAGGGGGACAGGTTTATTTTGGCTCCCGATCATGGTAGGTAAGGCTTGGCATTGGGAATGTCAGCAAAGAATCCCTGCCCACAATAGACATGCTAACTTAGAGAAGGCAGAGGGCTGGACTGGCTCTGAGAGCTTTCCATCTTCACAGACGTTTATTCTTGCAATCAGACTGGGAAAGCCAGCTATCTTTGGAAACAGACCTAGCCCAGGTTCCAGTTCACAGCTAACTAGCAGACTGACTTTTATCCAAAACTAATATGAATAGCAGTGTTTGTATTGTATTGTACAATTTCTTCTAGTAAAAAAAAAAAATCTATGTATGTATGTATATGTATGTATGTATGTATGCATCTATCTATCTATCTATCTATCTATCTATCTATCTATCTATCTATCTATCTATCTATCTATCTACCTACCCACCCATCCATCCATCCATCCATCCATCCATCCATCCATCCATCCATCCATCCATCTATCTATCTATCTATCTATCTATCTATCTATCTATCTATTTATCTATCGATCGATCGATCTGCTTAGCACAGTGCTAGGATAAACATCTCTACACAGGATATATTAGAGAGGGGCAGATCTAGCTATAAATTCTGCCCACCCAGGGATATCAAATGAGATTAAGTGACATCATTGGGAAAGGCCAGAGACAACAGAAACCATGGTACTCACCCACAGATGAGGTCTCTCCATCTGCCGCTGCCCCTGCACATTGTTTTCAGAGTGATGAGCACGCCCATCAATGCCCATCTTGATGAAAGAGATGCCTGGGGGGGGCCTTGTTGCAGCTCCTCCTGTCAAGTTGCTGGGAAAAGGGGGAAATACGTCCTAAGACATCTTCTAGCCAGTAGGAAACCTTCTCTTCCACGCATCCCAGCTTCCTCATAGCTACATCTTCATCTCCACAAAGATGATTACCAAGTCCCAGGGACCAGAGAAATTCCACACGAGCTTTAAGTCTTTCTCCATGGATATAACCAGGCATAGTCCGTTTCAAAGTATTGACTTGACAGTTTCTATTCAAGTGTCCATGCTCTTCCTGTTCTCTCTCTGTGTCTAAGACGATCATAGGTTAGGATTCCTGGAGAGCATCAAAGTACAGGGAAGAGAATTGAGGGGATTCTGAAGGCCTATGAGTGGCTGGTGTCTAGCCCAGTTGGTAGAGCACATGCTCAGCCCCTACAAGGCTGTGGGACCTGTTCCAGGACCAGACAAACTAACAAGTGGCTTGTAGAGGGGAACAAGAGGAAAGGACTGTGTGGACTGCTTATGCTTTGGTTCCAGGCACTTAGGATTTCTATACCTGTGCTTTTCTAGCCCCAACATGGACTATAGGCAACTGTAAAACAGTGTGAGCCTAAAGCCAACCTAATCTACCCTAGAGCAGGCAAGAGAAGAGGGCAGCCAATTCCAGTCTGATGCCAGACTTGGGCCTTCATCAGGTGCCCGCACACACGTGTGCAGAACATAAAGCATGCAGTTGGAAACATGGAGGAGCAGGGCTGTCATTTATCTGAAACATGATCTAATTCTGATTTGTCTCTTTAAGGCAGTTTTATGTGATCTGATTTCCTGCCCTGAAAATATCTATGGGTTAAAATCAAAGGAGGGCAAGAGATAAGAACAACTTTGTGCTGAGTCTGCCCAGTTGCAGACCTCTGTTGGGGCATCAACAGGCTACCATATCCTTATAATGTTGGGTCATCTAGACATAATATCCTAGCTGGGGGTCATCTGTGAGCCTTCTGTACTGCAGATCACAGTCTGTAGATTGGTTGTTCAGGATTGGTTCAGCTGAGAGCCCTTGCACTTGGAGACCCATGTGAGGCAAGAACAGGCCAAGTTCATCTGCATACTCTACACACACAAGTAAGGCTACAGATTCCCAGGAGCACTGACGGCAGGGAGACCTCTGACAAGGATATTGTGTGGACCCTGTAAAACACCCACAACAAGAAGGCAGCACCGTGGCTCCTGGATCCTCCCATCTGATGGTTGTAGCGACAATTTTGGAATTTTGGTTCCTTTAAAATCACAGAAATAAAAGTGTCTTCATTTTAATTCCAGGTGTGGGGATACGGGGTTGTTTCTTAGACTGACCACAGCAGCTGACTATGTTTTTCCTAGTGCTCTAGCAGAGGCATGGTTTTGCCAGATGCAGATAGTTTCTATGACTGTGTGATGTTTGAAATTCTGGGAACTTTTCAGAGGGTGTGTAAATGCCAGGGCCCCATCCCAGGGTGGGTGGTTGTTGGTCATTTAGGGAGCTTGGTTGCAGTTTGTTAGTAGCCATGCTCAAAGAAGAAACAAAGGGAAAGAAATTAGATCCAGGGATCTCTCTCCCTCCCTCCTTCCCTCTCTCCCTCCCTTCTCCCCTCCCTCCCTGCCTCCTGTCCTCTCCCCCCATCCTTCCCTCTCTCTTCTCTCCTATCTAGTGATAGAGTATGAAACCTGGGAGATAAAGGGTGAGAGAGATAAAGAAGAACCCACAAAGAAGCAAAGGCCAGCTACAAAGGGCCTATGTGTATTAGTTACTTTTCTGTTGCTGTGACAAAATACCATGAGCAAAAACTTAGAGGAGAAAAAGGTCCATAGGGATAGAGCCCATTGTGGTGGGGAAGGCATGGCAGCAGAAGCTAGCTGACCACATTCCATCCACCCAGGGAAGCAGAGACAGAGAACAGGAAGTGAGTCAAAGCTTTAGAACACACTCCAAGTCTCCTACTTCCTCCAGCAAGGCTCCACCCCCTAAGGATTCCATAACCTCCCCGACACTGCCACTCACTAGGGACCAAGTGTGCAAACAGATGCTTCTAAGGGGGGCATTTCCCGTTCAACCTGTCACAATGGGTGGAGAATGAACACTGGTCAGGTTAGGTGTCAGGCACAGTGTGCTCAGGGAGTACTGTTGTCTCTTCAAAGTCCATCTCCCCCTGCCCCAAACCCCTCAAAGCTGGCCTAAGCTCAAAAGGCACAGGCACACAGACCTACACTCTTAAGTAAGGGTGGGTCATGGTATGTAAGTTGGGATGCTCTATATGGGCATATGCCTGGCAATCAGGAACTATCCCAGAATACTCTACATGCTGCGTGTGCATAGCCATTGAAGTCTACATACACACATCATATGCCATACCATCCACATCTCTCTCTCTCTCTCTCTCTCTCTCTCTCTCTCTCACACACACACACACACACACACACACACACATACACACCACCCATACATGAGTGCAATGCATTCAGTACATGCACATACATGCACATACAAGTGCATACATACAAATCAAACATGAAGACACATTTTTATATATATCACATGCACACCTATTATCACATGAGTTATGTACACCATATCACATACATGTATACATACATATGCCACTCTGTACACATACCACACACATTATACACATGCCATGTACAGCAACATATACATGCCACTCACACATTGTATGTATACCACCCAAGATATTCTACATATGTATGCAAATGCACATGCTACATACTACACATCATCCACACTGCAGAGATTACAGTTTTAATTGAGGTGGGAAGACCCAGCTTCGATGAAGGTGACACCATCCCAGGCTCTGGGGACATAGACTGCATGAAAAAGAGAAAGAGAGTAGGGAAGAATTTGTAGCTCTCTGTTCCCTGAGTGGACACAGTGTATCCTCCTGTTCCTGCCACGTACCTGCTTCACCATGGTTGACTGTGTTCCCAAAAGTGTGAGCCAAAATAAATTCTTGTTCCTTGGATGTTTTCGTCTGGTGTTTGATCACAGAAGTGAGGCAGGTAACAAACACATGTAGAACAGTGTATGTATCCAGAGTATACTGCATGTACCCAATGTGCCCACATGTACCCAGTGTACACACATGTACCCACTGTACCTACATGTACCCAAAGTATACTGCATGCACCCAGTGTACCTACATGTACCTAGTGTACCTACATGTACCCAAAGTATACTGCATGCACCCAGTGTACCTACATGTACCCAGTGTACACACATGTACCCAGAGTATACTGCATGTACCCAGTGTACTTACATATACTCAGTGTACCCAATGTACCCAGTGTACACACATGCACCTAATGTACCCAGTGTACACATATGTACCCAGTGTACACACATGTACCCAGTGTTCCCATATGTACCCAGAGTATACTGCATGTACTCAGTGTACCCAATGTACACACATGTAGCCAGTGTGCCCAATGTACCCAGTGCACACACATGTACCTAGTGTTCCCACATGTACCCAGAGTATACTGCATGTACCCCGTGTACCCACATGTACAGAGTGTACACACATGTACCCAGTATATACACATGTACCCAGTGTACCAAATGTATCCAGGGTACACACATGTCCCCAGAGTATACTGCATATACCCAGTATATCCACATGTACCCAGGGTACTCAATGTACCCAGTATATACCACATGCACACTTCACCTCAGGCACACACACTACATGCATTGCACCTTGACATATGCCCCATACATCTGAAGCTGACTTTTGGCTGTTCAGGAGCTGCACACTTTTGATCCATTTCCTATGTGGTCCCATTCAGTGAGCAGCAAGGTGGAAGCCTCAGTAAGCACGCGCTTTCTCAAGAGCTGCAGCCTGAACTGCCTATCCACTATAGCAAGGCTAAGGAGCCGGCTACTCCTGCCAGCCTGAAGTGAGCCCAAGGGAGAGCAGCTGAGGGTGCAGAAGCAAGGAGAGGTCTGTCTCAAGTCCCAGGTGACAAATGTCTTACAGGGGACAGAATGTCTGAGGTTACAGAGCAAAGAAGACCGGAAGTCCACCATGATGACGTCAGTAACTAACAGTCACCTTCGCTGAGGGCAAGCGTTTGCTGTTGTTTAAGATTTATCTTATTTTTAATCATGTACATGTGTACGTGGTATGTATGAAGTATGTGTGTGTGTGAGTGTGCGTATGTGTGTGAGTATGCGTATGTGTGTGTGTGAGTGTGTGAAGGTGTGTTAGGTAAGAGAGTATGTGTGTGTGAAGTATGTGTGTATGTGAGTCTTTGAGTATGTGTATGAGTGTGCGTGTAAGTGTGTGTATGTGTGTGAGTGTGTGTGATTTTGTGAGTGTGAAAGTGTATGTATATGCGTAAGTGTATGAGTGTGTGTGTGACTGTGTAACGTATATGTGTGTGAGTATGTGTGTAAGGGGGTTGGTGAGTGTGTGGGGGGGTTGGTGAGTGTGTATGTGTGTGGGTGTGGGTGTGCTTGTGTGTGAGATTGGTGGTGGTTGGTCCTTGAGCATGTCTGTAAGGGATTGTCTTGAGTTAATTAATATTTGAAGGTCCAGCCTACTGTATGGGATCATTTCCTGGGCAAGGGCTTCTGAACTGTATAAGGCAGAGAGAGAGATCTGAGCACAAGCAAGCAGGCAGTGGACACACATTCACTTCTCTCCTCTCTGGACCATGGGTGTGGTGTGACTTCCTGCTTCAAGCTCCTGAGACTGTGGCTTCCCACAGCGATCGATGGTCTATAACCTGGAGCTGTGAGCTAAAAATACTACCTTTTCTCCCCAGGTTACCTTTCACCGGGATATTGTGTCACACGACAGAAATGAGACAAGGGCACCTCCCACTGTGCTTTGCTTATTTGCTAGGCCTTTCGCAGGCCAGGTGCTTTGCTGAATGTGTGCTGCAGAGCTGGCCACCGGCCCTGGGCTGCTCACACACGGGAAGTAAAGGTGCGCTGTGGCCAGGCAGCCTGTCTATGGGCAGTGTGCACAGTGACGGTAGGGCTGGCAGTTATATCCAACTCCGGCTTTATTCTCTACCTCTGAATTGTACTTCCAAGGTTTCTGCTGCCCTTGGAGAAAAGATCTAGAGCAAAAAGTTCCAGTAGAAATGTAAGGGCAAGACAAAGCAGATGAATGTGCAACAACAACAAAATGTTTCTAATTAAATCTGACCCAAACACTTAAATTATATTATCTATTGAGTTGTAAAACAACAACAAAATGCTTCAAGATGCCAGTCACAACCACTAACCTCTCAGTGTATTCACGAAATACATTAGCTTTATGCCTTGGTCACTGCTCTGCTCAGTAGTGGAGAGCAGTCACTCTTCCCCTGTGGATGTTCTGATCTGAGAGACTTCTATCTCTGGGAGACTCTCCTGTTTGGTTCAAGAAAACTACCCCAAAATGGTTTCCACGAATCTGCATTATTGTAGCAACTACCTGGTAATAGAGTGTCTCCGCAGCAGCGTCACTGCTATTTCCTGTTGCCGGGGAGCCTGGCTGATGATGCTGTGGTGAGACAACACACTGATGTGCTAAATTAGATGTCAGTGGCCAAGTCTGGGGCTAAGGTCACACACAGGCTCGGGAGACACCAATCCACACGCTTTCAGTTCACGGTAAATTGTAGGAAGTTCCTTGGGTGGCAGCTCAGCTAAGAAAAGCCCAATCTTTAAGAAAATTTAACTCAATGAGAATAAAAACAAACTCTGTGAAGAGCTGTCCAATCCTAAACCTGCATTCCTACACTCTTCCTCTCACGGCTACTTCAAGGCAGTCTAGAGAGACCTTGCTCTGGTATAAATATCCACTAAAAGTCACACTGAAGTTGAATGAGCAGTATTAGGTGTAGTGTTAGGGAGCTGGTCCTGATGGATTGGGAGGTCCCTGGGTCGTGCAGAATGCTCTCCAAAATGCATTGGTGCAATCAATGGATTTTCGAGGGAATGGCTTTGGATCATAGTGGATTCTCTGTGTCAAGATCACTACTTGTCCGTGTGATATCCTCTGGCATGTGCAGAAAGGCCATGCTCAAGGCTGTGGAAATGTCTCAGAGTGGAAGGGCTTGCTGCATAAGCACAGGGACCTGCGAACAAATCCTCAGCACCCACATAAAAGCCAGACATAGTGGCAGACGCCTGTAACCCAGCACCAGGGGGTAGAGACAGGCAGATCCCAGGGCCCCACTGGTCAAGCTGTCTTAAAGGCACGAATCCAAGATTCAGTGAGATTCTGTCTCAAAAGCCAAGATGGAGAAATGATGAAGGAAAACATACTGATGGCAACTTCTTGTCCATCCTCTGTGTGTGTGTGTGTGTGTGTGTGTGTGTGTGTGTGTACCTGCACACAAACACACATGCACACATGCATACACCACCACCCCCTCTCTCTGTCTGTCACACACACACACACACACACACACACACACACACACCACAAAGGCCATCACCAGTTGATCATGAACCTTTCAGACTTTGGACCAATGCCCTATGTAAACCTTTATTCGTTATACATTACTTAGCGCACGGCATTCAGTTATAGCAACAGAAAGCAGACTAAGACAGATCATTTCCTTTTGAAAACTCCTGGCTCGAATGTGGAGATAAACTCTCTCCATTTGTTCCCCACAATCCGGTTGTCGTGGCACTGGGACACATTACTAAAGGTTTATGGTCGACAAGAGAAAGGAAGAAAGTAACCAACAGTCAGAGGCCTCCAGCCACTGTCATCTGCTGTCACTGAACATCTGCTCATTTATCCTGCCCTCTGATGGCCTCCAAGAGGCCACAGCCATTTCAGCCTGGAAGTGCCCTCAGGCAAAGAAGGGAGACACAGCTCCCCCCCCCCACCATCCCTGGCACTATGGGGCCTCTGGGGTCTCTCGGCCATCGGTGGAGGGCCATGCTTCTGTCCTGTCCTGTGTGTCGTTTACCTGGCACTGCAGGTGGAGCTTGGGTTCCCACTCCTGCTGGGCAAGTGCTGTGTTGCAGAGCTGCTTTGGGCCCTAGGCTCTGATGCTTCTGCAGTTTTCTCTCTACTCACATGTGCTCTTGTCCGCTGGTGTTAACAGTGAGTTCAACCCTCAACCCTCAGAAACGATGAGTGCACCTCTGTTTAGGTTGGGGGTGGGTTTCATGGCAACCTCCCTGATGGATTGAGTTTCCTTATTTCTGAATATCAGCAGCTCAGAAGGAGAAATCAATCACATGGTCTGGCAGAGGTTCCCTCACCCCCCCTCCCCCGAGACAGGGTTTCTCTGTATAGCCCTGGCTGTCCTGGAACTTACTCTGTAGACCAGTCTGGCCTCGAACTCAGAAATCCACCTGCCTCTGCCTCCCAAGTGCTGGGATTAAAGGCGTGCACCACCGCCGCCCGGCTCTGGCAGAGGTTTTGGACAATGGCTTCATAGTCCTCATGCAGGGCATGGCACAATGACTTACAACCACGCCCTGTACACATTCAGAGGCTCCAAATGTCCCCAGTCCACCCTGGGTGTCCGCTGGTGGCAGATTACTGTCTTCTGGGGTAGATTTTTTTTTTATCAATATTATAGTATTGGTGAGGCATGTCTACTAGTCCAAAAAGCCAGAAAGTCTAATCAAGACCAAGACCAAGTAAGCATCAGGTCTAGATTCAAGCATGAGCTGTGTTCAGATCTCTCCAGGGTCTGGAATGGCCAGGCCTGGGTCAGCAGATGAACTGTGTGGCTGGAGGGAGTGCCCGTGACTCAGAGGCAGGCTAAGCCGGAGGGAGACAGACGGGCCAGGGCTTCTTCATCAGAGCTGTCCTCACACTCGCCCCTCCCAGGATGTTCCTTAATCCCTAGCTCTGCTCCGGCCCCACCCTGACCTCAACTTCCAGTCACAGGGGATTATGGAAGTCTGAGCTATGTCCACTAGGATCACCACACAGAAACAGTGGAATGACAGACACTGTTCTCCTTTATTAAGTTTAATTGTATTAGTTTAGTGTGTGTGTACTCACATGTGCGTGTGGGTGTGGGAGTGCCTGTGCCTCTGTCACACGTGCCTTTGGAGGTCAGAACAGCTTGCAGGACAGTTTCTCTCCTTTCACCTTGTGGGTATCAGGGACTGAACTGACATTGTCAGATTTGGCGACAAGCATCTTCACCCACTGGGCCACTGCGCCGGCCTTGCCTTCTATTTTTAAAGAGACTTAATGGTATCTATAAATTAAAAGCACACTCAAGCCTATGTCTTCCTATGTATTCTAGAGTGCACTGCGTTTCATTATCTGGCTGCCAGGAGGGTGATCCCTACTGGGTTACTAATTACTATTTTTATTACGTTTAAGAGATTCTTTTTTTTGTTGTTGTTGGTGCTTTCTTTTGCTTTGCAATTAGATGTTGTGAATGCATTAGAAGATTCTTAATGTGATCTTGCGATTTTATTTAAAAGTCACATTGAAAAATGAAAGGATTCAAAAGGCAAAGAAAGCTCAGAGGAGACTGAGGTAGAAAGTGTGTACGTCCACGTCTAAGACCAGCCTGGGCAAGAGAACAAGTCTCTCATCTCAAAACAACAGTGACAATGATGACAATAGCAACAATAAAGTCACAAGGAAAGAGACATGCAGGACCATGTGCCTGGGCACTCGCACACTGCATGCAAGGCTCCGAGTCAGGCCAGAGCCCCACAGAAGGGCAGGCAGCGAGGTAACCATGTCGGCTCACTCTGGCGATACCTTGTCAGAGACTCCATGGACTCTACATAGTGACAGTGAGACATTCTTTACTGTTTCCCCTGTGTTGGCACATAGAGTGTTGTGGTTTGCACAGGAATTGGTCTCCATCTGGTAGAACTGACTGGGGAGGTGGTGAAACCTTTGACACAAAGGGCCTAGCTAGCCAACGTAGGCTATTAGAACAGGGTTTGAAGGGATTATTGCTTCTGGATCTGTGAAGACCTGTTTCCTGGCTGCTACCACGATGGGACTGGCTGCCTCACGGCCCTGCCGTGATTGACAAGAGCTGATCCTGCCACCGTGCCTGGCCTGGCATGGTAGATGGGAAACAAGCGTGTCTTCCTTCAGGTTTCTTCTCGGATATTTGCTCACAGCGGGTCAGTACAGCAGGCAGGACTGCAGGTGTGTCTGAGCAGACCCAGCAGCGACTGGGACCCATAAGAGAAAGCAGCTGCCACCTATTAAGGAGATATTCAAGAGGCCTTCGAATATGTAAAACAATATCTCTCTCTTTCAATTCTTAGAAAAATGCTGTTTTTACATTTTAAATGGCTAAAAGGCTAGCATTATCATTGTTAGGGTTATTTTAAATAAATATATATTTTAATTTCTATCAGGGCAAGCATTAATAGATGCATCCTAAGTAGAGAGAGGGCTTTCAGAGTACTCAATAGTTTTGAAGATTCCTAAAGGGTCATGGACTTACCAGGCTTATGTCTTACTGGACACAGGGAGAAGCGGAAATGCTGGAGCTGGTCAAGAGGAGCCACCTCACCTACAAAGGCCAGAACGACCTCTGCGTCCCTGCAGGGCTCCCCTGCAGGCCCTGGGACTGCCTTGAAACAATCTCTGATGATATCAGGGCTGCTGTGAGTCACAGAGACCGTTCTGCGATGTTCTTGGAGCTAAAGTATTTCAGTCACCGTCTCTTCCCACGGGTGAAGACAGTGTCTGCAGCTGGTGCGGGTGTGTCCTAGCGAGTCAAGGAAGATAGATGCTTTTCTTCCTTCTAACACTTACCACCTGACTTTATTCATGCTCATGAATGTTTCCCCCAAGAAAAGGTCTACCTAAGTTTACAGTGAGCTCTAAGAAAGCCAAGGGCTTAGCACATAGGAAATGCCACGAGGGTCTACATCGCCTTTGTGTTAAAAGGTTTCTGTTACTGTGGCAAATACTGGAAGCAAGCAAATTATAAAGAGGAAAGGTTTGTTGTGATTTATGGTTTCAGGTCATGCTTGGTTGGCCAGCAAGCTGCATTATGTCAGAACTCATAATAGAGGGATTGTCACCATCTTGTCAGCCTTGAAGAAAAAGAAAAGAAGCTGCCAGTGTTACGGCTATGCAGTCTGTGACATAGCTCCCTCCAACTCGGCCCTGCCTCCTAAAGAACCCACCACTTCCAAGTAGCAGCCACAGTCTGGGCATGGATCCTTGAGTGCTGGGCTGCTAGCAGAACCGCCCTGTGGGGGTTATGTCAGATCTACCCTGTAGCACACCCATCGGTGTTCCTGATTAGCAGTTTTCTAATCTTGGCCCCCAGTCCGCCATCTTGTTGAAATACCTGTTCTGTCCTCCAGCGCAGCCCAGCCCCTCAGAGGCTCTGAAGGGGTAGAAGTCTGGGCTTCCTCAGCTTTCACAGGCAAACTGATTGGTTCAGGTCTGAGCGCATCGTGTCCTTTAATCAAACGTGAAGAGGGCTGAGCTCTGATACCTTCCCCTCCATCCCTCTCTAATAGGGCTCCTAACCGCAACCCCATATTTCTTCACACTGAAACTGAGCCCTTTTTTTTTTTTTTAATCTTGCTGCCAAGGCTTCTCTCCAGAATGCAATCTGAGCAAGTGAGCTTTGTGGGTACAGTTTAATTTCCAGAGAAATCCCTAAAACGGAAACCCCAAAGAGTCTCTGTGACTGAGCGTCCCGGCCAACCTCTCATCCACTCCGCTTCCACGACTGAGCGTCCGGGCCCGATCTGACATCCACGCGGCTTCTCGTCCGGCTCCATTCCTTTCCCGGTTCTCTCTCCTTGGAAATAGTTACCTTTAATCGCCCTTCAGCTTTCCCACACGGACAGAAACATCCACGGCAGAGGAGTGGAAGCATTCACCTCTGCCCTGCTTTATCCTGCCCAACCACGGAGCAAAGGTGTTAGCAGATCCGTTTGCAGTCAGTCTCCATGGAACACCGAGTAAAAGGTGGACCGCATGGCTCAAGCATGGATTGACTCCACTACACCAGAGAAAAAGCCGGGTGAAGAAGCATGTGCTGGAAACCCCCGTGGCTGCGAGGGATATAGACGGGGGAGGGGAGGGGGAGGGGGAGGGGGAGGGGGAGGGGGAGGGGGCCCGCACTGGGGCTTGTGGCTGCTAACCTAGCTCCAGCTCAGTGAGAGACCCTGTCCCAAGGGAAGGAGGTGGAGATTTTATAGGGCAGGACATTTGCCGTCCTCCTCTGGCCTCTGTGTGAATGGACAGGTATGGGTACCCAACCACACGCAGGTACATACATCACACACGATGTGGGGGAGGGGAAGCAGGGACTCCATTCACTCAGAAAGATGTGGACCTGCCGGTATCCGCAGGGACTGGGATGAGCTCTGGAGGTGAGATGCCATGATTGGGGCGGGAAAACAGATGCAGTGGCTGCTACTTGACTCTCTAAGGAAATGCTGGCTTACAGAGGGAGTTAGATTTCTCAGAGTCCTAAGTATGAATTATTCTTGCAGGAGAATAAATAAATCCATCTGTCTGGACATATTTTTTGTGCGTGGGCTTGGCTTAGCTGGTCCAGTTAGAAAGATAAATTAGCCTGAGAAGCATTTGGATGGTGTTGACAATGTTGGGTCTGCCACAAAAGTCCATGTGGCCACTGGATAGAATGGACAGAACTCCTCCTCCTCCTCGTGTGTGTGCACAAGCATGTACCTGTGCACATACATACATGCTATGGCACGTATGTGTTGGTCCTCATCCTCCAACTTACTTAAGGTAGGGTCTCTTTGTTCTTCTGCTATATGTGTCAAGTTAGGTAATCCATATGAGCTTCGGAGAATCCTCCTGTCTGTGCCTCTTCTCCAGTCAGGAGCACTGGATTACAGATGCTCCCTCTACTGTGTTCAGCTTTTATGTGGGGTCTGGGGATTTGACTTTAAGTCCTCAGTGTGAGCAGCAGGTGCTCTACCCGCTGAGCCATCACCCCAGCCACACGGATGGATTCTGTTGGCAGATGTCACCAAGGACACCAAATAAGAACCAGCTTGGTAGACAGGCAGATGTGAGTCCTCTAACATGTCTGATTGGCTTTGGTCACTTCCATTAAGCACAGAGTGGAGAGTCATCGAACTGTTGCAGTGGCCACACACCATGACCAAGGCAATTTATAAATGAAAACTGTTAACTCGGGCCTTGGTGACGGTTTCAGAGGGTTCGTACCTGAGCGTTGTGTTGGGGAATGTGGGAGCAGGCCAGCATGACACTGGAGCAGTAGCTGAGAGCTCACGTCTGATCCACAAACAGCAGTCAGAGCCAGCATGACCGGACCCCGCGTGGGTTTTGAAACCTTTGAGTCCTATCTTCAGTGTCACACCTCCTCTAAGGAGGCCACATGTCCTAATCCTTCTTAAACAGCCCACCAACTGGGACCTAACTATTCAAATCTGTGATCCTACGGGTGACACTCTCATTCAAGCCACCACAGAGAACTCCAGAATAGTTCATTTATAATTTATAATAGTTGCATATATTTATATAATATATTTATATATTTAATTTGACACATAATTTATAATAAATAATAAATGTGTCCAGAAGCACCATTTTTTTGAATGCCAAAAAAAGACACAGACACATTCCACTGCTCTTTGTTTGGTTGCATGTCTCTTGTCACCAAAACTGACTCCAAGAAATAAATATTGATGTTTGTGGTTTACAGGGGTCTTCTGGTCTGATAAGGCTAAGATACACACAGAACTTTGAAAGGCAGTTCATTTTAGAGTATCAGCGCAGGGTCAATGAGATGGCTCTGTGGAAAGAAAGGCTTGCTGCCAAGCTCACCTCTGTTCCATATCTGGAACGCACATGGTAGAAGAGAGACCTGACTTCCTCCTGTTGTTCTCTGCTTTCTGTACAAGTATTGTGGCACATGTGGACAACCGTGCGCATGCACACACATGCATACACATAAACATGGGCACGTAAACACATGCACATGTGCACACACAGGCACACACATACACACACACAAACACACACACATGCATACACATAAGCACAGGCACATGAGTGTGCATATGCACATGTGCATACGCATGCATACACATGCATACACATACTAATACATACATGCACACACATGCACACGTACAGTGCAAACACACTAAGGCACATGAGTGTGTGCACACACATACACACACACAAATAAATAAATATGATAGATAATCAAAACGTTAAAGCAACTGGCTTTCTTCTGTTGGGCACTTCAAAGAGAAAAAGGATGGAATGGGTGAAGGGATGGACATGACTGTTTCCAGCACTAGTTTGTACTCCTTTTCAACCTTTAAACAGTTTATATCGTTTTTATTCATGTATCTATATGTCTATGCAACCTTATGCCGTGTGTGTGTGTGTGTGTGTGTGTGTGTGTGTGTGTTGGCCATGGTGGTCAGAGAGGGCCTCAGACTCCCCTCCCCTCCTCCGGTCACCTGGGTAGTGTTTTGTGGAGATGGGTTGTGGTCCCACCACGCTTGGTTTCCATAAGCTTTCATTACCATCTCTCCTTGCCCCTCACGTATCCCACGCTTCTCAAGACACAAACTCCTTATTCTTCCTGCATGTTATCTGAACTGTGTCATGACCGTGGCAGGTCCATTGTACTTGGTGAAGTTTCCACTATCTAATCTCTGAGCTTGGACTTTTACATGGCTTGGTGATTTTTGTTTTGTTTTGTTTTTTGTTTTTTGTTTTTCGAGACAGGTTCGAGACAGGGTTTCTCTGTGTAGTCCTGGCTGTCCTGGAACTCACTCTGTAGACCAGGCTGGCCTCGAACTCAGAAATCCGCCTGCCTCTGCCTCCCAAATGCTGGGATTACAGGTGTGCGCCACCACGCCCGACTATGGCTCGGTGATTTTACAGGCATTTGTCACCTACACTTCAGCCTCAGTGGTGTCTAGGAATGCCCTGAGATGCAGAAGTAAGGAATGTTCTGTGACCACCAGAGAGATGCATCCACTGAAGGAGAAAGAAACGGATACACCTCTACCAACCAAGACTTCGTTTCATGCATGGCGACCAGAGGGCCCCACTGGAGGACAGCTTTCTTTCAGCTCTCAGTGACTGAAGAGTGCTCACACCTCCCGATCTGAGCTACCGGCAGCCATGTGTGCTCTTTCTAAGAGCGTTTCTTTGTCCTGGGGAGTTTCTGACTTATGTGTGTGAAGACCTGAGCTAGCCTGGGTTAGGGATGGCTTTTGTAGCCTATCCCAGACACACAAATATAAAGGGGACAGCAAATTGTGAACGTTGCATGGACTCCAGGGCTACTGTTTCACTCGGCTGCTGATAGAGGAGTTTTCCTGCATACACTGCTGCTCTCTCAGCTCAGTTTCCATGACGTAGCATTTCTTCAAAGAATCCATCAAACAGCTAAAAGCCATCCAAAGCACTGGGCCCCCTAGGCTGGCAGTGCGATCATTTGGACTTTGCTTTCTTCTAAATTTTATGTTCAGAATAGCTACTCTTAATCTGGTTTTCCCTCCCTCTCTCTCTCCTTCCCTCCCTCTCTTCCTCCCTCCCTCCTCCCTCTTTCCTTCCCCCCCTTCCTCTGTTTATCTGTCTCTCATCTTCCCCATTAATCTTTATTGTCTGAGACCTTCCTGATTGTCCCAGGACTTTACCAGGCTGCTGCCAGCCACCCTGTACTTTGGAATGCTGATTCTGTGTTGGTCCCTTGTGCTATTTGTTTTTAGGGTTTTATTTATTTAATTTTTTGGTTTTGATTTTGTTTTTTGTTTGTTTGTTTGTTTTTGTTTTTGTCTACTTGCGGTTTTTTGTTTTTGTTTTTGTTTTTTGTTTTGTTTTGTTTTGTTTTGTTTTGTTTTGAGGCAGAGTCTCACTATGTAGCCCAGAGTAACCTTCAGCCCCCGGTCCTCCCGCCTCTCCATCCTGAGTGCTAGAACATCAGGCACGAAGCATCACTCTCAGTAGGAAGTCTCAATAGGATGCTGGCATCTGCAGAGTTTCAGCGCCAGAAACTGGGCAGCCACCGATCCCCGGTTGACAATTATAAAACACTGAATATAAAATATGCATCAATTTAGGAAGCACTAAAAGGTAAAAGAAAAATAGAATTTCAAAGTTGATTAAATAGGGCATGTAAGGATATTTTTAAGGTAAGAAATGGTGTATAGAATAGACTGCCGTGTGTGTGTGTGTGTGTGTGTGTGTGTGTGTGTGTGTATCTATGTGTGCGTGCACGCATGCTCATGTGTACTTGCCATAGCACATATGCAGAAGTTAGAGGACGATATGCAAATGTCAGTTTTCTACCTCCATCTCGGGGGTATCAGGGAGCAGACTTAGGTTGACAAGCTTGGTGGCAAACTCTTTTACCCACTGAGCCATCTTGCCAGCCCAAAGGGTTTGTTTTGGATCCATATTTTTTTTTCCATTAATCTAGTGATGCCACCAGGCATAGCAGTGATTGTTTTTTTACCAGGAGATGCAGACCCCCAGATTCTCCTATCTCTACCCCATTCTTCCCTCTTCCTGGTTTGGAATCTAAGCTTACTCATGAATTCGCTTTTCCTTGAGGCAAAACTGGAGAGAGCTGAGGTGCCTCCGTCCTGGAGCTGGTGCCACTGGACAGGTCGGCTTCGGGTAGCCGAGAGGCCTGGGCGAGGACCAGAGGCTGGTCACCTCCCTTCAGCTGTGCTTCCTGCTGGAGCAGAGGCTGGATGACGGCTGGGCCGGACTGAAAAAGTGACTGTGATGCGAGGAGGGAGAAGACCGGCGCAGATGGGACACAGGCAGGGCAAACAGGGAGCTGCGAGGTTTACAGCGTCTTGGTATAATTCGAAGTTTTCTCTTTTGCTTTGTCTTGTTGTAGTTTTTTTATTTTTCAGTCAAAAGGCTTTCCCCATCCTATTGCACAGTTCCTCTGAATCACCCTGTCCTCGGGCGGGCAGCTCAATTCCACATGTAGAAACAACCATGTGTATATATTTCCATCAATGCTATCAGATAGTAGGACAGCTTGAAACAAGCATGAACTTTCTTTAAGGTGCGGCCACCCCACCTCCACACGCAGCAGGAGTTTCCTGCTGACTGATCCCCTTGTGTTTGGAGGTCAAGGCCGACTGACAGAAACACTTTGCTCATGATGGTAGGTTAATGAGAAGGAGGAAACCTCTTATAGACTGCTGGGTTGGCAAAACCATCCAAAACACACAGCTTTGTGTTTCCATAGCTGCAGGGAACCACGGGGTGAGGAATTCTTGTGTTTTCCATCGTGACTGTTCCAAGACGAGCGACCAGCCCGCACATGGTGTATAAACTATCGCTGTTGTCTCCTTTTCAGACCTTTTCAAGGCCTCCATCCCCAGTGAGCTCATCCACAGCAGGAAGGAAGGGAAACAAACCCCAATTTACAAATCCCTGCATACCGCTTGCTTTTGACGGCATTTTCTGGTGTGATCCTCAAAGCTTCGGAAATGTTGAGAACAGCAGAGTTTACAGGAAACTTTGTTTAAAGGATTGACTCGTTTTGATGGCTTGACTCGGTTTTTCTTTTCCCCTCCTGATCAGATCAAGAGGTGAAGTTTTGGGGCTGGAGAAATAGCTCAGTGGTTATGAGCATGTACTGCTTGCTCTTCAGGGGTCCCAAGTTTGGTTTCCAGCACGCACGTCCAGAAGTTCTGAGGCACTTGTAACTTAAGCTTCAAGGGATTCAGCACCTCTGGCCCCAACAGGCACCTGCACTTACGCGCACACACACCCCAAACATGAACATTGTTGTTTTTAAGATTGTTTTAAGTTGAACTTTCAAAATGCATCATTTAAAAAGTTGGGGACAAAGGACCTAGTGTTCCTATTGAGCAAGAATAATGTGAGGGAATTCTTTTAGATTGAAATCAGACCAAAATGCTACTTATGCTAAATGCTACATCAAATGCTATATTATCGAGCTAAGACTTTAAGGCAGCAGACAGAACCAAAACAGACTACTTTTTCCTAAGAACAAAGTATGGTTCACCTCTATCCCCTACTCTTTGTGTTAATCCGTACAACAACATAACCTCATGTCAACGGTGTTCCTCAGCTTTCTGTGACTATGACAAAACACCTGGAGTCAAACTGAAAAGAGGAAAGGTTTGTTTCAGAGGTTTCAGCCCTGTGACTGTGGACTTGTGGGAGGCACCACCTAATAGCAGAGAGTATGTGGTGTAGACTGTACATCATGTAGTTGGACAGCAAAGGGTAGGGGACCAGGGAGCCACGTTCCCTTCTGAATGCATACCAGAATGATCTGACTACTTCCCACTAATCTTTATCTTTTCAAGGTTCCATCTGTCCTGACAGAAACAAGGCCGAGCCCTGAACACAGCATGCAGTCTTTTGTAAGAAACTTAACCAAAGCACAGACTCTACCAATTGGAGGTTTTTCTGTGGTTCTGCTTCCTTGCTCCTATCATAACCCCCTCCCCATTCTACATCACCAAGTATGAGCACTCATTCCCTTTTGTAGAATGGAGTGTCCCTATGTAAGAATTGAAAAGGAAAAACAGTTCCATTTCTAATTATATCTGTTGGACTCTATCCTTTGACATGCTGGTAAGTCGTTCTTAATCTCCCACAAAGCAGACGAAACCACCCAAGGCTTCTCTGCTTTGCACCAGCCAGAACAACTTGCATAGCTGTTGCGGGAAATACTAATATATTGACCATCATGTTCCCACGCTTGTACTGGCATCTCTCTGCCCCAATGGTCTGGCCGACCTGTTCTTATCTCATGGAGACTCTCTGGCCCAGAGCTTCCAAAATGTCTCCACCCAGTTCCCACTGGCGGGTAGCTTCCATGACGGCCCCAAGCTTCAAAACTCCCACAGCCTTTGTGGTGCACGTCTGGCAAACCCATGCTTTGCTGTTGTACTTTTCTTTCCTGAACCCAAAGAAACTGCTGCTGAAGGAAAACACAACACAAACTTAGTTCAGAAACAATGGTAACTCAATCGCTGGGTGTAGCAACTAAAATCCTAATCTTGTGAGCCTTATTAAATCTAGATCCTCCTGTGGCAAATCCTGAGGGATCCACCATTGAAACCAGGAGACATTGATAGCTACATCCTCTCCTCATGCTATCCCCATCCAAAAGGCCCAACTCTCTTTTGCTTCCTCTCTTCTGACATCCAACCAGGAAGTCCCGCCTACTCGCCCAGTGATTGGCTCCTTTATTCATTAGGAGATTGGTTCACAAGAAGTCACCTGAGTATGTGACTCACTGCTTGTCTGCCGCCCCTCCCAGGAGAGTGGAATTAGCATCAAAATACAGACAGCACCAGGCCCATCCACAACTCATAGCTGTTAGGTTTCCCTGATAGAATCCCCTTTGCCTAATGGGATGATCACTCTCAATATGTTGTATGATCTAAATCAAACCTAAGTCATCTGAATGAAGGTTCCCCCACTGACCTTGAAGAAGGATGCTACCATACTGTGGGTGTTGTGGAGGAAGGGCTATGGGCAGCTCCAGATGCTCAGGCTGGCTCTCAGTGAATGCATGAGGACCTTACACCTATAACCCTCTGTATATGAGGTATTCACATGTGTACATGTAAGTACACATCTATGTATATGTGTGCACAAGCAGGGTTTTTGTCAATCACCCTCCATCTTACATTTCAAGACAGAGATTCTCACTGACCTGGAGCTTTCCTTTTGGCTGAGTTGATTGGCCATCAAGCTCCAACAGTCTCCCCTGCCCTAGTATTACAGAAGTGCAGCACCATGCCAGGATTTACCATGGATGCTGGGAACCAAACACATGTGTTCATTTTAATATGATGAGTACTCTGCCAGCTGAATCTGCCCAGCCCGACCATATACCCTTACAGGACAGCATTCTTTACCCAGAACTTCAGAAAGACTGCCCCATCTGACTCCTGCAATCCCATGCATATTCTTTTGAAGGGCATTTTACACAAGCAAATCCGTTAGTACTGTAACTATTGGTTAGTGATGCTAGAGCACTGCTTCCATGACGTATGTACTCCAATCCCATCTTGGTGCACCGTATTGGAGGATGTCCAGGCCACACCCTTTTTCCTGAGCATCTGTTTCTTGAGTATATGTTCATTGGAGAAGTGGAACATCAGTTCTTTGTTGCTGGATTTTTAAAAAGATTTTATTTTGTTTTTAATTAATATCCATCTGTGTGTGTACAGCATGTGCATATGTGTGTCTCTCTCTTTGTGTGTGTGTGTGTGTGTGTGTGTGTGTGTGTGTGTGAGTCAGTGAGATAGAGAGAGAAAGAGAAGGGGAGGGAAGAGAGAGGGGGAGAGGAAAGGAGAGAGGGAGGGAGAGAGAGAGAGAGCAAGCCCATGAGAACAGATGCTTGCAGAGACCAGAAGAGGGCCTTGGACCCCTGAAACTGGAGTTAAGGGGTCCAACGTCATGAGCCACCCAACATGTGTGTTAGGAACCTAACTTGGGTCATCTGCAAAAACAGTGCAAGCTCATAACCACTGAGCCATCTCTTCAGTCCCAGTTCTTAGAGTTATATCTTCCTTACTTTCTCTCTTGTGTTAGATGCATGACTATGCCTCTTTAAGAGATCGTTTCGTAGAAATCATTTTTAAAATACTTTTTTATCATACAGATTGCAAATGTGTAACATTCGTGTGCTAGTTTTATATTATTTTCTAAAATTTTGTGGGTTTTTTATTGTCGACCTATAGTCAATATATTATTTTCACGTGTTTGCTTTAAATTCGTTAAAAAAAAAAAAAGTTTTCTCACAATATTTTGAAAGTTTTGTTCCTAAATTTCTGCTTCAATTCCATCTAGAGTTGATTTTGGGTCTGTTCTTTCTCCACCCTCCATGAACAGACCCACAAGCTCCTGATCCTGCCTTGGGCCAGGTCACTAGCAACCTCTGTGTTGCTCTGTCAAGAGAGTTCCGCAGCCTTATTGCCTCTGACTTTGCTGCAGTGTCTGTCAGGGTTGAAGCCAGTTCCCCTGTGTAGCATGCCTCCTTTGCTGGGCTGGTGGGACGGCTCCCTCACTCTTCCAGCTCCTCCCCACTTCTCCATCCTCCCCAGCGGGCATCCTTATCTTCATTTTTATATCTAGAATTCAGTTAAGAGACACGGACAGTTTAAGCAAAAGTTTATTTAAAAAGTAAAACAAATACTCCAAAGACATGTGTGTGGGCTCTTCTCAAAAGTTAGGGGCAGGGCTGTTGGGGCTGCTGCTGCAGCTGGAGTAGCACTATCGTGACTGACACACCGTGAACCTTTTTTTATAATAAAGCGAGAGACTGATCATGGTCCTTAGTATCATGAAGTACACAGTTGAGTGTGTTAATCAGTGTTTTATTGCTATGAAGAGTCACCGTGGCCCGTGGTGACCCTCTTATAAAAGAAAGCATTTAATTTGGACTTGCTTACAGTTTTCAGAGGTTTGGTCCATTATTACTATGGTAGACAAGGACCATATCAGCACACAGGAAGACATGGTGCTGGAGAAAGAGCAGAGAGTTCTACATCTGAATCTTCAGGCAGGAATAGAGAGACAGAGACTAGTTTGTGTTCTGAAACCTCAAAGCCTACCCAAGATGACAGACTTCCTCCACCAAAGCAATACCCCCTAATCCTTTCAAATGCTGCTGCTCCCCAAATCTATGAGCCTACAGGGGCCATTCTCATTTAAACAACCAGAGTTGAGTTCCCCATGTTTGGGGAAGTCACGGGAGCCAATACATTCAGAGGTTAATACGTAAGCCTGGAAAAAATACCTACTTGACCACGGTATCTCCCCTGTTAGGTGAGTAAATATTGTGAAGCTAAAAAATATTCTATGAATGTTTATGAAAGGTTTAGCATATTCAAAATTTCTTTCTTGAGTTAGATTTACAAGATCTTACTTTTAAGTTCTTTCACTCTTTCTCCATGATCTATCCTCTATAAAAGTCTACAGTGTGTGTGTGTGTGTGTGTGTGTGTGTGTTTATGTATGTATGTATGTATGTATGTATGTATGCATGTATGTATTTATGTATTTATGTTTAGGTGTAGCAGGCCAGAAACACAGAGCAAATACATCTTAACAAAGCCAAAATCTTTTGAGGCTCAAATCCTTTGTAGCACACGTGTGGGAAGTGCCCTGGCACCCTGACATCTGCATTTTTGGTATAAGAGACACCTATTTGTAGCCTCAAGGATCACCAGCCGCATGGGAATTCTGACTGTCAGGAGACAACAACCTCTAGAAACAGCTGCGGTTGGCTTAGCTGCTCTTATCTAACCCAGATTTCAATGGCTTATCTTGGGACTTTCCATTAAGATATTTTGATTTTTTTTTTTTTTAAATCAAGGCTCCGTGGTTAAAGCTGGGGCCAGGGTTTCCCAACGACTTGTCAGTCTGTTCAAACTGACACTGGGCTTGAGCTGTCTCCCTTAAGGACCTGCATGTCTTTACAGCCACCTCTCCGGTCCTCTGCATGTCTTTACAGCCACCTCTCCGGTCCTCTGCATGTCTTTACAGCCACCTCTCCGGTCCTCTGCATGTCTTTACAGCCACCTCTCCGGTCCTCTGCATGTCTTTACAGCCACCTCTCCGGTCCTCTGCATGTCTTTACAGCCACCTCTCCGGTCCTCTGCATGTCTTTACAGCCACCTCTCCGGTCCTCTGCATGTCTTTACAGCCACCTCTCCGGTCCTCTGCATGTCTTTACAGCCACCTCTCCGGTCCTCTGCATGTCTTTACAGCCACCTCTCCGGTCCTCTGCATGTCGTCTTTACAGCCACCTTCTGCATGTCGTCTTTACAGCCACCTCTCCGGTCCTCTGCATGTCGTCTTTACAGCCACCTCTCCGGTCCTCTGCGTGTCTTTACAGCCACCTCTCCGGTCCTCTGCGTGTCTTTACAGCCACCTCTCCGGTCCTCTGCGTGTCTTTACAGCCACCTCTCCGGTCCTCTGCGTGTCTTTACAGCCACCTCTCCGGTCCTCTGCGTGTCTTTACAGCCACCTCTCCGGTCCTCTGCGTGTCTTTACAGCCACCTCTCCGGTCCTCTGCGTGTCTTTACAGCCACCTCTCCGGTCCTCTGCGTGTCTTTACAGCCACCTCTCCGGTCCTCTGCGTGTCTTTACAGCCACCTCTCCGGTCCTCTGCGTGTCTTTACAGCCACCTCTCCGGTCCTCTGCGTGTCTTTACAGCCACCTCTCCGGTCCTCTGCGTGTCTTTACAGCCACCTCTCCGGTCCTCTGCGTGTCTTTACAGCCACCTCTCCGGTCCTCTGCGTGTCTTTACAGCCACCTCTCCGGTCCTCTGCGTGTCTTTACAGCCACCTCTCCGGTCCTCTGCGTGTCTTTACAGCCACCTCTCCGGTCCTCTGCGTGTCTTTACAGCCACCTCTCCGGTCCTCTGCATGTCTTTACAGCCACCTCTCCGGTCCTCTGCATGTCGTCTTTACAGCCACCTCTCCGGTCCTCTGCATGTCGTCTTTACAGCCACCTCTCCGGTCCTCTGCGTGTCTTTACAGCCACCTCTCCGGTCCTCTGCGTGTCTTTACAGCCACCTCTCCGGTCCTCTGCGTGTCTTTACAGCCACCTCTCCGGTCCTCTGCGTGTCTTTACAGCCACCTCTCCGGTCCTCTGCGTGTCTTTACAGCCACCTCTCCGGTCCTCTGCGTGTCTTTACAGCCACCTCTCCGGTCCTCTGCGTGTCTTTACAGCCACCTCTCCGGTCCTCTGCGTGTCTTTACAGCCACCTCTCCGGTCCTCTGCGTGTCTTTACAGCCACCTCTCCGGTCCTCTGCGTGTCTTTACAGCCACCTCTCCGGTCCTCTGCGTGTCTTTACAGCCACCTCTCCGGTCCTCTGCGTGTCTTTACAGCCACCTCTCCGGTCCTCTGCGTGTCTTTACAGCCACCTCTCCGGTCCTCTGGTCTACAGCCAGCCTCACACTGAAGCCCCGACTCTCACCCTCTGTCCCAAACCTGTTTTCTTTCTCAGCTTCGCTGGATCTACTCTCTCAGCTTCGTCGAGTCACCTAAATATCTTTCTCTTCCCTTAATCTCACTGCCGATTTCATCTAGCGACGTACTGTGTGACTGGATCTGCCTTTGTCCCTGTGGCTACCACTGTCACCCAGAAGCTCACCCTCTTGCCCCTGCATCTATTCTCTCTTCCCATCCTGACTTGATGGGACAATGCTCTTCTTAAAGAAGTCACAGGGACAGTGAGATGTCTCAGCGGGGAAAGGTTCCAACCACCAAGTCTGATGACCTGAGTTTGACCCGTGGTACCTCCATAATGGAAGGAGAGCCCGCGCAGTCTCCTGCAAATGTGTCGTGGTACCAAGTAATTATCCCCCCTGAACATGCATGAAGACATGCACACACACACACACACACACACACACACACACACACAGAGAGAGAGAGAGAGAGAGAGAGAGAGAGAGAGAGAGAGAGAGGGACAGAGAGGGGGGAGGGAGGGAGGGAGAGAGAGAGGGAGGGAGGGTGGGAGAAAGGGATAGAGAGAGAGGGAAGGAGGAAGGAAGGGAGAGAGAGGGGAGAGGGAGGGAGAGAGAGAGGAAGGGAGGGATGGAGGGAGGGAGGGAGGGAGGGAGGGAGGGAGGGAGGGAGAGAGAGGAAGAGAGAATAGACAAATGTAAAATCACTTATTTTTAAAAAGGCTGTATTAGTGCCTGTTACCTTCGACACTGCCACAGTGACCTACTGAATTTCCGTCCCTTCCTAATCCTTGAGGACAGGCTGCCTTTATGCCATAAGTTGCTCTTTAGGTGGAACTGGTGGGATCAAATAGGTTTTCAAAGCAAGCACCGGACAACGTTTGACATCATAACCACCCCGTTTGCACACTAAGTGACAGAGACCCCATAGTTGCAATAGACAGACAATTGCCATGACAACAACTGGAAAGAAATATTAAAGGGGGTGGGGAGGTTGATGTTAATCTCAGCCTCTCCTCAGAAAGACATGCCTAGCCCTGTCTTCTCTGCATGGCCATTCCTTACTCTGCATGCACAGCCTCTTGGCGCCAGGTTAAGGAGCTGATCGCCAGCTGATCTCTACAGCTCCTAATCTTGGCCAAATATGAACATCTCCTTCGCTGCCCAGGGGACACCAAGTCTTGTTATTGATCCCACAATTCCAAGGAAGAAAAGGGATCAGTTAGAGTGTGAAACTTGACGAGACCTTCTTTGAACATTTGGGGGGGATCCCCAAGTACCTACCACAGTGCAGGCTTCCTTGCAGGGTCTCTAAGACCACGCATGGCTTGGACCTCACTGCCACCTCAGGGTGCTTTCTGCTTTGCATGCAGGCCTTCCTTCATTTTCAAGCTAATCCAGAGTTCCCACAGTCAGAGTTTCTGCAGCCCGTGTTGCCTCCCTAGGGACTTAACGGAAATGGATTTCTCACAGTTCTGAAAGCCAAAAATCCGAAGAGAAGTATTTTAGAGCTCAGAAACGGATCCCGAAAAGCCACCTAGCTCAAAGAACCACTTCTAGTTCCTTCATAAGAAATGAACTGTCTGTAGAAATAGACTTTCTTGTAACAGTGGTCATTTTGGAGATAAATAGAGAAATGGCTAATGTCACTTGACTATGCCCAGATCAAGAAAGTTTTATTTCTGTGAATCAGAACTATAGAAAGAATTCAGCACAATATCTAATGGGGTTTTTTAACGTTCAAATTTGTTTATTTTTACATATTTATTTTGATATGTAGTGTGTGTATGTGTTCATGTGTGTCCATATCTATGTTCATGTGTGTGTGCATGTGCACGAGTGTGTGTGTGCATGCATGAGTGTGAATGTGTGCGTGCATGAGTGTGTGCGTGCATGAGTGTGAGTGTGTGTGTGCACACGTGTGTGTGTGTGCGCGCGCGCGCGCGCGCGCGTGTGTGTGTGTGTGTGTGTGTGTGTGCACGTGTGTGTGTGTGTGTGTGTGTGTGTGTGTGTATGCTTGTGAGTGTGTGTGTGTGTGTGTGTGTGTGTGTGTGTGTGTGTGTGTGTGTGTTTGGAGGCTGACACCCGGCATCATGCTCTATTACTCAACTCTGTATTTTTGGAGTAGGGCTTCTCACTGAACCTGAAACTCACCAGTTGGCTGCCTGGCTGGCCAGTGAGTCCCAGGGTTCTTCCTCACTTCATCCGCCTGGTGTTGGGAATGCAAGAGTGCTGGCGTCGCTCTCTCTGGGGATCTGACCTCAGCTCCTCAGCTTGTGCTGTGAGCGCTTGCCCAGAGGAGCCATCGCCCCAGCCCTCATGTCCTCATTTATAGAAAATAGGAATCTGCAGCAGAGAACTCTGGGTAAAGGGTTATGGATTCCCTTAAATGAAGAGGATTTTCTTGGAAGAGTTGGGACATCCTGTTCTGTTTTCCCGTTTGGTTGTTTAGGGGCACGATGAGCACACAGACCTAGAAGTGCTCTTCAGGATGGCCTGGTAGGGGCACGGTCCTCCCCAGGCTCTCCCTCCCTGCTGCTTTAAAGGGGCCTGCTTTTCCTCAGGAAGGCTTTTGGGATATCTCCTCTCTCCACAGATAAGTTAAAGGTTATCTTATCTCAGTAAACACACTGATCCTAGCAGGACAGCCCATTAATTCCCTCCCAAAGAATCTGGATGTTTCCAGGACAAAAGATGCCATTCTAGGTCTCTGAGTAAACTGCACAGAGCTGGTGTCTGGGGTCATCTGTTCACACCAGACCATCACTCCCATAGAGACATCAGAGAGAGAGGGGGCTCTCTCCAAGTGGCTTGCAGCGACTCTTAGAGCAGAAGAGTCGTTGGCGGCGGCGGCGGCGTGGTCGCTCCTGTCCCATGCCCACCAGGGGGACAAGATTCCAAGGCTTGATGCTGTGGTTTCCCTACACAGTCACGTCCCACCTCTTCATGCTCATAGGAGGTGTCTCGGTGTACCACGGCAGGCAGCCCTGAGACACACCAAGGTCTCTGTCCCAGGGTGCTTTCAAATGCCTCCTGGGCAGAGGCTGCCCACTTCTCTGCTTTTCAGATAGGTGGTCTTCAGAAGTCCACCCTTTCCTACCTTCTGCCTGGCAAGATGAAGGGGCCCTTGCTGGTTCAGTGACTGGGTGCTTCTCAGATAGTAAATGAGCCCAACAGGTAGGCAAACGTCCAGGTGAACAAAATTACACCTGGCTTTATGACGGTTTGTCTGCTCCTCTGTCAGGATAGCTTACACGTCTTTAGATACTCGGGGACTTTTTTTTTTTAATCTTTTTTGTTTATGTGTCTGTATGTACGCGTGCTCTGTTTCTTGATTCCCACAGAGCACGGAAGACGGTATTTATGTCAACAGCTGAGCAATGGTAGCATGGGCTGTGACACTGAGACGAAGCCACCGTCCCGTCCCAGTACTAGACTCATCCAAACACCACTCTGCCCAGAAAGCGGTTTTTTATAATGACCTATTTTTAAAATTGGGTCATTGTACTAAGAAGGGGCAACGTGCCATAGAAGGTCACATGTGGCGGTGATGTGCTTTGCCTGCCTGGCTATGACATCAGAGTGGCCTTGCCTGTGAGCTGAGGGCAGGAGGGAGAACAGCCACGGATGCCCCTCAAATGACTCAGTCAGAAGAGAGTGCGCTGTGAACATCTCGGACGTCTCTGGAACAAAGGTCATTCATAGCTGAACAGAGTCCAGGGTCATTCCCAGCTGAGCACAGCACACGCCGCCGCTCCCCGAGGGGCGGAGGTGGGGGGTGGAGGGGTAGGGGGGTGGGGGGGAGGAGAGGAGACTGCAGCCAGAGCTGGTATTGGGCAGGCACCTGTTCACAGCAGTAAAGAAAGGCACATGCAGATGGATCTCTGGTTTTGGAAAGAGAATTGACAAACTATATTCTGGGTTTTTTTTTTTTCCTTTTAAAAATAAGCTTGTTATTTTAGTTGCCTTCCTGAAAAACCAGTGCAAATATAGTGCAGCGTCCCACACGCCTGCCTCCGGCAGGTCCTGATGTGACCATGGGCACAAGTCCTGAACAATGTCACCACCGGCTGAAGTCTCGGTTTACCTGATGTCCTCTTTCTCTTCCAGGGTCCTACCAGTGAGCCTTCTGTGACATCAAGTCATCTGGTCCCCTTGGGCTCCCATTCACTGTGGTGATCTCTCCAACTTCGCATGGCCGTTCCCCATAGGATGTTGACAGTGTTGCGGCGCCTACAGCACATGATTCA
Source organism: Apodemus agrarius (assembly GCA_964023405.1). Classification (NCBI taxonomy): domain Eukaryota; kingdom Metazoa; phylum Chordata; class Mammalia; order Rodentia; family Muridae; genus Apodemus; species Apodemus agrarius. The sequence continues at coordinate 53,930,931 of OZ030019.1, forward strand.
CGGCACGACCTCCATATTGATTCTGCCTAGTGGTAGGAGATGACCGCTGTAGTTTGGAGGCCAGCCACAGAGATCCATGTTCCCTGCCCTCGAGACAGGCTGCCACCACACAGGCCAAGCTCCTGTCCCACCGTCCCCCTCCCCCCTGAAGCTCGGATTCTAAGCATGCACCACCACACCCTGCTGCGAGGACTTTCGTTTGCCCCCATTCTGCTTTTTGATCTTAGACTAAATCATGCTTATTTATAAAATCAAGGTTTTGCAGCAGAAGCAGACTGCAGCCAAGATCAGCTCGGTGTATGCAGATGATTTACTTACCCTCCGGTGCAGTCAGTTTCTATGTTTAATTGACTACAGTTTTATGGGCTCAACAGCGAATCTCATGGTGGTAAAAGTTTTATGACTTCCATTAATTCAGTGTCCTCCACTGCCACGTTTCTCAGCTTGCTGTCAAGTCACAGAACTATATTTTTAGAATATTCCTAAGTGAAGCAGTGTGCAGACTCACCAGGCAAAATTTCCCGCAAAATTTCCTGAGAAACTAGATACATTCACACACACACACACACACACACACACACACACACACACATGCACACCCCAAACATACATGTTTACACATATACACACAAGCATGCCACAGAAGCATATACACATATATATACACATGCATGCACATAAAACCACACACACACATACATATTCACATGCATACACACACACACAAATACACTTACATATTCATATGAACTCATACATACACACACATACACACACATGTACACACAGTTTTATATGTAAGAAGTTGGGAGATAAACACTTGAACAAGAAATGTCTCTTCTGTGTGACTCGGTTGCTGTCACTTTCCACTGAGGCTTCCCTGTGCTTAGTGGCAGGAACAAGCGGGATCGAGTATCAGTGTCATGATGGGCTTGGATCTGAGTCTCTGGGGCAGATGCCAGGATCTCCCGGGCTCTCGTGTGTTTTTACAGTGAATTTCACAGAGATGCATGCTTAGTTACGGAAGCTGAGATTCTTCAGAAAGAAAAAGACACAGAGGCAGGCGCCTGGAGATGTGCCAGCCTTCCCCTGGCACACGGGTGGCAACATGAGAAAAGAGCTAAGGCAAACCAAGGCCACCGTGGCCTTCTATGGGCTGTTCATGTCACACGTGCCTGTCCCGGTTGGGGTTTTCAGAACACGCTTCTGGGGTTGAAGGAAGCCCGGGTTGAGCCAAGTCTTCCCTCGGCGTGCTAGCCTCTGGACTCGGTGCCTCCACCATCCTCTGGACTTGGGGCCTCCACCACTTTCTACTTTCCTGCTGCTTCGGTGAGGCAGGAAAGCAGGAAGAGACAGGGAGGAAGGGAAGGGCGAAGACAGAAGGCAAGGGAAGCAGTGATGAGCTGCCGCCGCCTGATCACCGAGGCTTCGATACCGGTACCGGGTTAGCCACTCGCTCAGAACCACACCCAGGTCCAAACCCTTTCTAGTCTCCCCCTTCATGCAGAGATACTTGTGCTTGCTTGTTGTGTTGGTATAAAGATCAATATGTTGATGTCATATGGTTAAAATTTTGTCTTTTCCGACTCTAAAAGAAATGAAGGCGAGTAAAGCAGGTTGTCCTCATGTCTAATGAGCCGATGGCTCAGAAGATCCCCGGGTCCATCGGTGAGTGCGGCCCGCATGAGTCACTGTGTGTGTGATCGCTGAGCTCTGGTTTCTGGAGAAGAGTCAAGGGATGCTGTCTGTGTGTGACCCTGGGTCATCTTTGTAATGTTTAGTGGGAATGGCTGACTTCATTCCTAAGGTTACACCTCAAATATCAGTGGAAAGGTCTTCCGTTTGACGTGTGACGTCAGCAGCAGCAGCCCCCGAGTGACTGAGGAAGGACATGATCATGGAGAAAGGACTTTTGCTCTTGGATTTTACAACATGACCTCATCCTGTGCTGGTCTCTGCCCTAAATGCAATGCTTGGGGCAGAACAGAGCAGACCAGCCAGAATGCTAAGCATTCTGGGAGGAGATGCCAACAGAGATTCTGTGGGCATTGAGAATGCATTTTTTCTAAAAGTGAGATAAGGAAAGGCAAAAGCCAATTCCCAGGAAGTCCCAACCCTGGGGATTATCATAATGACTTTCAAAACCTCTTAGCGTGTACTATCAGTTCAGGCATGTATTTACCGAATTGATCTAGCATAAAAATAGAGTTTGTTTTCCATAAACCAAATCTCTGGAGAAGCTCTCCAGGAAAATTAGGATGAATCACTCACTTTTTGAAGTAAGACCTCTCCTGCTCTACTGCAGGGCTGAGGGGGAGTAGGGACTGTATAATGCGTTCCCATCGAGGGGCCATTTCCATGACCAACGTCAACTACAGTGACACTCACTTCAAGTGCATTTCTCTTTTCTCTTTTTCCTAATGATTTTTTTCCCAAGCATTTAAGCTCCGTGAGAAGAGCCAACCTACACGTTGTGCTTGATGCTGAACTTCCAGGGCCTGAAATAGTCTTGGCATGTGTTGGTTACTGATCAAGCAGTGAATTCAAAGCCTCCTTCCAGGCATCACTGGGAACAAACAACGGAATATTCGTGGAAAATAACAAGGAGTAGTTTTATTGGGTCACCTTGTGTTGGAGTTGGGAAATTCTAGATTGTTAACACTGGCTGGTGGGATGAAGACACTGCCGGAAGGACCAGAAGGTACAAATAGCTGGTGGCAGAAGTAGAGTTGGGGAGGATCCGGCTGTTTCCTGAACCTTGGGCCTCAAACCATACTTTTCACTGAAGGCATCACGAGGCAGGATAGGCTGTAGAGTGAGGAGCATACCGCCTTACGGAAAGCCTCCAGAGCAGGCACGGGAGGAGGAGATCTGCTTGCAAAGAGGAAGGCTGGGACCCTGGTGCACCCCATCCTCCATTGCCCCCCCCCGCCCCCCAGGTTATCTGCAGTAGCTCTCTGACTCATTAAATGATACCCTGGTGATGATTTAAGCCATGAGGGAGATGTATGTTATGTGCCTGAAGTTGCAAATGACCCAAAAGCCCTAGCAATGTGATGGAAAAACCAAGGCCCTTTGTGCACTGGGTTGTTGACCTTCCAATTTTTCCCCCTGCTCTTCCTCTTCCTCCCTTGGGAGGCTCCTGACACACTGACTCTTCTTCTACAGTTAGCCACATGTCTCTGTCCATTTGCTTGTCCAGGGATCCAGGAGCCTGGAAATCTCAGCCGATACCCTCTGGACCCAGAAACTCACAAATATCGATATAAACGTCAGACAAGGGGCTAAGTCGTCATCTCCCTCAGATGAATCACAGTCTGCCTGCTCTCACAAAGCCGACCCTGATCAAGGCAAGATCACCTCAAACCAAACCAGGCTGCTCTGCCCTCCAAGCCACAGGCTTCTGCTCTGGTTTCTGGTCTCCAGGCTGACAGACATGTATGCAAAACTGCACGTATGAAAAGCTCACCTCGGCTCAGGGATTCACCACCCACACTGTTCTCTCCAAGCACAAAGACGGAATTAGATGGTTTGCCTGGTACACACAGACAGTATTAGCAAAGTATGGGTGTGATCTGATGCCAAACTCTGAGTTAAAGGACAAGTTTTGGGGGCTGGAGCGACAGCCACACCGACTGGAGACCTCAGCCTGATCTCCAGACCCAAAGATGGAAGAAGATAACTGACCCCACAGAGGTATCCTTGTATCTCCACATAGGTGCTGTGGCATGTACACACACATCACACACACACACACACACACACACACACACACACACACACACCTCTACCTCATTCGTGCTATAAGTATGTGCCACTGTCCTGGGCTATTAATATTTTTAAACTTTATTAAGTGCGTGCTTGTGTGTGTTTGTGTGTGTGTGTGTGTGTGTGTGTGTGTGTCTGTGTGTGTGTGTCTGTGTGATTGTAAGTGCTTTTATTCACTGAGAAATCATATTGGCCCTTAACAATTAAAAAATATTTTTTAAGATTTTAGTTTACAGGAATGTTTGTTTTGTCTGCATGTATAGCACATGTGTGCCTGGTGCCTTCAGACCCCCAGAAGAAGGCACCAGATCCCGTGGAACTGGATCTCCAGATGGTTCCAAGTCATCACGTAGGTGCTGGGAACTGAACCCACAACAAGAGCAGCAAGTATCTGGGCCATCTCTTCAGCTTTAGAATTTAATTTGACTTTGTTGTTATTGTTGTTTTTTGTTTTGTTTTGTTTTTCAAGACAGTCTTTGTGTATCTCTAGCTGTTCTGGAACTCACTCTGTAGATCAGGCTGGCCTTGAACTCGAAGATCTGCCTGCCTCTGCCTCCTGAGGGCTGGAACTAAAGTCCTGAGCCATCATTGCCCTGTTCAAATTTAATTGTAAAATAGAGAATAAGTTCAAAAATAATATTTGGGGCCGAGAGAAATGGCTCAGCAGTTAGGAACACTGGGTGTTCTTCCAGAGAACCTGGGCTTGATTCCTAACAGCCACACAGCAGCTTTTAACCATCTATAACTTCAGTTTCTGGGGCTCCTATACTCTCTCCTGGCCTCCATATATATGCAGACAAAACAACCATACACACCACATAAAAATAAAATGAATATTTTGAAAATTATATTTAAAAAAAAATATATATATATGTCATGATACAGTGAAAGAAAGAACAAATTTCAGCTTGTCCCCTTTCCTCCCCAAATTAAATACTGTCCCTACCTACATTGTGTGTGACTCTCAGTGAGTGCTCAGTCTTGGAATAAAAAGTCTTTGAAAGAAAGTTGTGAACACTTGTCTCTGCATGAGCACTGCCGGGGATTCGCCCAGCCTCCCAGATGAGTGTCTGTCTCCCCAGGCCCCAGCCAGTTGCTCTTTTAAGTATACATTTTATTTGTTTTGTTGTTATTTAGTCTTGTTTTGACTAGGTAATGTTTACAGATGGCACAATAGCCAGACAGGCAGGAAAGAGGTTGAGAAAAGGCATGCATGCCCACAGCCCCATCCGAGCCATCCCAGGCCTCCACCCCAGGAAAACTGGCTTTGATAGCAAACTATCTCACAAGTGGGGGGAAGGGATGGGAATGGGATAGGGAGTTTCTGGAAGGGGAGAATGGGAGGAAAGGAGATAACATTTAAAATGCAAATAAAGAAAATAGCCAATAAAATAAAAAAAAAAAAACATGAAAAGTAAGGGAAAAGAAATGTTCAAAAAAGAAAGAGGGAGAGGAGAGAGAGAGAGAGAGAGAGAGAGAGAGAGAAGAAAAAAGAGAAAGGGAGGGGGAGGAGAGGAGGAAGGAAGGAAGAGGCAGAAACCTAGAACTGGAACCTTGTGTTCCCATTACCTATACAAGTAGTATCAAGTCAAGAACAACCATGGGCTGGCAAGTTGGCTCAGCAAGTAAAGATGGTTACTGCTTGACCCGACGACCTGAGTTCAATCTCAGGGACCCACATGGTGAAAGGAGAGAACTGACTCCTGCAGATGGGTCCCCAAGTTGTTCTGTGACCCCCCACATGAGCGAGCATCATGGCACACACACAATAGTCTCCCACCATCACATAGATAGATAGATAGATAGATAGATAGATACATAGATACATAGATTCATAGATGATAGATAGATAGATAGATAGATAGATAGATAGATATAGATAGATAGATAGATAGATAGATAGATAGATAGATAGATAGATAGATAGATGATAGATAAAGTAAGGGACTAGAAAGATGGATGGCTTAGCAGCTAAAAGCATGTGCTGCTCCTGCGGAGGACACTTAGCTTGGTTTGCAGCACCTGGGTCAGGAGTTACCCACACCTGGGCACTAAGAGCTGCCTGTGACTACAGGACATGGGGGACCCAAGACCTCCACCTTGGAGGACACTTGGATTCAAATGCACATTACCTACACAGAGACTCACATTCATTGGTATAGCTAAAATAATTGTGTGTGTATATGTATATGTGTATGTAAATTTCAAAGATGCCTATTGGTGTGGGGAGTTGAACTTAGAGCTATGTATGTGCTAGGCAGTACAGTTATTGAGATGTGCTCCCAACGCCCCACCAAACACTTACCAAAGAACAGTCTTACCCCAGTAAATGCCAGTACCCCCTCCCAGATGTCACCTGGATGACCCTTACAGATGTAGAAGTCACTTATAATTTTTCAATCTGTATGGACTGAAAAGATGAAAGGATGAAGACTCATAAAATGCTTCTAAAATCGATAATCACTCCTGAAATTGTTTCCCAAGTGCCATCAAATATTCAGTCACAGTTCAAATTTCCAGTCACCTCAGGCATGTCATATTTATTTGTTTATTACCTTTCGAGGTACAGTTTATATATAGCCCAGGCTAGCCTGAGTTCTGGTGCCTCAGCCTCCCCAGAGACAGGATTACATGTATATCTGGCCAGCATGTTTATCTGAGTCCCAATTTTATAAAGGCATAGGTTGTAATAGTTGACTGGTCATTTAAATCTCTTTCATCTACGAAATCTCTAACACTCTCTTTCACACACACACACACACACACACACACACACACACACACCATAGTATGTATATGCATACTTTGAAATTGGTTTGATGAAGAAATCAATCTGTTAATCCTACATCATTTCCAACTGTCTCTATTTTTGAAAAACAAAACCCCTTGCATATAAACAGCATGAAATCCGTTTTGTGACTTCTGTCAATGATCTATTCACAAGTACTCGTGCAGCCTTTGTTCTAAAATTCAGAAATAAACTACAAACACGACACACGAAGGAAAGAATCTGCCGCCCCGTGGGCTTTGTGTTTTCGTGGGCGTCTCCACGTGTCATCGGGTTTGTAACATTCCCCTTGAAAGAACAGACTGTGTGTGGTAAATACATTCCTGGCAGTGAATCACCATTGTGGAGGATGGCACACTTCTGAACTTGATGGGTAAACACAAGTCCAGACCAAGTCAGCTTCACCCACTTCCGCTCCCAGCAGCCCCCGGAGGAGACTTGGCTCCCCATTCTCTCACAGAGAGAAGGGCGAGGCTTTCTGCCGTATTAAGTGGAGAGAGTGTTCTGTGGAGTTGCCATTTCCGTTTATGTGGTGTGTGAGTCAGGGGCAATGTGTTCAAATCTTCAGGACACACTTGACTTCCTCTTGTGCACATTTATTATCTCTGTGTTTCAGTGAGCCTTTGGCCTAGACTACATGGAAGCAGAAGGGGACATGCCAGGTTAGTAAGCTCTTTGTCAACCATTTTCAAGTATTTCCCCGTTGATCCTTCGCCCCTCTACTCTGTGAGTCACCATTTATACAGTTTTGATTTGTTTAAGTGTGTCGAGGCCTACCACAGTTTACATCTCGAGTTCAGGAGACCACTTTCAAAAGTTGTATCTCTTCTTTTCGCCAAGTGGGGCTCAGGGTCTAAATTCAGGCAGACGAACTTGGTAGTAAAGGCCTTAACCCATTGAGCCATCCTGCTGGCCTGAGAACGTCATCTTGTATTTATAAAGCAGAGCATGGTGTCGCATGCTATCACTTGGAGGGCCGAGACAGGAGAATCGCTGCAAACTGAAGATCAATCTGGTCTACATAACAAGTTTCAGCCTAGCCAAGATTACATAGTAAGACCCTGAATAGTAATAGTATAATAATAATAATAATAATAATAATAATAATAACAAAAAGTAGACAAACTCATAAAACTTTGACCTTCAAGAGTTTTGTCAGAATTTGGAAAAAAAAATACATTTCCACTTACTGGTCAAGGCTGCAGGTACTCTTCAGCAGTAAACAACCCCAGAAATACCTGTTTGCTCACAAGGCCAGTTTCTTGTTTGAAACTGTGTCCTGTTTAGACCTGCAGAGCCTACTTGCCTACTTTGGTTAGGAGACCCAAGCTCCCCTTGACATAGAGAATCTATCTTCCAACAATGTATTAGGAAAGGGATCCTCATGGCAGGCTGCACATCCGGCCCCAGGAGCACTTCCGCCCACATCTCTTCAGGCAAAGGAAGTCCTGTGGCCCATCTGAGCTTGGGAGCGTGTATAACAATGTCAGGGGTGTGCAGGAGAAGGGGGCGTGTGTGTGTGTGTGTGTGTGTGTGTGTGTGTGTGTGTGTGTGAGCAGTTCTTCCTGGATTGCATCAAAGCGAAGGCCTCCTTCCCATGAGCCCCTCCCCTATGGCCTTCCTAATGTACTACAAGCCAAGTAACGAAACACAGCCCATGTGCAGGACCTCTCTGCTTAGACTCTGTACCTGACTTGAGAGGAAATGGGTCAGACGTTCAAAGAGATATCATGCTTCCTCCTGCCATGACCATGTGACCTTCCATGTCCCAGGCTTCAGTGTAGGGATCTTCATTCTCCAGGCACTATAGGAGCCAAGATGACACTGTCCCCCAAGGAAAGGCCAGTTTAACTTTTGAGAGGTGCAGCATCTGGAAAGCATGCATAATTTAATGTTGGTCTCTTGCACGGAAAAATAAACAGTCTTTATCCTACAGATCAAATGAAAGGTGTGGGTTGTTTACATAGTGGGTCTTTTCAGGTTTTGGAGAGTCAATGGATCTTGGAACATTCAACATAAACAATGAGAAAATTAAAACAAATCCTCATGGAGCATAAGAGGTAGCATTCTTTAGCATGAATCATGAATTAATTATGGTTTCTAAAAGCACAAGTTGAATTCGTTGATCTCCAGTTGGCAGACAGAGACCACGAGAAGGAACCCAGCTCCTGATCTATGCTCAGACCCAGAGTGTTAGGAGGCTAGAGGTGGGTGCAGCCTTTCTACCTACTAGAATATAATCTCTGTGAAGTCACTTCAGGTAGCTGAGACCCACCTGAGGAAGAAGAGAAGCTGGGACCTGGAGGGAACTTGAGCATGGAAGACATGGAGTACCTGACGGAAGCGGAAGCCCTCAAAGCACATTCGCAGCAGCAGGAATGAGGCTCTCCACACGGAACCCACGGAAACAGCGGGACTTACGAAGTAGTGCTTATGGTGGTGTGCTTAGCAGTGAGGATTCCCTTTGGCTCCTGAGATGGGATGCTGACAGTTCATGCTGGGCAACGGGGAGAGAGTTAATAAAGTCTTGGTTGTGTTTTGAGTACCCAGGTTTGGGAGATCACAGGACTGTAAGGACAGATCCTGAATGGTAAGTTTTCACCTTAACAGATTGAGGCATAAAAAAGACAAATCTCGGGCCTGGCCTGGCCAATGTAAAGTTTATTTTATTTATTTATTTATTTATTTATTTATTTATTAAAGATGTATGAATGCCTACATGAATGGGTGTGTGTCTTTGTTTATCCATGCATGTCTCTATAGAGGCCAGAGGAGGATATTGGATTCCTTGGAGCTGGGGTTACAGCCAATTGTAAGCCACCCCATGCATGTGCATGTTGGAAATGCAACTTAGATCCTCTGCAAGAGCAACAAAGATCTTTTTTTTTCTTTTTTACATAGTCTGTAGCCCTGACTGGCCTGAAACTTACTATGAAGACCAGGCTGGCCTCTAACTCATAGAGATATATCTGCCTCTGTCTCCCAAGTGCTGGATAAAGGCATGCACCACCATGCCTGGCCTAGAGTAGCAAATGTTCTTAACCACTGAACTACCTCTCCAGCCTCATGAAGTGTCTGTTTGTTTTAAAGCAACCATGTCCATCTGGGCACTGCGCAGAAAGTGATTTTCCCTATTTATAACACTTCGAGGTTCAGCCATTACCTCGTCCCCTCTGACATCAGAGCGACAGCTGTTCTTTAAGCCTGTGTCACAGAAGGAAACCTACAGAGCGGGGTTAGAGAGGTTGTCCCATGATTAGGAGCACATGCTGCTCTTGCAGAGGGCCCAACCCTGCTTGATTCATAGCATTCATATTGAGCCACTCACAACCACGTGTATTAACTGTTATAGGATGTTTGATCACACTATGAACCCCCAAAATTGTGTTATTTATTGAAAAAAAAACACACCCCATGTCTCTAATCGTGCGACACAGGCCTTAGCACACATCTTTAATCCCACTGGCCAGGATAAAAACGTGCACTTAGTACACACCTTTAAATCCTAAGCAACGAAGGTAAAGTTAGTTTGTAGAAGGAAGCACCCATATTTGAAAATGATATCTAATTGAGTGGCAGACAAAATGATGGATCAGTGAAAGATTTAATGGGAAAGGGTATGTCCAACTTTCTTGCACAAGAAAGAGAAAAGTAAAGCTACTGAAGAAAGCCTCGAAGGGGGTGGAGTTTTCCCAGAGAGTGAAAGGTAGACCAATTGCAGAGAGAGAACAAGCTAAACACAGGTGAAGACAGAATGATCCAGAAAACAAGAAGCCAGAAGATTAGAACATATTGCTAAAGTTAGTACGAGGCCAAGCAGAACAAGGTAGGAGAAGTGGAGAGAAGCCAGATTGAGTCAGTCAGCTTGGAGAGGAGTTTGAGTGGAACCAAGCACAGTTCAGAAAGAACTAGGAAGGGATGAGCTTATTCAGCAGTAAGTCTCAGAGGCTGAAACACTCTAGGCCTAGATAAGATTGTACCGAGGCTAGAAGCTACCAAGACACTGCCTGGTGTAGAAGACTGAGGCAGTAAGCCTCAGTGACAATTACAGCAAGCAAATACATCAAGGCAACCTTACAAGTAACTAATTCCAGAGGTTCTGATACCCTCTTTTGGCCTCTAGGCACACTTGTGCACAGTCAGTGCACAGATAGGCGAGCAGGAAAACATAACATACAAATATAATAAAAGTGAAAATTTAAAGCAACAAAACAAAAACCATGTAGAGCAAAACCCACTGCCAATGTGTAGTAGCCAAGGAAGAAACCAACATTTGACAGTATAAGGTACTGTGGTTTTAAAGGCCATTTCCCAATGTGTTATGGTTTCACTCAAGCTGTTGTGTGTGGATATTTGGACCAAAGGTGTGATGCGAATGGAAACCATCTCCATAGGCTCAAAGCAAGTGGCACTATTAGGACATGTGACCTTGGAGTGGGTGTGGCTTTGTTGGAGGAAGCATTTCACTGGGAGTATGGTTTGAAGTTTCAGAGCTCAAACCAGGCCCAACCCTCAGCTCCTTCTCCAGTGCCTGCTTGCATACTACCATGCTTCCTGCGGAGACAATAATAGACTAAACCTTTGAACTCTAAGCCAGCCCCAATTAAATGTTTTTCTTTATAAGAGTTGTCATGGATGTGGTGTCTCTTCACAGCAAATGGAACCCAAACCGAAACAACAATCAAGGTAAAAATCTGGACCAGGCTCCACGCTACCTCTAAGAACAAAAAGAGACCAAACGAATGTTCAAATGTTTGCTTTAATCCAGAAGTAGGAAAACGGAACTTCCGTGCCGTGAGTTGGCTTCTGTTTTACGTATGAGGAGCCACACATGAAAATGAAAGCTCTGAAAGAAGTTTCCAGTTTGAAAGCAGAAGTGAAGCAGATACATGAGAAGGTCAAGTATTCTGACAGTTACCTAGGCATAACTGGAGTGAAGCCAGGACAGGTGATGGTGTGATCTCAGTCCTGGTGAGGTAGAGACAGGAGGATCATCTTTGGTTACACAGAGGCTCATCTGGGAATAAAGAGAAGAGTAAATGAGGAGAGCCAAATGGGAACCATTGAAGAGGCAGAGAACGTGTAACCTTCCCTTTCTACTGACCCAAGTCTGCCATGTTGTCCTTTCTTTCTGGAGATAGAAAGGAAGAGAGTCATGCAGGTGATGGAGAATGCCATGCACAAGTGTAGCATGCTGAGAAAGAGTTCGTGTAGAGTAGGCTGGTCCTTTTTTCTCACTCAACTCCTCAAATGCTGGTGGCTAGACCCTTCCTCTTCAGCACAGAGATTGAAGCCTCTCTGGAGGATCTAAAAAGAAATATTAAGATTCTGGTGTCAGGCATCACCGTCAGCATGGTGTAGTGTGATAATGAGTCAGTCTTTACCATGGGCTCAACCACCAAGCAGCCTTGCACGACTGTGAGAGACAAGGGTTATGGAATGGCAGAGAAGGTGGCCGAAACCAGAAATCAGTTTGAAGAAAATAGAGACAAACAAAAAGTCATACATAATAAAACTCTTAATATAAAGCATATGGCATATGGATATGTCTTTATTATTACTGCATGTTGGCATTCAGGCCAGCCTCCGAATCCAGTGATGATGTCACCACCCCTAGGCAACAAGGACCCTCTTGCATCTGTTGCCATGTATGGAACTTTAATAATGAAAACTATACATACATGCATGTACATATGCAAACATATATATCCTCAGACAAATGGGAAATTTTTGCAACCATGCCGGAAAACAAGGGGTAATTTTATTTTTAAAGTTGCATTACATTTTATTTATTTGCTGGGGGTGGGGCATGTACATGCCCTGGTGTGGTGCACATGTGCGGTAGGTCAGAGAAGAAATCGCAGCAATCAATGCTGCCCTTCCACCACGTGGTTAGGGATTGAACTCAAGTCTTTAGTCCTAGCAGCAAGCACCTTCACCCGCTGAGCTATTTTACAGGGCCATGGCATAATTTGTTTTAAAGTAAACATTCAGAGAATAAGTAAAAGATCTTGGAAATACAAAATAAAATTACAGAAACAACAGAAAAAATCAGTAGAACAATGTAAAGAAGTCCTCCAGTCTAGAAATCCAGGAAAATTAGAATGTACAAAAAAATCGAGGCCTAGTCCACATGGTTCGACATGGAGTTTCAGAAAGAAAGAGACTGTGTGAGGAAGTCAATGATGAAGTGATTCAGTAGATTGCTCAGTACTGGGACATGTGCATGCCCGCGCTGACACCAAAGCACACCTATGAAGTGTCAAGCCATGGAAGCCGCTGGAAAATCCCACAAGTTCCCCGCAAGTGAAAATCATGTCATGTTTGGGATCAATATTTTGGGCATTAGATTTCATACGAGAATTCAAGGCAAGAAGATACTCTCAAGAAAAATGGGGTCTGAACTATTGTGCTAAACCCACCAAGACTACCAGTTGAGTGGCAGGCTGAAATAAGGGTGCTTTAAGACTTGTGAGAGCCTCGGAAATTTTTATCTTTGACCATACATTTCTAAAGAAACTAACAAAATAGAGATCCCACCAATATGAGAGTAAGTGAAGAAAAGAGACCTATAGCATGTGCTGGCGAACCAGGACATGGGGAGAGACAAAGGGTATCCTTGAGATGATGAGGGCCAGCACCACCTCCCATGGCACAGAGTCCAGAGATGCACTGCCTTACTTTGGGCTTTATTGCTGTAAAGATAGACACCATGACTGCAGCAACTCTTATAAAGGAAGACATTTAGTTGGAGCTGGTTCAGTGTCAGAGGTTTAGTCTACTCCATCATGACAGAGAGCATGGTGGCATGTGGGCAGTCATATGCTGGATAAGAAGCTGAGAGTTCTACATCTGGATCCACAGGCAGCAGCAGGAGACTGTGCCACACTGGGTGTAGCTTGAGCATATAAGACTTCAAAGCCCGCCTCCATAGTGACACACTTCCTCCAACAAGGCCGCACCTCCTAATAGTGCACTCCCTATGGGCCAAGCATTCAAACACACGAGTCTATGGAAGTTATTTCTTTTCAAACCACCACACGTGCTGAGAGGCTTCTGAGCAGGACTCTTTCCTTATGCATATTTATTTTATTTTCTTAATCAATTTTTTCATACAATGTATTTTGATCATGAATTTTCTCTCCCTAATTCCTCTAAGATCCTCTCCACCTCCCTACTCTCCCATCTCTATATTTTTCTTCTCTCTTAAAGAAAACAAAACAAAACAAAAGTCAAGAAACAAAAAAAAACCTCCAAAAAAAACCAAAAAACCAAACAAGCAAGCAAAAGACCAATAAGACAAAAACAAAAATAAAACTAAAAAGAATGCTAAAACAAAACAGAAAGTCGTCAAAAATAGCACTGAGTTTGTTTTATGTTGGTCAGCTACTCCTATGCATGGGGCCTGCCCTGGAGTGTGGTTGGTATACCCAGTGAGACTCCATTGGCGAAACTAGATTTCCCCTTGGCCCGAAGGTATCAATGACAAATCACTTACTTCTTAGTTGCAGGTGGGAATCCATGTCCACTTTTTCCTGTCAGTGATGGCATCCCCTCTTTCTTAAACCTATGCAGGTCTTGTGCATGCTGCCCTGGTCTCTGTGAGTTCACATGTGAATTTGTCCTCTTGTGTCTGAAATGCACTGCTGGGAATTATTACCTCTGGCTCTTAGAATCTTCCTGCCTCCTGTTTCACTTAGATCCCTGATCCTTGATGGAAGGGTTTGATGAAAACATACTATTTGGGGATGAGTGCTCCAGAGCCTCCCACTGTCCAGTTGTGGGTCTGGGTATTGATTACCATCTGCTGCTTCTCTGTCATGAACTGAGTGAGGCGCTGACCCATGGGTATAACAATATGCCTCTGGGAGTCATTTGATTGCTATGTTACGTTAGCAGAGGGATAGCATTAGATCTTCCCCACGGCCTATGACCTCCTAGTCTCAGGTTCTTGTTCGCTTTAGCAGTGTCAGGTATGGATTTTATCTCATGGACTGGACCTCGAATGCAGTTTTTTTTAAAAGTGGTTGATTACACCTATAACATTTGTGCCACTATTACACCAGGATATCTTGCAGGAAGGCTGCATTGTAGATCACAGGCTTTGTAGCCGAGTTGCTGGCTATCTTCCTCCTCTGGTAGCATGCAGAGTACCTTCAGTATCATGAACAGTGGTCAGTAGGGACGAAGCTTGTAGTTAGGTACCAGCTTGACTTCTCCATATTAGATTACACAAGCAAATGTTGTCTTTAGCAATTGGACTGTACGGTCAGATTGTGGAGAGCGACCAAGAGCCTTAGCAATGCCTGTGATTTTTAGGGGACTCCCTAAGACCCCTTTAGTCAACGATTTCAGCTCCGTGCATAATTTTTTAATTTATTCTCTTTTTTAAAAAGTGAGTCTTCTTCCTTCTCTTCTTCCTCCTGCTCCTCCCCCAGAGTCTCTTCTTCCTTGTATTTAGCTTCTAAATGTTACATATTTATATTACCATGTGTTGTGTTGCTACATATATACATTGTGCAATGTTCACATTAAATTCGGGGGGGTTGAAAACATTCAAGATCCCTTCTTTTTTTAAAAAAAATATTTATTTATTATATGTGAGTACACTGTATCTGTCTTCAGACACTCCAGAAGAGGGAGTCAGATCTCATTAGGGATGGTTGTGAGCCACCATGTGGTTGCTGGGATTTGAACTCAGGACCTTTGGAAGAGCAGTCAGTGCTCTTAACCGCTGAGCCATCTCTCCAGCCCTCAAGATTCGTTCTTGTAGCTTTCTGAAATACACAGGGCGTGGTCCTCCGTGGTCATAAACTTACCAGAATCCATTTCTCCCATCCCCTGTAACCTGACACCCATTTGCCAGTCCTTCCCATCACTCCTGCCCTCTGCTCTCCCTAGCCCAGTTTTCTTCTAATTAAGCATAAATGTTTTATATTATTATATATGATGCGCTTCATAAAATTTTATTCTTACAATTTAAAAAAGGAGTCAAACAGCTGTGGCTGGGCTTAAATGCCTGAAGAAGCTGTGCACTGGCATGAAATGGGCCTTAAGTTCTGAGCTGGGAAGAGCTGAAGGGAGCACAGTGAGCACGGCTTGCACAGAGCCGGTGCTCCGCCCCTGGAGCCCCGAACGGACAAACCCAATCATCAGCCACAGATCTGAGGTGTTTTGTGAAGTTAAAAGAAGGGGGCCAGAGAGAAAAGTGTAGGCATGACACAACGCTTGAGACATCGAAAGAGACCTGTACACACACCCATACACACACACACACACACACACACACACTTGCACACACACACATGAACACATAAACTCACACATGTGTCCACACTCACACCCTCCTTCCTGAATACACATGCGCACACCCCTGGAAGGAAACGCTAGGATCTGTGTCAGCTGGAAATTGAAAGGGAGCCCCCAGGGGAGCAGGGGATCCCCACGTTCTACCTTCTTACGATTTTAAATCTGGAAACCATTGAAACATCTACTTATTCCCAAAACCTGTTCTACAGCAGTGATTCTCACCCCTTCAGGAGCGGAAAGACCCCTTTTCAGGGTTTGCCTAAGACTGTTAGAAAACATATATATTTACATTACAATTCGTGACAGCAGCAAACGTACAGTTATAAAGTAACAACAAAAAAAATGATTTCATGGTTGGTGGTCATCACAGCATGAGGGACTGTTTGGAAGAGCCGCAGCGTTAGGAAGGTTGAGAGCTGCTGCCTGGGAGCAGCTGTGGAAGATGCCGGAGCAGGTACCGCTGGAGAAGCCAGGTGAGGAGACTCGCTTCCTACCGGCACACTGGAGGGCTTAACAGGCTTCGCTGTGATACTTGAACAAGGCGAGGGAGAGAAGGAAGAGGCAAGCCACCTGGGAGCCCTCACATGGAGAAGGCTGAAGAAACGCTGGTTCACTCTACAGTGAAAGGAACTGACAGCACTGACCGAACCCCCGAGCGAGGCGGTTTGAGGCAGGCGTGTCCCTTCCCAGCCCACCATTTCAGCTGTTCTGCTCCACTGCCCTTGAGTCCTCTGATCCTGCATCTGTGGGAAAGCAGGGGAAGGACAGGTGACAGGAGCTTAAGGCAGACACTGCTCACCTCATGGTGAACCAGAAGATAAAAACGGAAGTGGCAGGTGGCCAGGCCTCCTTCAGAGGCACAACCTACCTACCTACGTTCTCAGCTGAGTTCTTTCTGCCTCCGACATGGAAACCAGAGGACAATTTTGGGACGTCAGTTCCTTGATTCAACCATTATGTGGGTTTTGGGAATTAAGCCTGGGTCTTGACACGCACGCATGCAGCCAACACTTCAGCCATTGAGACAAAGCCCCTCGTTTTTACAGAAGAAATCACGTGAGCTGCCTAAGTTCTGGGGAGGACCACCGTCTCCTGGCCCCTGACCCAAGCCTTTGTACTGCAGTCTTATCAGGGAACGAACAGTTTTTTTCCCAAGAAGAAGGTGGGTTTCTGGCAAAGGCACTCGCTGGGCTCCAGTTTGGGCACCGTACCAGGAGCCTTTGGCGCTGCCAACCATAAGAACAGGATTTCCTGGGTGGGACGAACGGAAGAGCAGAATGTGAATTTCAGATATGAGTACGGCGATCCTCCCAGGGAGTCCGCCGTGCTTTTACACCACGGGCTGCCGGTCAGACAGTGCAGCACTCTGAGAACCCAGAGAGTGTTGGCAGACTGAGGCGGAGCACGCCCAGTGCCACAGATTTCTGCCATGGGGCAGGGGAGTAGCTGAGCAGTGAGGAGAGCATGGGGGAGGGGGGAGGGGGAGGGGGGCGGCGCAGCTTGGGTCAGTCCTAAGGGTGAATGACTTGGGTCACTCCTGGCCCGGCTAATGACTACACACTCCTGGAATCCAGTACAGTGAGTGCTCAGCGGTATGAATCTGCTAATGCTTTGAAGAGAGAAAAATAACTTTTCCAGAGCTTAAAAGCAAGGCTTCTCTGAATGAGAGGGGGAAAAAAAAAAAAAACAGGCTTATCACCGGACTCAGTTCTAAAGTAATATGTTGCAAGCTCGAGGTCAGAGAGGCTTCTTCATAGCTTTCGGGAACAAAGCTTGTAAGCTTGCAATCTCCCATTCCTCAGGCCAGCCTCTCAGAGGCCAAGAGGAAGGCCAAGGACACAAAACAAGGCTACTCTCTGGGAAGCCACCTCAGGGTCCGCCTTTAGCACTTGCACAGCCTTGAAAGCTTCAGGCAACGATGCATTCTCTCCGAGGCAGTGCTCAGAAGGCTCAGAAGGGCTCTGCGAGGTTTGTGCAGAGAACAGTATACACCGAGCTATACAAAGAATCAGACTCAAATGGCACCTTGAAAAGGGGGAGGCCTCAAAAGAGGGGGTAAGCATTAAGACCAAAGGTACAGAAGAGATGTAGAGCCATTGAGCCTTTGAGAGCACGGGTGGACTTGGGTATTTCTGCCACATACCTTTCTCCCACATCCACACTGTCCACTTCCTTATCTTTTCCCGAGCCCCTAGACTTCATGAGAAACCTCCTTTCCGGTTGCCTGTGAAGCTCAAGATTCTCAGGTATCTGATCGTCATTCACAGCAAACTGCCTATAGGGCTATAGGGCGGAGTGTCTGCCCGCTGATTGGATTTCCTGAATGAGGTGTGAGGGAACTGGATTAGTAATTCAATCCGAACAGCACAGGGTGGGGTGCAAATAAGTTCCAAGATGCTCTGAAAAGCCAGAGATCACAAATGTGTGTCTGCACCACCACCACACAGGCTATCCAAGCCTTTCCTCAGTTCCCTGGTACACAGGCCCAGGAGCGGCAGTTCCAAAGCATTGATGGTTTCCTTCAGGGAGCTATTGATTATTCCTGACTTGTGGGTGGTTCTTCCACCCCTGTCCCTGTCTGCACCCTACCCACCACCTCCCTACACCACCACAGCTGAACTAACAAACTGACCCATTCTTATGGCTCATGGCACAATGGCCTCCCTTGGCCTGTGTCACTGAGTCAAAGCTGTTGCTGTGAACTCTTGCTCCTTAAGGCGTGTTTCCTCCCAAACCCTCTCTCTGTCTCTCTGTCTCTTACACATACACTCACAAACACACACACACACACACACACACACACACTCTCTCTCTCTCTCTCTCTCTCTCTCTCTCTCCCACACTCTTGCTCTCTCTCTCTCTCTCTCTCTCTCTCTCTCTCTCTCTCTCTCCTCACCCTCCGTCTCCCCCTGTGTGTGTGTGTGTGTGTGTCCAAAAAGAGATGTAACTGTGATTGCAGCTGGTTAAGAGCTGGAAACTGGACTCTGAGGTCCTGTAGAAGAACAGCAAGCTCTCTTAACTCCCGGGCCATCTCTGCAGGCTAGTTTATTTGCTTATTCATTTATTTATTATATGTATGTGTGTGGTGTGTATGAAGGTGTGTACATGCTCGCATGGGGGCACATGCGTCATACCTATGGGGGCAGAAGCCAGAAGTCGGTGTTAGCTGTCTCCGTTCACATCTACTTATCGAGGCAGGATCTCGCTGTGAGGTCAGAACCTACAGAGTCAGCCATTTTTCTAAAGCTGGGATTGCTGGACTGTTGCCCTACCAACTGTCCTCACACGTACACAACAGCCACCTGCCCCACCTTGCCATGCATGTGTACATGTATCTGGCGCACTCCACCGGCTCTGGCCCCCACCCTCTCAGATGCCCCTCCCACCTCTAGCAAGCCTCTCCTGCCAACCTGTCCCCTTCCCAGAGTCATGGCGTGTGGTTTGGTTTTGTGGCCTATTGAGTCTAACCAGGTCCATTCTGTGTGACCATTGAATTAGGACTCTACCCATTGGAATCCGGAGGGTCACCAGTGGCTACAGGACTCAATGCCAAGAATTTCCCTTTCCCTGAACGTAACAGGAGGAAATAGTTCATCAGAGAAGGGTAGGGCTCCCGGCCCATTCATGCCCTGCTGTTGACGGGCCAGAGTGCGGACGGACTGTTGTTGAGAGATCATGATTGCATTGACGGTGTTATAGCCCTCTTCCACGGCATATCCTGAGCCTTGTTGGAGATGGTCTAAACGCCTTGCTGTGGGCTGAGCTCTCAACCCTCACTCCCAGCGCGTGTGCAGCTGTGTGTCTCTGCATTCACTACAGTCCCCTGAAAGAGGCTTCTCTGACTAAGGCTGAGTGAGGGAATTGTCTATGACTATAAACTTATATAGACTGAAAGCAGTTTAACTCTATGTCAGTTTAGTTAAAGAACAGTATTAAGTGTCCCCTAAGCCTTACAACCTCCCCCATGGACTTTCAACCTGCTACATAGTGCCAGATATAGATTATTTCTTGTGGAGCAACTCTTCTTTATTTCTTTTTTTTCCCCCGAGACAGGGTTTCTCTGTGTAGCCCTGGCTGTCCTGGAACTCACTCTGCAGACCAGGCTGGCCTCGAACTCAGAAATCTGCCTGCCTCTGTCTCCCAAGTGCTGGGATTACAGGTGTGCGCCACCACCGCCCCGCTATTTCTTTTAATTGTATATTCTCTACACAAAATAATGGGTTTCGTTGCATTTTTATACATTTATATCATGTACTTTGCTTTTCACACAATGTCACACTTTGATTACTCCCCACCTTTCACTAGTCACAGCACCATCTTTATCCCAAATAGCCTTTTATATAAATATATATTTATATATTTTATATAGTACACATATAATTTAATATGTTTCTATCTAGAATCTGCGTATGAGTGAAAAATAATAATTTGACTTTTTGAGTCTGGCTTATTTTGCTTCTCATGGTGAGTCCCAGTTCCATCCATCCCTTGGGTACTTGCACTGTGGACATGGTGCATACACAGGTATAGTGGCCTCTGCTGTACCGTGACCCGTGGGAGCGTGTAGCAGGAGCAGAAGGCGGGCGGCACTCTGAGGGTTCTGGCTCTGGACTTGCTGAGTGCCTGCATGAGACAGTCACGGATTGCGGGCTGTCTGTGGGGAGAGCGTGGGGTGCTGGGCAGGCTTTCTGCTTCCCACGCCAGACCCCGTGGGGACAGTTGCTTGCTGGGCAGCCCGGGAAAGAGCGAGCTCGCTTCTGCCTTTTTTGGAGATGTAGTGACTGAGTCTGTGTTCTCGGGCAAGATACGGTGGAGAATATGCTTTTCATTATGTCCATGGAAGCAGACGAGAAGGGTCAGGTTCGGGTCTGTGGAGCTGAGGCTTTAGCACCACTCTCCTTTGGAGGGCAGCTGCCTCCCTCACACACACTGCCTTCCCAAGAATCTGACGCTTCAAGACTCAGGACCTGAGAGTGAGACACTTGGAGAAAAGCTCATCTCTTCCTTCTGTTGGCTTGCCTTTCTTCTGTTCTCTTTTAAGCTCTACCTTAGCTCATTATTCCTATTTTCTGCCATCCTAGGTGCCCAGCTCCCTGCCCTCATATTCAGGGCCCTGTGCCCTGGCCTCATCTATGCCCAGTTGTCCAGAAGACCGACAAGTCGAGGCGACCTCGCCCCGGCACCTCTCCTTACACATGCAAGGATGCTTTTGCCATCTGCTTTCAATGAAGTGTGGATTTCAGTACATATTATGGAAACAGAAACGGAAAAACCATCGGCGTCCCTCCTGCAAAAACAATCATTATCCCCCGAAATGAGCACTGGGGACTTCCGGGAGTGGAGCCCATCATTATTAATGAAGAAGAATTCAGACAGGAATTCTGGCAGGGTAGGACGGAGGGGAGAGGGAGGGAAAAGAGGAATGCTTTGACTCACCCGGAGCTGAGAAGAGTCCCTTAACAGAGCAAGCAGACCAGTCCCCACAGCCAAGGCTGTGGAATCTGACACCAGTCTGGTTTCTCCCGGACTCAAGAATGTGGGCTTGCTGGCCTCGGAGCTGGGGCGGTGGGCTGAAGTACAGGAGAAAGACCAAGAACTCAGCCAAGCGACAGTGGAGGCCAAGGTGGAAAACCGTCTGCAGGAGCGTCTGTGCTGACCAGGCCTTTCCTGAAGGCCATGCTGCCCTTTTTTTCTTCAGTCCCTTTCACGAAGCTAGCACTGCCCTTCCCAAAGTGCGGTGTAGATCCACAATTTGTGCTAATTCACCACAGGACACGGGATGTGTGGGTGCAGGTGTGTCCATGTGTGTGAAAATCTCTCCTTGCCTGCACTGATGCCTGACACTCTATGCCTATTACCCATTTCCTTTCCTCTTGAGGTACCGCCATCATCTCAGGCTTTCAACTTCATCAGGAAGCTGAGCTGTCAGGGAAAGCAGCTCTCTCGGCATCTCCTTTGGTGGAGACTTTATGGGGAGCAGCCGGAGTCCCGGGTACTGATTTGGCTCTGAAGCACCTGCAGCAGACAGGCGGTTGCCACGAGGGCTTGGCTTAGCTTCAGTTTGCTTGGTGACCCACGTTGGGCTCCTACTGCTAAGAAATAAGGTTGAGGTGACAAACACTGAGACCATCACTCCCACGGAAGCGTGTCGGTGAGGTCAAACTTTATTCTTTATCCAGAGGATGTGTGGCTCACAGAAGTGGGAGCGTAAGAAGAGCCAGGTAGGAGTGGCGCTTGGACCTTAGTCTAATACAGGTGAGACTGTGTCCCTTCCCCATCTGCTGGGCTCTGACCTCAGGACTTCGATCGCTGCCTCCTTGTAGAAGAAAAGGCTCAAAGAAAATGAAGGAAAGCAAGGAAGTCCAAGGACGCAGCAGGTCCTGTGTGTCAAGAACGACTTTACCAAATTCGATGAATGATAAGGCACTGGCATAATGCTTTACAAGACGGGAAACACAAGGATTTTAATAATTTGCTGTACCTAAAAGTTGTACAGCGGGTCTGGAGAGATGACTCAGCGGTTGAGAGCACTGACCACTGTTCCAGAGGTCCTGAGTTCAAATCCCAGCAACCACATGGTGGCTCACAACCATCTGTAATGAGATCGGACACCCTTTTCTGCTGTGTCTGAAGACAGCTACAGCATACTCACATATAATAAATAAATAAATTTTTTAAAAAAAGAAAGTATAAACACTTTTTAAAAAATGTGTACAGTGCTTGACAGAAAAGACTAATACTTAGCACTTTTTCACTACTCTTTGCAAGGGCGGGGAGTAAGCACAGGGGAAAGTGCCCTCATCCCAGAGACCACAAACCTCATGTCCGTGTTTACTCAAAGACCCGCCCGTCGTTAGGTAGCTGGTTTTCCAAGCTTGGATTTCTTGTCTATAGGTTCTGCTCTCTACTTCTTTGGCTCCATTTCTGTAACTATAACAAAACGCCCGAGACAGTGTGGTGTATAACAGACAGAATCTTAGCTGGATCTGGTCCTGGAGGTTAACGCTGGTGTTTGCTTGGCTTCTGCTGAAGACCTTCATGCTGCATGGTAATGTGGAGAGAGCGCAAGTGTCTTATGCTTGCTCAAGTCTCTCTCTTCTGATGGGGGGCATCATGGGACCTGGACTCAAGACTTCATCTAACCCTAATTTTTTTTTCCAAAGGCCCCACCTCCAAGTACCATCAACTTATGCTCTGGGAGGAGCAGGAATTTGAGGGGAACTTACTCAAACCACAGCAATGCCCTTCTCCCCAGTACCACACTTCCTAGTCGATGGCATTTCAATGTGTCTAGAACATTTCCCCCTAACAGTTCTCATTGTGCTGCTGCATGACTGTCTTCATAGGTCCACACTGTCACGTGCTGTCCCAAGTGAGGTGAGGCATGGCCCTGACACCTATGGCCTGACACCAGGATTCTTCCACAACTGTAGAGCACCCTTGTTGCCACGTCCCACAACACAGTGTGCAAGAAGGAGCCGAGGCAGGTTGCTGGGGACAGGTGATCCACATGTGACACCAAGACCGCAGCCTGGAAGACAGGCCCCAGAAAGCAGCCAGACCTGATGACTGAACAGTCTGGGCTCAGGCACACATTAGCCCACTGTGTGCTGTGCAACAGTCAGATTTCCTTGGTGTTCCCCGGCTGAGCGAGGATGCCTATGCCTGTGAGGGTGAGCCGCTCACCCCTCCCACCACAGGAAGGACTGCCTGTTCTCCCCGTTGGCAGTGGGGGTGGAGGAATGATTGGGGAACTGGAGGCATGGTGGGTGTTAGACAGTTCTGTGTCAGCTCAAGCTAAAGGCACCTTAGAGGAGGGAATCTGAATTGAGAAAATACCTCCATAATATCTGGCTGTAAGCAAGCCTGTAGGACAGTTTCTTAGTGACTGATGGGGGAGGGGGCCAGCCCACTGTGGGTGGTGCCACCCCTGCCTAGTAGTTCTGGGTTCTAGAAGAAACTAGACTGACCAAGCCATGGGGGAGCAAGCCAGTAAGCAGCACCCCTCCGTGGTGGCCTCGGCATCAGCTCCTCCTTTCCAGGTTCCTGCCTCGTTTGGGTTCCTGTTCTGACTTCCTTCAGTGGTGAACAGTGATGGGGAAGTGTAAGCCAAATAAATCCTTTCCTTCCCCAAGTTGCTTTCCGTCACGGTCTTTCCTCACGATACTAGTGACACTAGCTGGGACGGCCGGTGGGTAATGCATGGGACAAACTCTTTCCTTACTCAGCCTCCTGGAGATCAGCGCACCACAGGGAAGAGAGCTTAAGGGACGCAGAGTCTGTTACTGCACGTTTATGGAAACAGGGCAGCCTGTGCTCCCAGGTCTTCCTGAACACAGAGACGCAGAGTACAACCCCGGCTCTGAGAATTCCCATTGTGCAGCAGGTCTGCCATCAGTCTGACAAAGGCAAGGGACAGTGCAAACCAGAGAGGGCCCTGACAGGTCACCATACAGCTTCCAAGTCCATGCGACTCGAGGAAGCAGCAGAGCAGGGGTTCTCTGTCACGCGTGTTCCCTCTTCTCGTCTCTCTACTGAGAATTTGTTTTGGCATTTACCAGTTATCTTGCTGTTTAAAACATACTAAACATGGACCATAGTTTTACATTTTAAACGATTTTTTTTAAAAATTGTGTGTGGGTCGCTGTGTGGGTATGTGTATATGAGTGTCTGTGTCTGCAGAAACAGAAGATATCAGCTCCCCGGAGCTGGAGTTATAGGTGATTGTGAGCTACCACCTATATCCCCTAACATGGGGATGGAGAACTGAACTCAGGTCCTCTGCAAGAGCAACACAAGCAATTTATGTTTGTTTATTTTTATGTGTCTTGCCTACATGTATGCCTGCACCAGTTGCATACCTGGCATCCTCAGAGGCCAGAAAAAAGCATGGATCCCCTCAAAGTAGAATTACAGATGGTTGTGGATTGCCATGTAGGTCCTTGAAACTGAACCAGAATCCTTTGAGAGCGGAGCCAGTGCTCTGACCTGCTGAGCCATCTCTCCAGCCTCCCCTCGTTTTAAACATAAAGCCCAGTGGAGTTTGTTTAAGATACGATGTGCTCTTTAGACCATCTGAGCACTATCGCTGTGCATGAATGAACCGACTGAGATTGTCTGGAGCAGATAGGGAAATTTAGGAATTTAAAATACAATGCTATCTTTCCGCCAGGAGATTCTTTTTTTGTCTTTGGAGTTATAGTTAACTCACCCTGGTGCATAAGCGGTTTGGCAAATCTGGTTCCCATGGGTCGAAGGTGAGCAGGAGCTAAAGGAGCCGTGCGCCCTTCGGTGAGTCCTAGTCGGTTCATGTAGCTGCACCAGCAAGGTGGGGCTAGTTGTTTCAGTTGAGAGACCTAGCCATGCACTAGAGAGGAAGGAGCGAGTTATATACAGTACTATACACCAGCAAGGTGGGGCTAGTTGTTTCAGTTGAGAGACCTGGCCATGCACTAGAGAGGAAGGAGCAAGTTATATACAGTACTATACACGGTGCATATTTAGCTAGGGCCCACCCCGTGCGGAGCATTATTCAAGCATGTCCTGTATGTTCCCCAACTCCAGCCTCCAAACAAAAGGATGAGGTAAGAAGTACTATTATTACCTCCATTGTACACATAGGGAAACTGGGGTGTGGAGTGGTGAGCTGTTTGTCTCAAGCCACGGCACTTAGCAGAGCCGCTTACCAACCCCGAGGAGCAAAGCCCCCCGTCTTGTGTTCAACTTCGGGCATTGTCTGCGTTGTTTATCAATGGACTCTGATCAATTCTCGAAGCTGATTCACCTCGGCTGGATGTGTGCTGCCACCCTGAGGAGGATTCACAGCCCAGCTGGATGGGTGAGAGCCCTGAGAGACCAGGAAACCCAGGGAGAATGTACAGCTAGTTCTGTGTCTGCCTAAAGGACTAGCAGTAAAGAAGGTGACCCTCTCAGTTCTCGCTCTGTGCTAGTGACCGACCTAGGGTCACCAGCCAGGTCAAGGGGAGGGGCAGGGGCGCGGTCCTTCCCGGCACTCCCGAGGACCTGGACAGATCACCTGCTGAGTGTCTACCCTCTTTATGGCACTGCATAGACATCTATCTTTTACACCATCTCTTCAAAACCCTTACTTCATTTGGACAAGTACCGCCTTAGGGGTCACGGCAGAATTGGGTGTCGCGTGTGCCCACCAAGATCCAAAAACTCTGGCAGCCCCAATAGAACTACGCTTTCCCCCAAAGAGTGGCCCAGCCTCTCCCCCAATGACTCTGCATCCCACCCAGAGACAGCTGTAATAACTGCAAGACCCGGACACCGAGACCCAACTCAGCCAGCCTGGCCTAGCCAGGTGCGGCCTCAGTTAACAAAGAAAACAGAGCGGGAGCCTGCTTTTCCCAGCTGCCGGAGGGGAAAGGAAGCTGGCCCCGTGAATCACACAATACCACTCGGGACAATTCAAGGAAGGAACCGTTCAGAGGAAGTGACCAAAATAGCCCAGGGGATCACTGCCTGCTGGGGACAGGGAGTATGGAAGCCCGATAGCTCTACCACATGGGGCCCGGGACACATTTCAAAAAAGCAAAAAGAGTTTTCCCAGCGAGGGGAAACTGCTGCTTGTAAATGTTTACTGACCTGAAGTTGTCTGTTAACAGTCAGGCCCAGGAAGGAATGGTTCTGGA
Organism: Apodemus agrarius; assembly: GCA_964023405.1. Lineage (NCBI taxonomy): Eukaryota > Metazoa > Chordata > Mammalia > Rodentia > Muridae > Apodemus > Apodemus agrarius. The sequence goes on from OZ030019.1 coordinate 53,957,454, forward strand.
GGGGTAGATAGAGAGCACTGGGCTGACTGGGTGTGAGTCAGTCCTTGGCTGTGTCCATGTCTGGTGGTCAGAAGCTTGGCGCTGCGCATGATGGGTAGGTCACACCCTAGAGGTGCGGGCGTGTCTCTCCCCTGCCCCAGAGGTAGCCTAACAAGGTACCACTGGCCAGGGGCCAGGAAGGCTCGTGCTTCCCAGCAGAAGGAAGGCTGCAGACCATGGCCCGGCTGTGAGGCGGATCCAGAGGAAGCCGATAGGTTTGAGTCCAGCCACTGCCACCTGCGTGGCTTCCCTCTCACTCCACCTAGTGGAGTCAATTCTCAACACCTCTGTGCAGCATAAGTGAGTTTTCAAGACAGCCAGAGGCAGTTAACTCAACCCAGAGCTCAGGAGAGGCTTCTCCGTCACACTCCTTATTCTTGACTTCAAAGGGCTCAACCGTGTTTACAGAAAGAACCCGAGAGCTCTGTGTTTATTTGAAAAGTACAGACTTTAATAAACAGGTTCTTTTTTAAAAGAGTCCAAAGAACGCGCAGGGGAACCAACCTTCTCCCTTTGTTTTTGGCGTCAGTCAAAACATAACACGCCCCTTGGCTTCGGCTTAAATGAGCTTTGTTTCCCCACCGAAGTTCACCGTTTATAAAATACATTCGAGTGTTGACTTTGATCCCCCCCCCCACAGGCACAGCTTGGGGTTGGTTCAAAGTTCTGTATCGTTAAACACAACCACATGTGACCGGGGTGACTCCTGTGTACCAGCTGCCAACGTCCGCAAAAGCAAGCTCAGCACCGGAAACGGGAGAGGTAGGTGAGGCCAAGATTAAGGGTGTGCCCTCCCTCCACGGCTCCGGGAGAGTCTCGCTCCTGTAGATCCATTCCTGGGCAGACACTTTCAGCCTGGGGCAGCACTGGGTAAACTCTGGTTTGCGAGAGAGACTATGCAGAAAGGGAAAGGCTTGCCACACAATTCCGACAACCTGTGTTGAATCTCTGAAATCCACTGTAGGAGGAAACTGACTCCCAACGTCCTCTGACCTACATATGTGAGCTGTGATGTATAAATGCCTAAAACACACACCCACACACATACACACCACACACACATTAAATAAATTTAAAAAAAGAATTAAAAATAATCCAATGAAAACGGAACCAATCCAAGAGCATATACTAATAATCTTAGCAGTTAGGAGCCTCCAGAGTCGAAAGCCACTCATTCTTATCTGCAAAGTGAGTTTAAGACCAGCCTGGGCTACATGACTCCATCTCAAAAACCCCAAAGCAAACAAATACAAAGTCAACCTAATTAAAGTTAAAATAATTTAGAAGTACAAATCTCATATTCCTTAGTTGCTAGATGCTGGAAGGATAAACATTTAAATCTCTGTGTGTGCATGTGTGCATGTGAAATATTTAAATCTGTGTGTGTGCATGTGTGCATGTGCATGCGTGTGTGTATATATTCATTCATGTACATAAAGGTAGATAGGAAACCAGGTTGGCAGATAAAAGGATAAAGACAGGTAGGTATAATCTCAAACTCACCCTAAAATAGATGAACGAATTAAAAAGCTAGGCTTGGTGTTGCGTTTCTGTAACCCTAGCATGAAAAAGGTAGACACAAGATCAGGCATTCATGACAGGCCTTGGCTACTTAGCACAACTTGGCCTCAATGAAGGTAAGTGAACAAATAAATAAGTTAACAATGTCGAGGCTGATTCCATTAAGGAAATTCTTGAACTCTGTAGCTATGGAAGCTGCCCACCCGGCAGGCACGGCCACCTGAATTCACTCTGACAGAGTCCGAGCTAAATTCCAGGTTCCTGCCTCTCTGCCTGAGATACCATGTTTAATCCTGGAGCTTTGAACAAGTTGTGGAGGACCCAGGCTCTTGTTATGGCTGACCTAATGTTTAGTGAGAGACCCTGACTCATCAAGGTGATGACAGATTAGCGTAGCAACTGGAAAGTTTTCTCTTAGGTTGGGCATGGCCAGAGGCATAAAAAAGAAACTCTTCTTGGAGAAGACAATGCTTGTCTGGAACCCCCGTGCTCAGGAGCCGAAGCCTGAGGATTGTGAGTTTGAAGGGAGCCTGGGCCTTGCCGCAACACAACAACAAGAAGTATATCAAAAGGGAACTCTCCCTTATCTCTCTTCAGGGCATCTGAACCTGACGCCAATGTGGTACAACCAAGAGGACAGCTAATGAGAAGGAAGAGGCAGACACAGGGGAGATCCTTGAAGACAAGCATCCATAGCTAACCCAACCCACCCACCGCTAATCCACTCATCCCGCACTTTCCAGAATGGAAGGAACAATTCCTGTTATTTAAGTAAGGGGTTTTGGTGACAACTTGATTATGAAACAATCATTTCCTCCCTAATTCACCCATTCACAGTCAACTCCGTTGCATTTAGACAATTTTCAGAATTGTGCAACCATCCCCCACGAATGGCTTTTAAACATTTCTACCACCTGCCAAGAACCCCTTGTGCTCTCAGGCCAGTGCCCTCTCCTTACTGTGAGGAAACATCTGACAGAGGTAACTTGAAGGAGGAAGGGCTTGCCTTGGCAGTTTAAGGAGGAGCACAGCGCTGTGGAGACAGGAGCACCGGGAAGCTGGTCACATTGCCTCTGTGGTTCAGAAGCAGAGAGTGGTAGGGAGTGGGTTGAGCTGTAGGACCTCGAGATAGCCCACTCCTTCTGCTAGGCTCCACCCTGAAGTCTCTGCAGACTTCCAAACAGTGTAACCGCCAGACGGACGGACCAAGTGTTCAAAGAGGAGCCCGTGGGTGGCATGCTATATAAACCAAAGCACACATCCTCCCATTCATTCTGGCCCTGAAACCCACACATCCCTCTCTTCATGGAACTGTTCATATCCAGTGAGAGTACATTGGTCTTGCCTGGGTTGTTTCCTGATGGTTTTGAAGTCTGTGAATGTCCATGTTCTTGAAGTTTGTTCTTTGCTCCATTTTACTAGATGAAGGATGTTCCACCATGTGTCTACACCACATTTTGCTCATTTGTTCGTTAGTTACTGAATGTTTTATTGTCATAAACAATGGCCTCATGAATATTCATGTACATGGTTTTGCATAGTCCTTTTTTTTTTCATCTCTCTGGGATATATAGTTCAGTGGAATTGCTGGGTTATTTGGGCAATTGTGAGTTGGAAAGTCTGTTACCTGATGCTAAAAACATCCTGATACAAACCTAAATGTCTTGGTGTGCTTTCTGTAGCTGTGGCACAAACACCATGATCAAAAGCATGTTCGGGAAAAGAAGGGCTTACTTGACCTTAGCACTTAAGAGTTTATCAGCCAAGGAAGTCAGAGTAACAACACAAAGCAGGGGCCTGACAGCAGGGACTGAAGCTGAGGCCACGCCCTGCTTTCTTATGTACCACTGGGCTATTTGCTTAAGGACCAATACCACCCATAAGGAGCTGGGCCCTAACACATAAACACAGAAATGTCCTTGAGGCTTTCTTACAGGTCAGTGAATACAGCCAGAGCAACACAAAGGTGCCTTGATGTCTCCACTACTCAGTTGCCAGTGGAAGGCCTTCCTGTCCTTGATGACCCCAAGAAGAGATATTTTGCCTCAGTCCTAACAAGCGTCCTTTGCTCTGTTTGACTTTTGTAATACCTGGAGTGAGGTACTAGATAGTCCAGAGTCCTGAGAAACAGTGATGGGGCCCACAGGCTGTCTGTCAGAGTAGAAGGTGTGGTCTTCCACAGGAAGCATATGCCACCAAGAGTCACATCTGATGGTTCCCTTCCCGCATGAGAAATTTTGGTAACCTCCGGAATGTTTTTTAAAGCATCAGTCACTCCATAGTGGATCAGCTCTGCATTCTTTCTCCACAAACTTCTGTCCCTTATCAAGTTTAGAAATGATTTGTCAGGAAAAGACTAGTGATTTGGAAGGAATGAGACACAAGACTGGAGGCTAAGGGTGAAGGAATAAAGAAGAAAAAAGAGAGGAAAAGACACGTGCCCTCCTTTTAGGATCTGTAAAAACCCATCCCGGATCTCTTTGGAGAAGGGGGTGGTGACAGGGTGAGGTCATCCTGCTTGCTATCCTTGCTGATTAGTTTGGGATGGTTTTTAAGAAAAACTTTGTTTTCATTTAAGTGTGTATGTGTGAGGGGGTGAAGAGAGGAAGAGGGAAAAGGAAGGAGAAGGAGGGAAGGGGGAAGGAGAATTGCACGTGAATTCAAATCCTCATGGAGACCAGGCAAAAGCCTCAGATCTCAGATTCCTTGGAGCTGAAGTTATATGTGTTTGTAACCCACCTGATGTGGGTGGTGGGAGTCAAACTTGGGTCCTCTAGGAGGCAGCAAGCATTCTTAACCTTACCCATCTCTCTAGCACCATATTGGGATGCCTTTGATAGGTTAAAAGAATGGCTGATAGATAGATGGTTGATGGATGGATGGACGGACGGACGGACGGACGGACGGACGGAAGGACGGATGGATGGGTGGGCATGACTATTCTAGTAGGAAAGGACTATAATAGTGAAATCCATCTGGAAAAGTACAAGTCACTTTAGGCATTCCAAACAAAACAAACTTAACCACACAGTGAACTGGTTATACAGATGTTGGAAAGCTGAAAAGACCAAACGTCGATTCTTGAGTAACTCAGAAATTAATAACATATATGCAGAAAGTGTGGCTCAGTGGTCGAGCACTTCTCTAGCATGCATGCGGCCCTGTTCCTAGAATCTGCGGTTTTACCAAAGACTGAGCTGGGATGAGCAGCCCCCAGGGCTGCTGCTTGGTCACGAGAGGGAAGACTGGCCCTACTCACGTAAGAGATGTGTTCATTTGAACCCACTGTTTCACATATTGAGATGCTGGGGGGAACCAGAGGAGGGAAGGAAGGCTCTTGTAGTTCTGCATTCCACTGTCCAGTTCTCCATTGGTGCTTTTGATTAACACACCTGTGAGGAAGCTATCAAAGGAGAATGAAAAGAGTGGTTTCCCAGTCCCAGTCCCTGAAACACAGAGCAGAAGACAGAATCGTCTCTGTATTCATTCTCATAACAAACAGTGGCTAAGCAAGGAGCTTTCTGGCTGACATTCACGTAAAATCTTTCTTGACAGTTCACACCGCAGTAACAACCTGTTTCCATGCTGCAAGATATAACAATCTTTCCTCCAGACAAAGACAATCCAAAAGGCAAGTAACAGAGTCCCCATGGCCCTGTCCCCATCTCAGACTGCTGTCAATTCCTCTCCTAACTTTTCTCCTAATACCACTGTGTTTCTGTAAGCCAGAGATGAAATTATAAATAGGTAGCAACAATGAAGCTTCCATAAAACAATGGTTCATCGGGTCATTCCGGAATTCTTTTAAGCTAGATGCATTACTTCTTTTGCTACGAAATAAAGTCTATGGCCAGAACTCGAGACCACAACTAAGATAGTTCCAGCTATTCACAAACAGGAATGCTGCCAAGGCACTGCCAGGGAGAGGCGTCTCCCATTCAGAGTAAGGGTCTGTTCCAACAGATTCTTCTGACAGCTTCTTACCCTTTAGAAAAGAGTCCAGTGGAGTTACCCTGTAGGCGGGTGGCTCTTACAATGAACTGTAATCAGTGTATGTCTCTGCCATCAACAGATTAGGCATTCTGAGGTGTTGCAGCATACTTCACTGTGGTGAGGAAATGGAGTCATTCGTGTCCAACATGAACATATTGTATGTGGGCCATTGAGTAAGCAGCAGAGAGGCTGGAAGGGTGACACTACCCACAGGCAGAGCGCACCCTTGATTCATCTGGTTATTGAGAGCTTGCTGAAACTGTCACCGAGTGAATAATCACATAGGGTGGAAATATCTTCTCAGAGCCCTTTCTGAGGCATGCACCCACCCCCACAACATTTCTCTAGTTTCCATGGGGGCTCCGGAGATGTAGAAAATGCCAGGATTTCACTTCCAAACCAGAAGAGATGCTGCTTCTTACACCTCCCACCATCAGGAATATCTATAGATTCTGAATAGCTATAGATGCGGAGTGTGGTGAGCATGATGGTTTGTATATGCATGGCCTTGGGCGTGGTACTATTAGGAGGTGTGGCCCTTTTGGAGTGGGAGTGGGCTTTAAGACCCTTGTCCCAGCTGCCTGGGAGCCAGTCTTCTCCTAGCTACCTTAAGAACAAGAGGTGGAACTCTCAGCTGCCCCAGCCTCATATCTGCCTGTACTTGGCCATGCTCCCACCTTAAAGATAATGGACTGAACCTCTAACCTTTAAGTCAGCCCCAATTAAATGTTGCCCCTATAAGACTTGCCTTGGTTGGGCTGGAGAATGGCTCAGCGGTTAAGAGCACTAACTGCTCTTCCGAACAAAGGTCCTGAGTTCATATCCCAGCAACCACATGGTGGCTCACAACCATCTGTAATGAGATCTGATGCCCTCTTCTGGAGTGTCTGAAGGCAGCTACAGTATACTTACATATAATAATAAATGAATCTTTAAAAAAATATGAAAAAAGACTTGCCTTGGTCACGGTGTCTGTTCACAACAATGAAACCCTAACTAAGACAGTGAGTTAGTCTACCAATAAGCAGGATGGAGGCTTTAAGGAGTGAGCTTGTCATTTTCCATTTGTAAGTTCTCTCTTGAGTCAGAAGCCACCATCAATGCATCACAATAACTAACATGGGCACTTGGCTGCAAGCCAGCACAGGTAATGGTCAGTTATGCTCCCTCTGTGTGTCACACTTGACAAAGCACAGGATTCCAACTGGATCTCAGCCTTCGTTGTGACATAGAGACAGGAAGTCAACATCGTTTCCCAAGACACGCTCCATTTCTAGCACCCTGGCAAAGCACACTTGGCAGATGAATGAGACACGGGTATCCTTCACAATGGACCCTAACAGACTGGACCGCACCCCACCCCCTTGAACCTCTTGTTAAGAGAGACAAGAAAGTCTAAATCCTGGGCTGGCCAGAGATGATACTTTTCTCCAGGAAAGAGATTGACTACTTGATCGTACAGATGGGCAGAACCACATCTTGACTGGGGACTACTTAAATATGCATAACTCTGACATGTTTAGATTTCATCCTCAATTCAGGAGCCCAAAGATGGATTTTTGAGGGGTTACTGGATCACCCTGTTTCTTCCCAGTGGAGTCTCATTGAAAAAAAAAAAACAAACCTCCTTTCTCTGTTTATTACTGTTAATTTGGCCTTTTAAATAGCTTATTGGGGTGATATAACCCTACTTGTTAGGGCACAGGCTATAACCCTAAGTCCAGAAACAGTAGGAGGGCATCAGTCAGGCTCTTGTCAAGAAAGAGAAAGTGTCCCAGGCATGCCAAGCACACAGTCAGCTCAACAGGCCCGGGGTGGGGGGAGGGGAGGGGCGGCAAATAAATAAGAAGTTGAGGGTCAAGAAAAGAACAGGGGCCGGAGAGAGAAAGAGCAGAGTGCTGGGAAGGTCTCGCGGCTGGAGGAGGTGTTCCTCTAGGACCTTGGCGGTGGCGGCGACAGGGCGACTTCATGTAGCTCATGCTTCGATGCTGATGGCCGGGAACTGTCAGCAGAGCGGAGGCAGCCTGGGCAGCTTTGCTTTGCTAGAGCTTAGGCTTCAAAGGGGGCATTCCCAGGCTGAGCCTGGTGCTGCTGGACTTTTGTTCTTTCGGGACGGAGGTCTGGCCATGACTTAGATCTCAGAGTTAGAAATCAACCCAGAGGATACTCAGATCACGAATAGGGTAGGAGTGTGCCTGGCAAAGGTCTCCTGGGTAAGAAGGCATGGCTGACTATACAGCCGCAAGGGGAATCCGAGAGAGCTACTGCCATCACCTCCATGCAAGCGGAGCATGGCCTGTGGGATCAGTAATTAAGGGGGCTACCACGGCTGCCAGCTACGCCGACTGGCATCAGAAAGCAGGGCGGCAGCCCACCCTGTCTCCTTTAAGTGCCAGCTGGCGAGGGAGTCTGAGAAGGGAAGCCCAGAAAGCATCTTCAGCCTCAAGCAGGGACGGGCCATGGAGCTGAGAGACAGCAGGGAGACAGCAGAGACAGAGCAGAAGCCCCGAGTCCCACACCGGCCCTGAAACTCGCAAGATGGCAACCCCGAGAGGCAACTTGGCTGTCCTTACGAGCTCGCTAAATTTAAAAAAAAGCAGGCAGCATCATTGGCCGTAAAAGGTAGCTCTGAACTAGCAAAGTAGTTTGGCCAGTCAAGTGAGAGTGTGAGGCCCGAGTCTGCTCTCCACACCCGGGTGGAAGGCACCATAGAGCCGGGGGTAGGGAGAGAGATGAGATGGCTTAGTGGGGGAAGGCCATGGGCACCAAGCCTGACTCATCAGAGCTTAATCCTCAGAACACACACGGGCCAAGGGAGAACTGCATCCTGAGAGATGTCCTCTGTCCTCTGCACATGCTCAGACACTTAAAAAAACAAAGTGAAACAACAATGTAAGAATGCAAAAAACAAAAATCCAAATACAGCCACGTGCTCGTAATCCCAGCACCGAGGACACGGAGCCAAGGTGATTCCCGGGGCTCCCTGTACAGGTCACCCCAGCTAATGAAAACATATATAGGATCAGTACGGACGCATTGGCTCTGGGCACCCTGAGTGTCAGTTTAGCAGGAGACATTGCTAAGACACCGGATCTGTGTGGCAAAGCTGCAAAAGAGGGTTGTCTGTCTTGAAATATGTCATCCCGGCTGCACATTCCGTACAGATAAAATCACCAGGGAAGGGAAAGCCCTGGCACATGTGCATGGTAGACAGGCTCACTGCCACCCACCAGGCCAGACAGGGACGTGTGCTCAGTAGACAGGCTGGGTATCACCCACCAGGCTAGACAGGGACATGTGCTCAGTAGACAGGCTCGCCGCCACCCACCAGGCCAGACAGGGACATGTTCTTGGTAGACAGGCTGTTTGCCACCCACGCCACCAGGCCAGACAGAGACATGTGCATGGTGACACCAGGCCAGACAGAGACATGTGCACGGTAGACAGCCTGGGTGTCACCCATTGGGCCAGACAGGAAAAATTTCATTCCACCAAATACATCTTGTTTAAGTTAATGGAGGGGCTGAGATGGCTCAGAGGTTAGAACCCTTGCTTCCCTGTGGAGGCCATGTTTAGTTCCCAGCATTCATATAGGGTGGTTCACTCTGTCACTCAAGCTCTGGGGATCCAAATGCCCCGATCTGTCCTCTGAGGACAGCTGCATGCAAACTAACACACCAACAAGCTGTCAAACACATACACATGAAATAAAGCAAACAAACAAATCTTCGAGACAATAAATGGCATGTTTGTTTGTGAGTGTCTTATTATGTAATCTACACTGGCCACAGACTCACTCAGCGGCCCAGGCTGACAGTGAACTCACATTTCTCCTGCCTCAGCCTCTTGAGTCTATTCCATGGCATCTAACACCAACGGAGGAACTCTGGAAACAGTTACCAGCCACAGTTACCTCTCACTCTGGATAAACAAGGCAAGGCCGGGAGTTTATACACCTCAGTGCCTAAACTCCCCACAGCCCCACAACTGAGCTCACACCCACTGTGTCTAGCCAGAAACTGCACGTGCAGAGAAGAGGGTACCGGGTGGGAACTGGAGAGATGGTTCAGCAGTTATGGGACCATCTCATCAGGAGGTCCTGAGTTCAATTCCCAGCAGTCACATGGTGGCTCACAACCATCTGCAATGGGATCTGATGCCCTCTTCTGGCATGCAGATGTAAATGCAGATAGAGTACTCATACATAAAATAATAAAATCATTTTTTAAAAAGAGATACTTAAAAAAAACCAGAGTGTGCTAGGTGGAAGAAACTGGTGAATGTAGAGAGAGGCATTGGCTGGTGTGGTCAAGTGGAAGAGGCTTTAGCTTCACTGCCCTTCCAAAAGCCCACAGTGATAGGAATAGCATTATGGATGGATGGAGAGAAAGCTCGGAAGTTAAGAGTGCTTGGTGGTTTTGCAGAGGACCTGGGTTTGTCCCTAGCACCTATGTTAGGCAGCTCACATCCAACTGTAACTGCAGCTTCAGGGAAACCTGACAGCTTCTTTCAGCCTCTGGGGACACCTGTGTACATGAGCACATACCTACACACAAATACATAGAGATCATTAAAAATAAATCTTAAAGGGGGAGGTAGCATTGTACTTAATTTTTGTTTTATTATTTTTCACTTTTTACAATCCAGTGGTTACCCCCTTCCCAGTCCACCCTCCCACAGTTCTTCATCTTATTCCTCTTCCCCCAACCCTGGCTGTCTCCAAAAGGATGTCCCCACCCCACTCCCCAGCACCAGGCCTCCCCACTCTCTGGGACCTCAGATCTCTCGAAGGTTAGGTGTGTCTTCTCTCACTGAGGCCAGACATGACAGTCCTCTGCTGTATATGTGTCAGGGGCCTCATATCAGCTGGTGTATGCTGCCTGGTTGGTGGTTCAACATCTGAGAGCTATCAAGGGTCTGGGTTAGTTGAGACTGCTGGTTTTCTTATGGGGTCGCCCTCCTCCTCAGCTCTTCCAGCCTTTCCCTAACTCAACCACGGGAGCCCCTGACTTCAATCCATTGGTTGGGTGTAATTATCTGTGTCTGACTCATTCAGCTGCTTGTTGGGCCTCTCGGAGGACAACCATGCCAGGCTTCTATTTATAAGCACACCATAGCAGCAATAATAGTGTCAGGCCTTGGCTCCTCCCCTTGAGCTGGATTCCAAGTTGAGCCAGTCATTGGACCTCCTTTTCCTCAGTCTCTTCTCCATTTTTGTACCTGCAGTTCTTTCAGACAGGAACAATTCTGGGTCAGAGTTTTTCACTATGGAATGTCAGCCCCATACCTCTACTTGATGTCCTGTCTTTCTGCTGGAGGTGGACTCTACAAGTTCCCTCTCCCCACTGTGGGGCATGTCATCTAAGATCCCTCACTTTCAGTCCTGAGAATCTCTCAGCTCCCAGGTCTCTGGTACTTTCTAGAGGGTCCACCCAACTCCCATCACCTCCCCTCACCCCGAGGTTCATTCTGCTGGACCTCAGGGCTTCACTCCTGATTCCCCTCCCCCATACTTGGTTATGTTCCCCTTTTCCCCTCCCACCCAGGACCCTCCCTCTGCCTTCTTCTCTCTCCAAAGTGGGATTGAAGAATCTTCACTTGGGCCCCTCTGGCTTGTTAACCTTCTTGACTTTTGTGGATTCTAATTTACTTATTCTTATTTACTTATTTATAAGTATATTCTTATATGCTTATACTTATTTAGGTATTCTGTACTTTTTTGGCTAATATCCACTTATTAGTGAGTACATACCATATATGTTCTTTTGGGTCTGAGTTACCTCACTCAGGATGATATTTTCTAGTTCCATCCATTTGCCTGCAAAACTCGTGATGCCCTTGTTCTTATTAGCTGAATAGTATTCCATTGTGTAAAAGAACCACATTTTCTGTATCCATTCTTTCATTGTGGGACATCTGGGTTGTTTCCAGTTTTTGGCTATCACAAGTGAGGCTGCTATGAATATAGTGGATGTGGTATGTTGGAGCATCTTTTGCATATATGCCCAAGAGTGGTGTAGCTGGGTCTTCAGGTAGATCTATTTCCAATTTTCTGAGGAACCTGTGGATTGATTTCCAGAGCGGTTGTATTAGTTTGCAATCCCACCAGCAATGAAATAGTGTTTCTCTTTCTCCACATCCTCACCAGCATGTGCTGTCACCTGAGTTTTTGATCTTAGCCATTCTGATTGGTGATTTACATGTTCTTGATCACTAAGGACTTTGAGCATTTCTTTAAGTGTTTTTTCTGCCATTCAAGAGTCCTCTGTTGTCAATCTTCTGTTTAGTTCTATACACTATTTTTTGATTGGGTTGTTTGGGTATTTTTTTGTTTTTGTTTTTGTTTTGGGGTCTTTTTTGTTTTGGGAGGGGTTGTGGGGAGGTTGTTAGTTTCTTAAGTTATATATATATGTGTATATATATGCATATATATATACATATATATGTATACATATAGGATATTAGCCCTCTATCAGATGTGGGACTGGTAAAGATTTTTTTCCCAATTTGTAGGTTGCCAATTTGTCCTATTGACTATGTACTTTGCCTTACAGAAACTTTTCAATTTCATGAGGTCCCATTTATCAATTCTTGATCTTAGAGTCTGAGCCATTGGAGTTCTATTTAGGAAATTTCCCTCTGGCAATGTGTTTGAGGTTTGAGGCTTTTCCCACTGTTTGTTCTATTAGACTGAGTGTGTCTGGTTTTATGTTGAGGTTCATGATCCACTTTGGACTTGAGCTTTGTCCACGGCAACAAGTATGGATCTATTTTCACTTTTCTACACACTGACTGCTAGTTAGACCAGCACCATTTATTTAAGATGCCTTTTTTCCCATTGTATATTTTTGGCTTCTGTGTCAAAGATCAAGTGTCTATAAAGTGTGTGATTTTATTTCTGGGTCTTCAAGTCTGTTCTGTTGATCAACCTGTCTGTCTCTGTACCATGAAGTTTTCATCACTATTGCTCTTTAGTACAGCTTGAGTTCAGGGATGGTGACTCCCCCAGAAGTCCTTTTATTGTTAAGAATTGTTTTTGCTATCCTGGGCTTTTGTTTGTTTGTTTGTTTGTTTGTTTGTTTTTCCATATGAAATTGAGAATTTCTCATTCCATGTCTTTGAAGAATGGCATTGGAATTTTGATGGGGATTTTGTTGAATCAGTAGATTGCTTTTGGTAGGATGGCCATTTTTATGTGTTAATCTTACCAATCCATGAGCATGGGAGATCTCTCCATTTTCTAGACTCTTGTTTACTGAGAGACCTGAAGTTCTTTTCATACTGATCTCTCACATGTTTTTACCCAAGATATTTCATATTATTTGTGACTATTGTGAAAGGTGTTGTTTCCCTATTTTCTTTATCAGACAATTTATCATTTATATAAAGGAAGACTACTGATTTGTTTGAGTTAATTTTCTATCCAGCCACTTGCTGAAGTTGTTTATCAGCTGTAGAAATTCTCTGGTAGAATTTTTGGACTCGCTTATGTATACTATCATATCATCGACAAATAGTGATATCTTGACTTCTTTGCCAATTTGTATCTGATTGACCTTTTGTTCTCTTAACTTCAAGTACTGTATTGAATAAGTAGGAAGAGTGCGGGCAGCTTTGTCTAGTCCCTGATTTTAGTGGGATTGCTTCAAGTATCTCTCCATTTAGTTTTATATTGGCTGTTGGTTTGCTGGATATTGCCTTTTTATGATGTTTATGTATGGACCTTGAATTTCTGATCTCTCCAATACTTTTAACATGAAAGGTATTGGTTAGTCTGGCTAGGGGCTTATCTATCTTGTTGATTCTCTCAAAGAACCAGCTTTTGGTTTTGTTTATTCTTTGTGTTGTTCTCTTTGTTTCTATTTGGTTGATTCCAGCCCTGAGTTTGACTATTCCTGCCTTCTACTCCTCTTGGGTATGTTTGCTTCTTTTTGTTCTGGGACTTTCAGGTGTGCTATTAAGTTGCTAGTGTAGGATCTTTCCCGTTTCTTTAAGAGGAAATTTAGTGCTATGAATTTTCCTCTTAGCACTGCTTTCATTGTGTCCCATAAGTTTGGGTATGCTGTGTCATCATTTTCATTGATTTCCAGGAAGTCTTTAATATCTTTATTTCTTCCCTAACCAAGTTATCATTGAGTAGAGTTGTTCACTTTCCATGGGTATGTGAGTTTTCTGTTGTTTTTGCTGTTATTGAAATGTAGCCTTAGTCTATGGTGATCTGATAGGGCGCATGGGATTATTTCAATCTTCTTGTATCCATTGAGGCTTGTTTTGTGAGTGATTATATGGTCAATTTTGGAGAAGGTACCATGAGGTGCTGAGAAGAAGGCATATTCTCTTATTGTAGGGTGAAATGTTCTGTAGATATCTGTTCACTCTATTTGGTTCATAACTTCTATTAGTTTCACCGTGTCTCTGTTTAGTTTCTGTTTCAATGATCTGTCCATTGGTGAGAGTGTGGTGCTGAAGTCTCTCACTATTATTGTGTGGGGTTTAATGTGTGTTTTGAGCTTTTGTAAAGTTTTTTTTTTAATGAATGTGGGTTTCCTTACATTTGGGGCATAGATGGTCAAAATTGAGACTTTCTCTTGGTGATTTTTTTTCTCTGATGAATATGAAGTATCTTTCTCCATCTCACTTGATATCTTTTGGATAAAAGTGTATTTTTATTGGATATTAGGATGGCAACTCTCACTTGTTTCTTGGGACCATTTGTTTGAAAGACTTTTTCCAGCCGTTTACACTGAGATAGTGTCTGTCTTTGTTATTGAGGTGTGTTTCTTGTATGCAACATAATGCTGGATCCTGTTTGGTTATCCATTCCATTAGCTTATGTCTTTTTATTGGGGGAATTGAGTCCATTGATATTGAGAGATATTAAAGACAGATGATTATTAGTTCCTGCTATGTTTGTTGATGTAGGTAGCATTATGTGTATGTGATTCTCTCCTTTTTGTTTTGTTGTGAGATGATTAATTTATTGTATTTTCTTTGATGTAGGTACCCTCCTTGTGTTGTAGTTATCCTTCTAGAATTCTCTGTATGGCTAGATTGGTAGATATTGTTTAAATTTGGTTTTGTCATGGAATATTTTGGTTTCTCCATCTACAATGATTGAAAGTTTTGTGGGGTATAGTAGCTTGGGCTGGCAATTGTGCTTCCTTAGAGTCTACATGACCTCTACCCAGGCTCTTCTGGCTTTAGCGTCTCTGTTGAGAAGTCTGGTGTAATCTTGATAGATCTGCCTTTATATGTTACTTGGCCTTTTCCCCCTTACAGTTTTTAAAATTCTTTCTTTGTTCTGTGCATTTAGTGTTTTGATTATTAGGTGATGAGAGAATTTTTTTCCTGGTCCAGTCTATTTGTTGTTCTATAGGCTTCTTGTACATTTATGGTCATCTCTTTCTTTAGGTTGGGGAACTTTTCTTCTATGATTTTGTTGAAGATGTTTTCTGGTCCGTTAAGCTGGAAATCTTTATTCTCTTCTATTCCTATTATTCTTAGGTTTGGTCTTTTTGATGTGTCCTAGATTTCCTGGATGTTTTGGGTTAGGAGTTTTTTATACTTTGTATTTTCTTTGTCCTTTGTGTCAATATCATTAAGATATCTTCTACACCTGAGATTCTCTCTTCTATCTCTTGTATTCTGTTGTTGATGCTTGCATTTGTAGCTTCTGACCTCTTTCTTAGGTTTTCCATTTCCAAGGTTGCCTCCATTTGTGTTTTCTTTATTGTTTCTACTTCCATTTTAGTCTTGGAGCACTTTGTTTATTTACTTTACCTGTTTGTGTTTTCCTGTATTTCTTTAAGGAATTTATTTGTTTCCTCTTTAAGGGCTTCTACCTGTTTTCTTGAATTTCTTTCAGTGAGTTATTTATATCCTTCTTAAAGGATATAAATATTTATATCCTTTATTATCTTCATGAGATAGAGGTTTAGGTCAGCATCCGAGTTTTCAGATGTGTTGGGTATCTAGGGCTTTCTTTGGTGGGAGAACTGGCTTCTGATGGTACCAAAGTATATTGGATTCTGTTGCTTATCAAGACCATGAGCTTGCCTCTTGCCATCTGGTTATCTCTGGTGTTAAATGGCCTGGGTGTCTTGTCTGGAGCCTGCCTCCTGTGTCTCTGAGTTGTTGCAGGTATCCTGGGAGACCTGCGGCCCTGGCTGTAGCAGATCTCCTGGGAGGCCTTCAGACTGTGGGGTCTTCAGGGGCCCAGACAAGCTGATAATCTACATCAGTGGAGGGCGCAGGCCATAAGGGATGTGGAGTTTGAGCAAACAAGATGGGCCTAAGTCAGGAGATAGCATTTTAAAGGAAGACATCCAATATCTATAACTGTGGTAGAGAGCTTAGACTTATAAGGTCTTTAAGAAATTTTATAACTTTTATTAATTATAAGAGGTGAAATGATGCAAAGATTATTAAGAAACAGCTTGCCTGCCTTTAAGTCTTCTAGGCAACCAATATTCACAGACTGATGTTTTGTTTCGAATGATATGTATATATCCATAAATGATAAACAGATGTAAACATATTGCAGATATGTATATAGATGATTGACAGATACTTAGAAAATAAGATTTTTATGAATATTGTTTTCTACCAAATGGCTTCTTGATTATACTATGGTTCTGTAAACTCTTTCTTATATATGTGCCATGTGCCAGTACAGACAAATATAACTCATTTGTCTTAGTCGATGACACGTAGGATTTTATGTCATGAAGGCACTGCGTCTTCACTTATTATCAGTAATTGTTTCTTGCTATTTGTCTCAATAAGCAAAGAGGTGAAAATGTCTATATGTGTTTAATTTTATGTATTAGTACCTTTATTATGTGGTAGGTTCTTACACTGAAGCTCATATACTAAATTATAGATTTGCTCTATTGCTGTCTAGACGCATATGTGGTTATATTTGCTATACTGCTCGGCAGTTCACTTAGACCTATTACAACCCTAACTCCACATATTTCATCCTGACTCCTAAGTGGATACACAACCTCTGCCATTTCAAAAATAATTTAAAATGTTTATAAGATTACCAGATAGTTGACATATTTTCAAATATCTCCCAACTACTTATTATAACTTTTGTTCTGGCCTGGATTAAAGCTAGATTAATATACTATATTTGATTTTGTATATGTATTGGTTTTTGCCTCCTATAGAAAGGAAGAGTCTATCCAGGTGTTTGTTTTTAATGACAGCATTTGACCTAGCTAAGGTATCTTCTATTAGATATGACACTACGAAGCTCTCTGATTATCCCACCCATGGTACCACTTAACTTCCCTCTTCAATTCCAGTGTGTGTGAAGCTGTCATTTTAAATCTAGAGGCTTGTTTATCTGCAATCTACACACTTCTGACAGGACTAGGAAAATGAAATGCACATGAGCCATGTGTTCAGGAAGTATCCCCTTTTAATCTTTATACTAGAGCTTACTCCACCCAGCATTGTAGTGTGGCACATTTCTACCCATAATGCCCCTTTCTCTATGTCAACACTCCTCTGTGCTTCATTCGTCTTTTAATTTTTGTCAATTTGATTATTTTGGGGTTTTTTGGTTTGGTTTTTTTTTTTTTTTTTTTTTTTGGCTTCTTTGTGAGTGGTTTACCTATTTTGTGTTTCTTGCCTGCTACAAGAGTCCATCAACTAGAGGACTGTTCATTTATATGGAGTTGGATTTTTGTGTTCTGTATTTGGGCAATGTAATTCAGTTAAGAATACAAAGCTCTCATTCTCTGCAGGTAAAATAATATGTTTCTTTTCATCCTTCCAACAGTACAATGAGGCTGTGTCACAGGCAGGAGATGACTTGGGCACATCCATCCTTGTGCTTTCGAAAGGGGGTGGGAAAGTCAGCTCCCTCCCTGTGGCCTCCTCAACCCTGGCAATGACACAGTCACTTCCATTGGTGAGACAGTCATATAACATCGTTAGATGATTTCCGGTTAGACAATCATTGTTCAACCGTGGCATTAGGATGCACATCGTCTCTGCCTCTCCTTTCTCCTAGTTTCTCTTTTTTTAATTGGATATTTTATTTGTTTACATTTAAAATGTTATCCCCTCTCTCTGTTTCCTCTCTGCAAGCCTCCTATCCCATCCCCCCTTACTCTACTTCTAAGAGGCTGCTCCTCCACCCACCCACCCACCCATTCCTACCTCACAGCCCTAACATTCCTCTACCCTGGGGCATCAAGGCTTCCCAGGACCAAGGGCCTCTCCTCCCACTGATGCCAGATAAGGCCCCTTCAGCTCCTTCAGTCCTTCCCCTAACTCTTCCATTGGGTCCCTGTGCTCAGTCCGATGGTTGGCTGTGAGCATCCGCATCTGTATTGGTCAGGATCTGGCAGGGCCTCTCAGGAGACAGTGTATCAGGCTCCTGTCAGCAAGTTGTCCTGTTTTCCTATGGGTTTGTTCGTCTTTTCCTGTCCTGTGAACAGGATTTCTCTGTATACGTGAGAGGCTGGCATTCATGTGCACTACATCACACTACATTTTTGTGCTTTCTGTGTTTTATTCTTGTTTAGATTCTATTTAGTATGTTTTGCTACAGAGTTTTAAAGTTCTTATACATATACATGTACATATACATATTCACAGATTTTACTTTCATTTATTGATTTTTGTGTTTTGTTTTGTATTTTGAAACAAGGTCTCATGTATCCCAGGCTGGCCTGGAAGTTGCTGCATAGCTGAGGTTGGCCTTGAGCTCCTGGCTTTTCTACATCTATTACCCAAGTGTTGTGATTACAGGCACTCACTAGCACACAGGTCATTTGTGATTACAGGCACTCACCAGCACAGCTGGACTTCTTTTTTGCTCCTCTATCGTACTAAGAAGTTACTCCTAAAATTTATGCAAATAATGTTGCAATTTTCTTCTGGAATTTCTATGATCTGACTTTCCGCACCTTCATCAACCTGGATTTTGTATTTTTATGTTATACCAATTAAATTCTAGGTTCATTTCCCTCTGCTCGGATGGCACCAGGCACCACTGCTTATTACACAAGCTGCCTTTTCTGAGCTGGTTAGCATGGCCACTGTTTACATGTTGTCTGTAGGTTTCCAGATTTTCACGAATCTAATTTTAAACTCCATCTTCATCCACCGATTTTTAAACATTTACTTTCCTATATAAGTTATACCATGTTATTTATATTCAGCTCTAAGAAAACAGGAAGTCCATCAAAATTGCATTAAAGTAACTTGGAATGACGGACAAGTTTTCCAAATGAAATCTTCCTGTGTAAGAACATCGACCATTTTTCCATTTACTCGTTATTTTTGATATTAAGTATATTTAACAGTTATAGTCATAAGTATGATGAACATTTTGCTAAATTTGTTTCTTTCTTTATGTTACATTTTCATATATAAATAACGTTGACATTTTAGACATTTTTCTTAATGTATTCATTCTGTGTTTGGATGTGTGGGTGCTCACGGGGAGGTAAGAAGACGACGTGAAGAAACAGTATTTATTTTATAACTTTCCATCCATCTAGCTATAATCATTGCAAGGTAGCATTTCCTGCTTCTCTGGATGTGTGATAAAGCCTCTGAAATTAGATACAGTTGTTCCTTCTCCTCCAGAGCTTAAGCCAGTTAAACTCATTTCCTTCCAGAATGTTCCCTCTCCTAGTACAATGGCCAGAAATTAAATCTCTACACAGAGTTGGTACAGCTCCCGAGGAGTGAAGGGCTTCATGGAAAGAGGTTTGTTATAGTTGCTGTTTTATTGTTGTGGAGAGACATTATGACTAAGGCGATTCTTATTTATATAAAAAGAAATTAACAAGGGCTTGCTTACAGTTTCCAAGGTTAGATCACAATCATGGAGGTGGCGTGCAGGCATGCATGGCACTGGAGCAAGAGCTGAGAGCTTTATCATCAGACCTTCAAACAGCAAGCAGAGAGAGAGACAGAGAGACAGAGAGACAGAGAGACAGAGACAGAGAGACAGAGAGAGACTAGACCTGCAATGAGCTTTTAAAGCCTCCAATCCCACACCCAATGACCTAATTGTTTTCAAAATCAAGTGTGCACGCATACAAGCCTAGGGGAGCATTCTCATTCAAACCACCACTTTCCACTCCCTGGTCCCCATAGGCTTATAGCCATATCATAATGAAAAAATGCATTTAGTCCAACTCCAAAAGTTCCGTAGTCTTCTATGGTCTCAACATTGTTTAAAAGTCCCAAGTCTCTTCTGAGTCTCAGGGAAATGTCTTAGCTGTAACCCCTTGCAAATCAAAAGTAGAAATCACACCACACATTTCCAACATAAAATGGCACAGAATATACATCACTGTAGCTGTACTTTGAGCTACTTTGAGGGGTTTTTTTTCCCCTTCTGGACCTCCCTTCTTCCACAATTTCAGCCCCACAACACTAGGTGGGAGAAAAAAAAAAGAATAGTGAAGAAAGGGTTAATGCTATAATTAGGCTGCTTCCTGCTGATTGGGAGCATGTAGTTCCTTGGGTCAAGCTTGGTCTTTGCTGTTAGGGGATCTAATTTCTCCTTTTCGTCTCTTCACATGACTATTTAATAAACTGCGACTGACTGTGACCAACAGCATCCAACCACGGACAGGCCGGCCGGCCTCTTCTATCAGGGTTCGAGCATTTACACATTGTCTGAAAAGTCCCCAGAATTCCAAAGTCACACACTTGCAGAAACTATCTGCAGGTGGAAAAACCATACCCTGCGAGAGCATGAGGCTGCTGCTGCGGACAACCTGAAGCAGTCCCATATCCCACATCTGGGATTAAAACAAAAATATATTCCCATAATAGTTCTGTGTTGTTTTTAAAAAGAAACCAAAATTCTCAGTACACTTCGCTATCCCAAAAGGGAGAAAAGGCACATAATAAAGAAATACTGGATAATGCAAGACGGAAAACCTGCTGGGCAGAGTCCACTTCTGCATCTCCATATCTGACGTCAAAGTTCTCTTCAGATCTCCAACTCCGTTAAACTTTGTTGACTACAACACACTTCTTTCTTTGGGGCTGGTTAGCAGGGTCCGTACCCTGTTAGCAGATATCCTTGTCAGGTATCCCACAACTGTGGCATTTCTAATGTCTTGTGTGTCTACAACACAATCCAGGCTTCATCTTCATTAGATTCATGCAATGGCCTCTCCAGGCTTCCATGCGGGGGGACACTTAAATGTTTTCTTTAGCTGTAGAGGAAGACTCCATAACCCTTTTCTGTATATCTCGACTTTAAAGCCAGAACCATGTGGCAGAAGCTGACAAGTTCTTCTGCTCTACGGGGCTGGAACCCAGTCCCTTCGTTGAATTACATTTGCATAAACTTTCTGTTCAAATGGTCTCCCTGACTGCCTAAGCTTTTCTTTCATGCCCTTTTACAAGTTGGAAGCATAAGTAGGAGTCTGAAGGCACCACTGCCTTTATTACATTTTGCCTTTCTTTTCATTCAGGCCTTTTCTTAAGCGCTGTGTCTCCTTGTACACAGGACTAGACTCCAACAACACATTTACTGGGGCTTCTTTTCTCCTCCAACTGTGTTATATTTGTACTTTTCTTTGTCCAGCTTGTTCCTTTTCAATTGTAGATCTGTATAAGAGCGATGACTAATAACCACACGATACAATCAATACTAGACTGTCTTGAAACCTCTCCGGTAATGCCTTTATCCAAAAACTCTTCGATTTAGCTGCTGGAGAGTTTTTAGGACAAGTGTAAGAAGCAGCCAGCTACATTCTTGGCCAAAATACTACAAGAATAGTCTAAACCACTTGCTAATATTCTTTTCCTCTGAAACCTCTCATCCACTGTTTTTAGAACCTCAGTCTTCCGTGTTCCTACTAGGTTGGCCCAGTAAGCCCTGCTTAAAGCATTCAACTGCTTTTTTCAGGGAGGGGAGGTGTCTCTGTGACCTTCACAGGCAGCGTGAGAAACCAGAGAAGGCAGTTCAGCACAACACAACTCAGTAGCCAGTGTTGGTTTAAACCCTGGGAGTCTGACCCTGAGTTGTTTGTTTAAACACAGGACAATCTGATGGAAGCTATCCTTATGATGATTAACTCCATCCTTCATGTACTACAAAGCTTACATATGTCATGAAGTACATATGCCACCTTCCATAAAGACAGGCTCTGCAGACTGAGGAAAACAAGGCTATGAGAAGGGTCCCTGGGAGGGCCTGCTGCCAGAAAGCCTTTGGCCATGCATACTGTGCACAGGGTGCTAGGCTAAAAAGCACATCCTCTCTAGCTTTCTGGAAGGAACACAGGTTTGGCATTCCTTGCCTTGAAGAAACAACCCTGAGTGCTTTACATTCTAAGTTCCTTTAGTGCATGTCTGTGAGTGCAAAGACCTCCATATTCCCTATATCTTCTGTAGTCCAAAGTCTAAAGTCTTTCAGATGTCACCAACAAACAGTACGGTCAGGCCTGTCACAGCAATGTGCCACTTCTTGGTACCAATTGCTGTCTTCGTTACTGTTCTGTTGCTGTGAAGACACCATGACTAAGGTGACTCTTAAAAAAATAAAGTATTTTAACTGAGAGCTTGATTACAGTTTCAGAGTTATACAGTGATCATCACGGCAGGGAGAAGACATGCATGGTGCTGGAGCAAAAGCTGAGAGCTTTGCATCCTGACCTGCGGGTATAAGGCAGAGAAGGGAGAGGGGACAGGGGGAGTGGGAGGGGGAGGAGAGAGGGAGAGGGAAGAGGGGGAGGGGAGGGAGGGAGGGGGAAGGGAGAGGGAGAGGGAGAATGGGAAGAGGAGAAGAGGAGGGGGAAAGGAGGAGAGGGAGAGGAGGAGGGAGAGAAGAGGAGGAGGAAAGGAGGAGAGGGAGAGGAGGAGGGGGAAAGGCAGAGGGAAAGGGGGAGGGGAAGGACAGGGAGGGAAGAGGGAGAATGGGAGGAGAGAAGGGGAGGGGGAAGGGAAGAGGGAGAGGAAGGGGAAGAGGGAGGAGGAGGGGGAGGGGGAGAAGATCAAAGTACCTGGTGTGAGATTTTTAAAACCTCAAAGTCCATCCCTAGTGATACATCTTGGAAATCCTTTCCAAACAGTTCATTAACTGGGGACTAAGCGTGCAAATAAGTATATTCGTATTCAAACTACCCCAGGGTTCTCAACATAAGAGAGTGAAGGAAAGCAGAATATTTAAGAAAGTTTGTCACTATCAATTTTTTTTTTATTTAGTTCCGTTTCACTTCAAAAATGAAAGCAAACTAAAGACACTTTCATTCAAACAGAAGCAGAGTCAGAGCAGACATTATCTCAAAAAGAAAAAAAAGAAGAAGAATCAAGTAAAACTTTGCTACACAACTTGAAGCCTGCTACTGTATGAACACTGCCACCACTGCCGGGCTCTTCTGCTTTGTTCTCCCCTTCTGTCCTGCACAACCCCCACATCTGAAAGCCTGCGGTCCACATGTGGCACTCAACAACTCACTGTCCCTTAAGGAAAGACTGTGCGGGGGTGAGCCGGTGGGTGAGAAGGGGACAGGTTGGCTAGTGACCAGTTAGCCATGGCTGTGGTGGAGACAGGCTGGGGAGGGTCTGAGGGCCCGTCTAAGCCCGGGCAACCACACTTGGGTTAGTTGGGGATGAGCATTAGGAGCAGACAAGTAACAGGACTGGTGCAAGACCAAGCAGGAAACGACTGTGATCTCAGCAGGGGGAAGGGAGAAAGGTGAAGGTTTGAGGTCCCTGGGTGACACAAGGAGACCACACTGAAGGAAGGGGGAGAGAGGGAAGGAAGGGGGGAGAGAGGGAAGGAAGGGGGAGAGAGGGAAGGAAGGGGGAGAGAGGGAAGGAAGGGGGAGAGAGGGAAGGAATGGGGGAGAGAGGGAAGGAAGGGGGAGAGAGGGAAGGAAGGGGGAGAGAGGGAAGGAAGTGGGGAGAGAGGGAAGGAAGGGGGAGAGAGGAAGGAAGGGGGAGAGAGGGAAGGAAGGGGGAGAGGGGAAGGAAGGGGGAGAGAGGGAAGGAAGGGGGAGAGGGAAGGAAGGGGGAGAGAGGGAAGGAATGGGGGAGAGAGGGAAGGAAGGGGGAGAGAGGGAAGGAAGGGGAAGAGAGGGAAGGAAGGGGGAGAGAGGGAAGGAAGGGGGAGAGAGGGAAGGAAGGGGGAGAGAGGGAAGGAATGGGGGGAGAGGGAAGGAAGGGGGGAGAGGGAAGGAAGGGGGAGAGAGGGAAGGAAGGGGGAGAGAGGGAAGGAAGTGGGGAGAGAGGGAAGGAAGGGGGAGAGAGGGAAGGAAGGGGGAGAGAGGGAAGGAAGGGGGAGAGAGGGAAGGAAGGGGAGAAAGGGGAAAGAGAAAAGGAAAGGAGACAAGAGGAGAGGAGGAAGGAGAGGGTAGGGGAGAGGAGAGGAGAGGAGAGGAGGAAGGAGAGATGAGAGGAGAAGGGGGAGGAGAGAGGAGAGGAGAGGGGAGGGGAGAAGAGAGAAGAGGAGAAAAGAGAAAGGGAGGGAAGGAGAGGACAGGAGAAGAGAGTAGCAGAGGGCAAACAAGAGATGAAAAGAGAAGAGAAAAGAAGAGAAATGGAGAGAGAAGTGAGGAGAGGGAGGAGAGGAGACGGGGAGGGGAGGTTCTCGGAGGTGCTCAGCTGGAACTGCACAGCTAGACCCTGGATCGCAGTTGAACAGCAAAGGCTTGAAGGCATCACGGTTCCTCGGCAACTGCTCTGGACCATGAGAGGGAGGTAGAAAGGTTCGGCAGAAAGGGTTAGTCTGGGACACAGCACGCATGTAACTGACCTCTAGAGGACAGATTTCGCAAATACTGGCTTTTTACACTCTGAAAGCATCTACACGGAGAGTTGAAAATAGAGCCCCAAATCTCCAGAGATAAACTCTAAATTCACAGACTTGGCTCCGAACTGGACCTAAGAGAGGATAATATCACCAAGGAAGGATGAGGGAACACATCTAGAGAAAAGGAGGAAAAAGAGGCTCTCGACAATGGCCATTATGTTTGCATAACCCCACTTTGGGGGGTGGTGGGGGAATAATTGGACCAAAAAGAAAGAAAACGGCTAGTGGACAGACAGAGAGAACAAAAGCGATGCCATGGTAACACCCGAAGCCTGGGTGGACAAGCATCCAGTGGCGTTGGTCCCTATAGGATCGTCCTGACTGGTCAGTGAATCAAGAGGTCTGTGGGAACTGGATTATAAAGGCCAGAGCACTGCGCATGTGCAGAGGCTGCATCTGCGAAATGAAGAGCCGTGGGATGGGGCTCTGGCCCGCTCAGCTGCTGGAGAACCAGTGTGTACCAGAGAAGCAGGAAGGGGTGATGCTAAGGATGGCAGAAGGGTGAGAGCAGAGGAGTGAGGAGAGAGCTGGGTGCAGCTGTGGCTCTTCGGTGCTGGCCTGTCCCCTCTACACTTCCGAATGTGGCTTCCTGGGAAAGCTAATCCTTCCTGATCGGCCAGGTTCCCTGGCTGCAGTTGCTAGTTTCAGGGTGAAGCAAGGGCAGACAGCTTAGTCTAAGCCCCAGACACCTTAAAGCTGTGCCCTTGCTGTGCTGCCCTCTTTGGTTCATTACTGTTCTGTCTTTCAAGGAGACGCTGGGCGGGCACTGTTTTCCCAGTCGCGAGGCCAAATGATCAAAGTCAGGAAAGAGCCCATGTTCCTGCTGCTTAGCCTAACACTGCTTTGCGAAGCTCTTAATATCGCTTAGCTCCTGGGACTCAGCGGGGTGAAAAACTTTCACAGAGTGCTAACTGTTCCAATAAAACCCACTTGAACTCCCACCGATCACTTGCATCTGACCTTAACATTCCTTGAAAATAAACTAGCTCCAAGGAGCAGGGACAAAGGATGGGGGTGAACAGATAGATAAAGGATTTCTGTTTTGTTTTAATGAAAACAAAGGTCTCATCTATGTGGCCCTGGCGGATCTAGAACTCACTATATTGGATAAGCTGTCTTCAAATACATAGAGATTTACCTGTCTCAGCCTACCCACTGCCAAGACTGAAACAAGTGCCCCCAGTCCCAGCTCAGATGAAGGGTTTGGGATGTGCCGGAGAAGCATGCCTAAACCTCAGGGCATCCAGGCATTCCCACACATGTGAAGACGGCCAGTAGTCTGTGGCTGGGGACTTGTACTGAAGGAGCTGTCTTCTAGATGACGGTGACAGGGGCTTCCGGGGAACCAGGGGCTGCTGCTCTGGTCACTTTATCCTTCCTGTGGGGAAAGCAGAGCAGCTCCCCTCCCTCCCCTCCCCGCAGCTGGCCTGGATCTTAAAGGGGAGGGGAGTGATGCGGACGTGGGGCCTTCTGCAGCATCCGAGCCCCGCCTTTGCTTGCGGGGGCGTGCCCCCTCAGCCACTCATATTTTCTCAGGCTGAATATGACAGACAGCTTGTTGGAATGTAAAACCCACAAATGTTTAGTAACCATACGGGCTAGTTTTATGAAAGTACAAGATTCAAATTATCCTTTCTGCTTGTCCAGTGTGATGAAGAAAACAGATGTGGCCTGACTACAGGCTGCCTCACGCCGTGGCTCTGGTGTGAGGTGGCTGAGTTCAGATCTCAGCCTCACGGCCTCCCCTTTAAGATCCAGGCCAGCTGCGGGGCTGTCCTGTCAAAGCACATCTTGACTTACAGACATACAGACATACAGGGACAGGCACCTGCTGGAGTAGGGTGTGGTGGGGGCGTGGCTGGGGCTGGGGCTGCAGCTATGACTGTAACAAAGCCTCTTGTTCTTTTAGGTAGATCAAGGAAGGTCCTCCTGGCTTCCTGCATCCGCCCTCCCGGGTATCGTCCTTGAAAGTGCGCACCTTCAAGAGGAAGCATATTTCCTAAAGTAGAAAAAAAAAAAAAATTGAACTAGTGTTAAGTCAAAGTAACAAGGTGTGTACAGGGATTTTTTTTTTTTAAAGTTCTGGTGAGCTAAAGCTAAGCACATTGATGTGCACATACATCCATGTGCTCCGTTAGTTTATAAATTTGCCGAGTAGCCTGTGCACGGAGTAAGGTTTTCTGCATCTTTGTGAACCATGTCTGTGAAGCCGTGTGACTTAGTGAAGGAGGGTGGAGAAGCTCTGATGGGGGCGGGTCTCTGCCGATGAGAACACAATGCATTTTCTTACTTTTGAACAGTGGACTGCGTGGTTGATAAGTTTGAGATTCTTAGGTAAGAACAAACAAAGCACAGGAGTTGGGACTGAAGTAAAGGCTCATCAAAATACAACGGTCCCTCCTCACCCACAGGCTGGACCCCGTCCCCTCTGATATCTGAAATCATGAAAGATGCTAGGCCCGATGCAAATGTTTGTCTCCTATCTATACATACCTATGATGCTATGTATCAAACAACAACAACAATAATAATAAAGTAGAAAATTATAACATACTGTAAAAGAAAAGCTAAGTGACCATGGTCTCTCTCAGAGTATTTTACTGTACTGAACTCATTCTTCCTATGGTAGCAGGAGATACCTACTTGGCAAAATGAGGGAGGGCAATGTTCTTTGTAGCATCGCATGAGGGCACTAAGGGTACTAAGGGTACTTGAACACAAGCATCAGGATGCCACAACAGACATTCTGATAACTGAGATAAGCACTAGGTAACTGAGGGGTGAGCAGTACATACTCCATGGACACGGTGGACAGAGGTACGGATGATGCCTGGCAGGCAAATGGAAGAAGACAACTGTGAATAAAAATAATGTCTTTCTGGTAGTTTGAATGTGCTTGGCCCAGGAGTGGCACTATTAGGAGATGTGGCCTTGTTGGGATAACTGTGGCCTTGTCGAAGGAAGAGTGCCACTGTGAGTGTGGGCAATGAGACCCCTCTCCCAGCAGCCTTCAGATGAAGATGTAGCACTCTCAGCTCTGTTCTGCCTGGACACTGCCATGCTCCCGCCTTGATGATAATGGACCTCCGAACCTGTAAGCCAGCCCCTATTAAATGTTGTCCTTATAAGAGTTACCTTGGCCATGATGTCTTTTAAACAGCAATAAAACCCCAAGACAGTCCTGAAAGATGGGGGAATGGAATCATAGATTGTTCTATAATAAACTAATGAGTGCTGACAGTCATTTGTATACTCTAACTTTAATAGGATCCTGAGCTAATGAAGGCATATGGACTGTGAAGATGAAGTAATGGAATTGTGATTAGTGACATTGACTGTGACTGGGATATTAATTGTGTAAGAGGACATTCTTTTCTTGACTCTGTAGCCCGAAGTGACCTTAAACTTGTGATCCTCCTGCCTCAGCCTCCCACCACACACATATACACACACACATACACACACACACACACACACACACACACACAGGCTCACTCACACATACACACACAGGCTCGCTCACACATACACACACACACATGTACACACACACAGGCTTACTCACACACACAGACACACATATGTACACACACACACACACACACACACACACACACACAAGGCTACTCACATGAAAAAGAATACAGAAAGGAGACAGAGAGATACAAGAGTGAAGAGGAGAGAAAACCAACACAGAGGGAAATTTAAGTGATTTTTAGCAGGGAATACAAGTTTCATTTTATTCCTTCTTTTTGCATGTTTGAAAATTACCAGAATAGGACTTTGGAGGCAGGGTTGATGATACTTGAGGAAATGTGGGTGAAGTTGCTGCAGGGAAAGCAGATGATTGGTTCCAAGTGGAAGATGAGAATGGCAGTGTTCTCCTGAGCTGGGGAAAGGCGCCTGTCACTGCAGAGCACTGTGACTTAGAGTGTGTAAAACTCACCTGAGCTCACCCAGGCGGTCATTACACTAGTGCCCAGGGTGGCCAAGCTTGAGGAATAAGGGATCTCCCCTGACCGTTGGCTTGGCCAGGTAGAAAGGACAAATGCTAGTCACCAGATGAGAAGAGAACCGACCAAAGAGAGTAAAGGCACAGGAGCTCACACCCGAGGACAAGGAGCCTGCGTCTAGTTGTACCTGTGCCAGCACTGTTTCCCAGCTCCTGTTCATACCTTGACTCTTGGCAGAAGACCCTCTGCAGCTCTTAGCTCACTCTGGCTCCTGCATCTGTTGCTGACATTCAGTACCCCCAAGACCTCTACTCACAACCATAATTTTGTAGCATGAACCAAATCACACATCTTTTTCAAGTTTTCTGTCAGGTTGTATTTTAACTTGTTACAAAAAAACAAACAAGCAAAAAAACAAAAACAAAAAACCCTCGATAACTTTTTGAAAGTGTAGGATCAAAACTGATTAAGTAATGTCTTAGGGTTTTACTGCTGTGAGCAGATACCATGACCAAGGCAAGTCTTACAAAGGACAACATTTAATTGGGGCTGGCTTACAGGTTCAGAGGTTCAGTCCATTATCAAGGTGGGAGCATGGCAGCATCCAGGCAGGCATTGTACAGGAGGAACTGAGAGTTCTACATCTTCATCTGAAGGCTGCTAGCAGAATACTGGCTTCTGGGCAGCTAGGATGAGGGTCCTAAAGTCCACACCCACAGTGACACACCTACTCCAACAAGGCCACACCTACTTCAACAGGGCCACACCATCTAATAGTGCCACTCCCTGGGTCAAGCATATATAAACCATCACAGGTGATATACACACATACCCTCACCCTCAAGGTAGAAATAGCTGCATTCTGTCTGTGCCCTTGTATGAGCTGATACCAGCCAAGCAGAGAGAATAATCTGGAAACAGAAGGCCTGGACCTGGGTACCCTGACATTACATTTCTTTCCATGAAACCTGTCACAAATATCAATGGTGGCTTTTCCAAAATAAACTCTTTTGCAAAGTCTGATTGTAAATGTCATTGAGTTCAGGGACAACATGGTTGCTTTTCTATAATACAGCAAGTACTTTCTCCAGAAGGGCATAGAGTGTATGATGGATTGATTCTAAGAGAGGGAGAAAGACTGATTCAGCCTTAGGAGCTTTGTGCTTCTTTTGCTCTGGGGACATGGCTGGTGTTTGCTGAAAGGCATCATGGGCTGGCTAAGCCTGCTTCCCCTTTACCCTGACGGTTAAGAGGTTCATTATCACATCAGATTCCCATCTGTGATCAAAGCCATGTGCCCTGCACCAGGTACTGGGGCTGCCTTTATATCCTTGTAGCCCAGTTGACCTCAAGTTTGCTCTTTAGCTGGGGAAGACCTTGAAGCTCTGGTCCTCTTGCCTCCACCTCCCACTTGCTGGGGTGACACAGGTGCTCCACCATGCCCAGTGATGCCTGTGACTTCCTTCTTATTCTATTCCAGCTGCGATTGTGTAAGTCACTTTGACATTTCAGGATGAGGAGGCGTGGGAGTCAGGGAAAGAGCCATAGCTGAACCTGAAATACCCCGAGGCTGTTCCTCCAGCAGGCTGTTCCTCCAGCAGGCTGTTTCCAGGCTGCATAGGTGTCAGCAGACCCCAGGCAGCTTCTGGAGGACATGTGCTGCAGCCAGCACCTGATCTGAGCCCACATTCAATATAAGAATGGTAAAGTTTCATAGAGTGCTCTTAACAGGCAAGGCCAATGCGACGGAGCTGCCAGCTGGGGTGTTTTTGTGCTGTGCAGATTCTGCGAAGGAAGAGCGTGCTGCTGCAATGCTCTGCCTGCCCGAAGTGTCCTCACACCTGCATGGCTCTTGATGACACATAAGCTGCACCCCAGGACCTGTGAAAAACGGCAACTGCACTGTAGACCTGCTGTACGTTGATGCCATAGTCTAAGACAATTCTGCAATAGACTCCATTTTATCCCACCTTTCTCTTTTCCATGTGTGTGGGTTTACATGTGCGAGTACATGTGCAGATTTGTGCTCATACATATGGAAACCAACCTTGGTCAACCTTGAGTGTCACTCCTCAGAAGCCAACCACCTTGTCTTCTAGGGAATGGTCTCTCTTGGCTTGGAACTATCCAACTGGGCTAGTAAGACTGGCCAGTGAGTCCCTGGGATTGATCCGATTGCGCCTGCCAGATTGGGGTTGTAAGCATGCGTCACACTAAACTCAGATCCTCTGCACTACGTTGTCTGATCCATTGCCAGGCCCCATCTGTTCCATTCCATACATGAAGAAACTAAGGGACCTAGAGAGTAAGGTGCCCGCAGCCAAACAACTACAGAAAACAGTAAAGGATGAGTTAATGGCGTAAGGCATCTGACTCCAGGATCCTGGCCTACTGCCTGCCACGCCCACCGTCTATCCACGTCTCTGTTTTCCCATGTGTCCTATGCCTAGGTGTCATTCTTCCGCCCCCCCCCCAGGCAAAGTGCTGCATGGTCTATAAAACACTTTAATTCTTCAGAGGAGAAGAGCCTCAAAAACCTAAAACCACATGGCATACAGTAAAAGACTCACTAGACAACTGGCCAGTTGGATTCAGGGGTCCAAATGTCAGAGAAGAGATCTTGCACCAGAGAGGCACCCATGAATGGCCCCAAGCTGGTGGGAACTCCTGGGGAAGTCTGTCAGCCTATGTGAGACATTTCCAACCCCAACGTTTAAGTGCTGCTCTGGGTCTGCCAGCATGGTGGGCATGCTTTAATTGATTGTTTCAAAGTCCAAAAGTTCTCGGGAGAGTGATTTCAACCTGAGAACAATAAGGCCCCACAATGGTCAAGCTCCAGGCCCACATGGAAGCTGACTCCCAGTGTCTTGGTAGAGGTGCACATCACGTGCAATAATGACAAGGCTCCTTATTTTTAGACTTTATACATAAATGAGGTTTCCTTTGCTTAGTTTGGGGAGGTTTGACATCCTGTCAAAAGGAGCTCAGATTTTTCAAAACCTCCTTTAATAAGGGTTCTCAAGTGCTTCACTCCCCCTTCTAGGCCACCCTAAAGGTAGGGGGGAAAAGATGGTGAATAGGACAAGAGGATGTAGACCTGCTTAGGATTAGTTCTTCGGGGCGACGCCAATCTCTGTCAGGATACCAGCAGTCCACTTCAGTAGTGTCGGGGTACCAAACCTGAATCGGCACTGGTGGCACAAACCCGTAGAAACAGGCTTCCACTGAATCGGCACCAGTCAGCAGGAGTGACCAGAACCAGCCTGGATGCCAGGACACGTTCTCTGTGTGTCTCTCTAAACAAAGTGAAGTCGGTGAAGATGTAAGGACAAGGAAGTGCCGCAAAGCTAGCTCTGTTCCACCTCCTCACCATCCACTGAGTTATACTCTCTTCGAACATCACATTTCCTCCCACAGGTCCTGCCTCAGCAAAACACCAGGTGAGTCCACATCCTATGGCACAACCAGAAACTTCCAGTTCGGCATCCAGCAAGCATGGTGTGGACTCTGGGGTGGCCCCAGGTATGCATGGTCTATGGCAAGAGCTCACAGCTATCACTTTATGCAAGGGCCACCTCAATGTATCATTTCACAGTCAAGTTGTCATTGAAACCTGAGGCCACCTGCACTCCGTGTCAACTCATGTCCCTACATGACAGGTGCATGTTAAAGCTGAGGCTCCCTGAATATCCCGTCTGTCTACTCATCAAAGCCCAATACAAAGCCCTGATGGTCCACAGAAGCAGAGCTCACAAGGACAACTGGTGCAGTTGGGATTGCTCTTGTGCAGTCCTGATGAGCCGGCTGGTCTCTCAGAATTACCCTGATGAGGTGGCTGATCTCGCTGAATTACCAGCTTGTTCCCAAAGAAACTAGAAACATAGTTTTAACATAGAAATTGAACCTGTGTCAACCTAAATGCAGCTCCCTGATCCCCAGGTTGGCTGGTTTAGTCATTCTTAGATTGAGTAAAAGTCTAGACCAGGATTGCAGCAGATTCAGATCCCCCAAAGGTGGACCTCTCCTATTTCCTCTAATATGGGTCCCTCCTGCAAGGACAAAGAAGGATGCTTCCTTACATATGATTTGCCACACCTAGTTACCAAGGGGCAAAGTCACCAGGGTCCCCCTGAACCCGTTCTCAAGATTCTTCTCCTTAAATGAAGACAGCCAGTGATGGACTAAGACCATCTCTAGGTGCCTGTCATCCTTGTGTGGGCTGGCAGGTGAGTATTGTCATCACAGAGGTGGCACCAGAGTGCCAAGGTCTGAGGAGATTCCAGTTTACACAACTCCAAAGATGGCCACTTGCTCTTCACTTTTCGAGACTTGCTCAAAACAAGGAGGATGAGGGACACCACACTGAGACAGCTATTATCGCCTATGTCCCAGCTGGGAGGAAGTGCTGCCCAGAGCGGCAGAAGTCTGAGAGACTCTCCAAAGGACGTCATGGAACATGGATCCCTGGCCAAGATGGCGGCCTTAAGCCGGGAGCTGATTCCCAGGGAGCACAGCCCCATCAGCAGGCAGGTGCTTCTGTGTTTCCTTGACTTGACTCAGCCTGGGTTTGGGGGAGGCAAAAGAGGCAGCATTGAGGGAAACTGGTATGATCAGAGGTGTACCCCAAGAACTATTCAGGAAGAGTCCACGTAAACTCTGTCTCAGCTAAGGCATCCCTATTGGCCGGGAGCAGGACCGCCATCTTCCTAGAACTGCATGGTTTACAAAGAACTCACCCTACCCAGAGCTATGACAAAGAAAGGACCCAACCAGCAATCACACTGGAGAGTCTGACCCTAGCTCCTCAGGTACTGACTGAAGTGAGCTCCAGCTTTGCTTCCTACGTCTCAGGGAGTGATGGGGCACAGAGATCGCTGTGTGTCCCCAGAGGGCTGAGGCTGGAGGCCCAGGAAAACATAGCCAGCTTTGTTCTGCGTGGAGAGCTTGAAGGAGCCCCGCAACCCCCTGGAGCTCACTGAGACACTTATCGTGAACTCATTACTGCTGCATTTGCTGTAATAAGGACCTTGTACTTACATCCAGAAGCACAGGGACTAAAAATGTTGTACAATAATCCACTTGTGAAATATAAACACACACCAATACAAAGGGCTGTCGCTCATGCCCGCACAAACACCTGAACAGTCAACGGGAAACCAGAGAACTGGTGTTAGGACAAGTCAAAGCCTACTCTGTCCACTCAGGGAAGTGGTCTTCTACATATTCTACTGACTTAGAACAACCAGCATTTCTCAGGACTGGAGATAAAGCTCAGAGGTAGAGTACTTGCCTAGTAGTCATGAGGCCCTGAGTTCCATCCCCAGCACCATACAAGAAGCAGCAGCAGATTCGAAACCAGAACCTGTCAAACGAGGCCACTGCCCTGTGCAAGTGCAGCTGCTCTGCTCCCTGGACTCGAACTGGAGGTCTTGTCTTGTGCTCTCAGACTGGACCCCTTGAGCTCTCTTTATGATCCCATCTCCTGACTTCCAGCTTTTATCTTCTAAGCAAAACAGTCACAGTGCAGGATCTAGCCTGAATTCTGACTCCTGAGCTCACTCCTGTGATTCCGGGCACTGGGGGCTCCTCCACAGCAACCCCATCCCCCTTCTCTCCCCCTCCCCCCCCCCCCCCCCGCAGCCCTCTCTGAGTGTCAGACCTTCCTTGATGCTGCTCACCACCGCCCTCTTGTGGTGAGATGAAGTTCGCCTCACCCTGGGCTTATCTCACCCGGCCCTGACCACCCTAAGAAAGCTGTGGATCTGATTTAAATAAACACAGTAACTCAGAAGGCTATCAGGAGGCAGGATGGCAAGGGAGGCAAAAGAATTCAGGTGCTGAGCCCACACTGAGTAACTGTGCCCAGAAAGGAATGTGTGGTGTGTGTGTGTGTGTGTTTGTGTGTGCGCGCGCACGCGTGGGGGTGGGGGTGGGGGTGGGGGGGGCGTGTTTAGCCCAGGCTGGCCTTGCACTTGCATTCCTGAGTCCTGCTCCTCCTGAGCAGGGTCTCAGGTATATGCCCCCTTACCCACAGTGCCTTGGTTGTTTCATTGTTCCTTTGCTTTGTTTTATCAACTTGACAGCTACAGTGATCTGGGACAAGGAACCTCAACTGAGAAAATGCCTCCATCAAATTGCCTGTAGACAAGTCTGGAAGGCATGTTTTCTTCATTAATAATTGATGGCAGGAGGGGCCCAGTCCACTGTGGGGGCGAAGGGGGTGCCACCCCTGGGCAGGTGGTCTTGAGGTGTACTAGAAAGTAAACTAGTCCTGGAGAGATGGCTCAGAGGTTAAGGGCGCTGACTGCCCTTCCAGAGGTCCTGAGTTCAAATCCCAGCAACCACATGGTGGCTCACAACCACCTGTAATGGGATTCAGTGCCCTCTTTGGTGAGTCTAAAGAGAGCAACAGTGTACTCACATACTTAATATAAATAAATCTTAAAAAGAAAGAAAGAAGAAAGAAAGAAAGAAAGAAAGAAAGAAAGAAAGAAGAGAGAAAGAAAGAAAGAAAGAAAGAAGAAAGAAGGAAGGAAGGAAGGAAGGAAAGGAAGGAAAGAAAGAAAGAAGAAAGAAGGAAGGAAGGAAGGAAGGAAAGGAAGGAAAGGAAGGAAGAAGGAAGGAAGGAAGGAAGGAAGGAAGGAAGAAAGAAAGAAAGAAAGAAAGAAAGAAAGAAAGAAAGAAAGAAAACTAATCCAGGGAAAGCAAGCCAGTAAGCAGTGTCCCCCATGGTCACTGGGGGACCTAAGTCCATAAGTCTGTCTTCTCCAAGTGGCTTTTGGTTGTGGTATGTATCACAGCAATAGAAACATAACTACAACACTCAGTGAGATGGGCTGCTAAGAGGGGAGGAAGAACTGCCTAGCGCGGTTGGTCATTAGGCACAAAGTTTCAAGGCTGCTCCGGGCCAAAGCTTCCGTTCCATCCACATCGGGCAGAGTGTGAGTTCTTCCAACTCCCACACACAGGACACACAGGGTTCAGAAGGAAGACTTGCAATGGGGTGTGGGCAGCTGGGAAAGCATTGTGTGGTGGCAAGGGGCCTTTCAGGGCCATAGGCAAAAACAGAATCCCTCCTTCAGCAGAGCCACCCACAAGATTCACATGCCAAATCTACCACAGTCTACCACCAGGCTGACATCTGTGGGTGGTCCCACGGGGGGGGGGGTGGACCTTGGGAAGAGAAGAGAGGCCGGTAACAAACAATCCAACGCTCTAGCAATATTTAACAGACCTTGAACTTCGTGTCTGCACTGTATTGGGAGGAAATAATTTGTCTACTGGATTCAAACCTAAAACCCTTAGAGAAACAAGGGGGGACGGAGCACCGCGTGCTCAGCACAGCTAGCCAGCAGCCCACGGGAGTCCGAGGCCTTCCTCCAGGGCTCCAAACGCAGGCTGGAATCTCTTTGAAGTGGTAAGCCCGGTCTTTGAAACTCATCCAGTTTTGCACTCTGCCCATTAATATTTATTTTATTATGAAAATATTGTTCTTTCTTCCGCGCATCGAATCCAATGTTCCAAGAAGGCGTGACATGGAAATGCGCAGCCTAGGTTCCGCTGTATTGGATTTGAATACCCGGGTGTCGAGCGCTATTGGAGGCATTTAGACAAACTGCTGACGGGTTCTGAGGCTGCCGTGGAGGACGGGGATACGCAGCCGAGACCCCTGGGCGACAGCCAGAGACAATGCAGATGTGTGTTCATAGTTGCACTAAGAAAAACAGCTCTATCTGGGTCACACTGGTGTCTCTTGGCACTGCTAATTCCTTCTCCCTCCCTCACACACCCTCCATTGGTTCTGGGGCTCGGCTATATTACCCAAACAACCCGAATGTGCAGTGGCTTGCACTGCACAGGGAATGAAATCTTAGGAAGGTGGCTGCTCTCTAGCCCCACGGTCATGAGCCAGGCTCATGGCACCTCTGCTCTCTTCAGCATGCATCCCCCCCCAGGCTGCACAGAGGCCTTCCTAATCAGGAGAGGAAAGGAGCTTGTGAGAGCATGCGTGTTAGATTTTTATAGGCCGGGTCTGAAAGTGGGGCGCGCACACTGCTCACATTCCGTTCATAGGCAGGCCCTCAGTGACATGAGCCTCCTGGACCAGCAGAAGTCTGCGACAGGAAGTCTGGCTGTGTGCTCGGGAAAGGACAAGGCAGTTCTAAGCAGCAGTCTGTTTGCAATAATAACCAAGGGCAGAAAAACCCCACAGAGCTGTATGTGTGAATCTAAGATAAATTCACCCTGCTTTGGACTCTTGTGGGGTATCCTCCAGAGAAGACTATTTGGACATGGGTTCAAGTTAATAGGCAGTCTTCGTCAGCTGGCTGGAGACTATGCCGGGTGTTCAGGACCCCAGGGCGGTCCAAGTCCTCTTTCTCAGGATGGGGTTCTAAGCATAAACAACACATCCTGGGCGGACACACCTCAGTTGAACAGTTAGCCAGACGTGGAACTAGAGAAGACAAAAAGCAAGGTTAGAACATTTGCATTCGATAGATTCACTCTTGGTTCTCGTTTTGCCAGGTGGTGCTGCCTGCCTGCTGGCCTAAATGGTATGTCCGTAATGTTGTCAGTCATACTAAGGTCTGGGAACCTGTCACAGGGGCAGCAGCATGTTTTGAGGGGGTAGAGATCCTCAGTCCTTGACAAGAGTCTAATTATATAATAGATTCCTACAATGGACTGTGGAGAGTTTCTTGGAACAACTCCTGAGCAGCCCTCTCTTCGGTTTACACACCTTAAGCACTAGATTTAATCAAAAATATGCGCCAGTCTTTGGAGTTTACAAAATACAATGAACACGTGGTCTAGAGATCTCCATTTTCTCCCCAAACCTCTACTTTAACCACTGTCTTCGCTCCAACCTTTTACAATGAAGTGCTTCGGCGTCTCCTGGTAGAGTGGAGACGGGCTGCTGTGGATTTGAGCTAGCTCGTGCTGTGTGTCTTCTGCTGGTCTGCGCTGGACTGAAGAAAACCTCGACATATCAAGAAGAAAATTAGATGAAATCCATTTATCTAACAATTAGTACGTCTCTGGAACAGAGGGCATGCGAAATCACTATTTCAAAATAATAAGCAGTGCAACAGTCTTTAGCATGTGAGCTTTCTCCTGCTGTTCAGCTTCCTCTCTTCATGTACAGACGAGTTCGTACTTTGTGAGTCTGAAGAACTGCCTCTTGCCATCTAGAGTGCTGTGTTTTTATGACTGGTCTTCTAAACCAAGGCATTTTCTGCTCAGACACAAAGCCAGGATTATTGCCTTAGTTTGATTCTGTCACTGTGATAAACACCAGGACAACGCAGAGAAGAAAGGATTTGCTTGGGATTGTGGTTCCAGAAGGATGATGGTCCATCTTGGGGGAGAAGTGGGGGGACAAGAATGGTGGCAGGTGCAGGGAGCTGAGAGATCACATCGGTAACTTCAAACACAAGCAGAGAGAGTAAACTAGAAGTAGGGCGAGGCTCTAAGACTCCACCGCCATCTTCCTCCAGCAAGGCCACACCCCCTAGACCTCCTCAAATAGTGCCACCTGCTGGGAAACAAATGTTCATGTACTGAAGCTATGGGAGACATTTGTCATTCAAACCATCACAGATACTAGAACCACTTTCCTGGTAGCTTCTCACTGGAAGCTAAATGACCGATTCACTCTTTCAGCAAGTATCAAGAGACAAGTGGGTCACAGAGTGGCTAGCTGCCCTTCCAAAGGCTACAATCTAGCAGGGATGGATTTCTGTCTGCAGCAGCTTAAGACTTACAAAGCATGGAGTCAGTTGAGTCTGCCTGACATGGCTTTTTCCTTCCTTCACCTAACTTGTCAGTACCGTGTGGAGTCCATGTGTGTTTTACTTTCAGAGTTCCCCTTTTTACCTTCACCTAAGGCCACTGTGCTATGCAACCTTCACTGTGTAAGGAGAAGCCCCCCCACACCCCAACCATAAGTAGAACTAAGGAAGCTAGACAATCAATATCTAGTTATATTCAATAATTGCCAGGGGCAACTGAAACACAATGTGGGCTTCCGTGTGTGTGTGTGTGTGTGTGTGTGTGTGTGTGTGTGTATAAAGGTTTGGGAACCCCACCACTATAAACATATGGCAAGGGCAGATGAAATCAGTCTGGTTTCAGATGCAACATGCAGGAAAGTAAAGAGAATCCCACAATCCAAGACCAAGAGAGAGCTGGAAAAGAAGCAAGAGAATAGGTGGGCTGCTGCTAGCCCAGTCACAGTACAGCTCTCCATGGCACTGGGGACCACACCTAAGGGACGGGGTCTCAGCATACACTGAGCATGTAGTTCTGTATGCCTGAACTACACCCCCAGGCCAACCCCAGTTTTTTTTTTAATTTTAATTTTACTTATTTTACCTTCTAATTGCAGTTTCCCTTTCCTCCTTACCTCCCAGATAAAGGGCCAACTTCACCAAATATCAGCCAGCCCTAGTATATCAAGTTGCAGTGAGATTAGGCACCTCCCCTCCTATTAAGGCTAGACAAGGCAGACCAGTAGGAGAAAAGGGTCCCAAAGCAGGCAACAGAATCAGATTCTAGTACTGTTCCCATTGTTAGAAGCCCCACAAGATCAAGCTACATAACTGTAACCTATGTACAGAGGGTCAGTCCCATGCAGGTTCCCTGGTTGATGGGTTAGTCTCCATGAGTCCCTGTGAGCCCAGGTTGACTGAATCTGTGGTTTTTCTTGTGGTGTCCTTGACCCCTCTGGCTTCTATAATCCTTCCTTCCCATCTTCCTGGAGATTTCCCAAGCTCTGGCTAATGCTTGGCTGTGGGTCTCTGCATGTGTTTCCATCAGCTGCTGTGTGGAGCCTCTCTGATGACAAATGGACCAGATGCCAAGCTATGAGTATAGCAGAATGTCATTAGGAATCGTTTCATTGACTCTTTGTTTTGTTTGCATTGTTTTCTGCCATTCCTCTTTGGCTCTATGGTGGGCTGTCCAGCTTCTGGCTCTTGGCTCTCCAGGCAGTGTCAGGGATGGACACCCTCTCATGGTATGCGTCTCAAGTTGTAACAGTACTGTTTGGCCACTCCCTCAATTACTGCCCTACCTTTACTTCAGCACATCTTGTAGTCAGAACAAAGTCTACATCAAATGTTTTCTAGTTTGGCTTGTGTCCCAGCTTGGATACAGGATATAGGCAGTTCAGATTCTGTGTCTCCCATTGCTAGGAATCTTAGCTAGGGTCACCCCCATTGATTCCTGGGAGTTTTCATTGCCCTAGGTTTCTAGAATACCCCAGAGATGACCCCGATTCCAGCTGTCTCTCCCAGTACTCTTTCTCTCTACTCTCCCCACACTTGATCTCTCCTGTTCTTATCCCCTCCCCCAATCTAGTCCCCTCACCCCATCTGTCATGATGTCTATTCTTTTTCCCCTTCTCTGTGAGGTTCACATGTCCCTCCTTGGGTCTCCTTTATTACTTAGATTCTTTGGGTCTGTGGATTGTAGCATGGTTATCCTGTGCTTTACAGCTCATATCCACTTATAAGTGAGTACATATCTTATTTGTCTTTCTGGGTTTGGGTTATCTCACTCAGGATCATCTTTTCTAGTTCCATACATTGACCAAATTTCATGACATCATTGTGCTGCCGGGCTGCTAAGGTCAAAGTCTGACCTTACCAGAAAGCCCTGGGCTATGTGTAAAATGGCAGATTCCCTTTATCAGTGAGGGTTCCTCTTCTCAACCTGAGAGGTCCCATGCCCCACACCCTATTCCTGTGGAATGTCATGTAGCTAGTTAAGGTTACAGGTTCAACTTCTTTTCTCCTGATAAGAACTCATTCTGCTAGCACCTGGGATTCCAGAAATGCCTCCCCATGCTAATGAGGCATTCCTACCTTCGCTTTCAGCAAATGACCTGTGCCTATCCTGGATATTCTTACTCCCCTTCCCCAAAACTATGTAACTCTTGATTCACCCCAAGTAAAGTTAATCTGTCTCGCTGAGATGGTCCCAGTATGTCATTATTACCATTTGTACTCATGGACCTTCTAAAACCCTGTTTGTCAACTCTGCTCCCTTTATCCTTGTGGCCAGTGGCCAATGACCCCATGGAGAAGGAAGTACCTACCTCATTGATTTTAACGCTGAGTAAGTGTAATATATATATATATATATCCATTCTTCTGTTGAGGGACATCTAGGATATTTTCATTTTCTGGCTATTACAAATAAAGCTGCTATGAACATACTTGAGCAAGCATTCTTGTGGTATGATGGAGTGTCCTTTGGGTATATGCCGAGCAGTAGGTGGGTCTTGAGGTAAATGGATTCCTGATTTTCTGAGAAATCACCATATTGCTTTCCAAAGTAGTTATATAAGTTTGCACTCCCACCAGCAATGGAGGAGTTATTCTCTTCCACATCCTTGCCAGCATGAGCTGTCACTTGTATCTTTGATCTTAGCCACTTTGACAGGTGTAAGATGGAATCTGAGTCATTTTGATTTGCATTTCCCCCGATAGCTATAAATGTTGAGCATTTCTTTAAGTGCATCTCAGCTATTAGAGATTCCTCTGTCAAGAATTTGCTGTTTAGATCTGTTTTCCATTTTTAATTGGGTTATTTGGTTTATTGATGTCTGGCTTCTTGAGTTCTTTATATATTTTGGATATCACCCCTCTGTCAGATGTATGGTTGGTGAAGATCTTTTCCCATTCTATAGGCTACCATTTTATTCTTTGGATGATGATATCCTTTGCCTTACAGAAGCTTTTCCGTTTCGTGAGGTCCAGTTTATTAAATATTTTTATCCTACTGCTTGCTTGATTTGTATTCAGTTCAGGAAGTTGTCTTCTGTACCAATGTGTTCAAGACTATTCCCCTCTTTCTCTTCTATTAGATTTAGTGTTTCTGGTTTTACATTGAGATCTTTGATTCACTTGGGCTTGAGTTTTGTTTAAGGTGATAGATGTGGATCTATTTGCATTCTTCTCCATGCAGACATTCAATTTGACCAGCACCATTTGTTGAACATGCTTTTTCCCCATTGTATATTTCTGTCTTCTTTATCAAATTCAAGTGTCCATATGAAAATCTGTCAATGTAATCCACCATATAAACCACATGATCATCTCATTAAATGCTGAAAAGGCTTTTGACAAAATCCGACACCCCTTCATGATAAAAGTCTTGGAGAGATCAGGGATACAAGGTACATATCTACACACAATAAAGGCAATGTACATCAAGGTGATAGCCAACATAAAATTAAATGGAGGGAAACTTAAAGCAATCCTCCTAAAATCAGGGACAAGGGAAGACTGCCCACTCTCTCTGCATCTATTCAATATAACACTTGAAGTCTTAGCTAAAGCAAAGACAACTAAAGGAGATACAGGGGATACAAAATGGAATGGAAGAATCTAAATTTGCAAATGATACAATAGTATATATAAGCAACCCCAAAAATTCTACCAGGGAATTCCTACAACTGATAAGCACCTTCAGTGAAGTGGCTGCATAAAAAAAATAACAACCACCCAAACAAAACAACACACCACAACAAAAATAGAAGCCCTCCTATATAAAAACAATAAATGGCCTGAAAAAGAAATCAAGGCAACAACATTCTTCACAATGACCACAAATAATATAAAATATCTTTGTATAACTCTAACCAAGTGTCTTAGTTAGGGTTTTACTGCTGTGAACAGACACCATGACCAATGCAAGTTTTATAAAAGACAACATTTAATTGGGGTTGGCTTACAGGCTCAGGGGTTCAGTCCATTGTCATCAAGGCAGAAACATGGCAGCATCCAGGCAGGCATGGTGCAGGAGGAGCTGAGAGTTCTACATCTTCATCTGAAGGCTGCTAGTGGAAGACTGACTTCCAGACAACTAGGGTGAGGGTTTTAAGCCCACACTTACAGTGACACACCTACTCCAATAAGGCCACACCTCCTAATAGGGTCACTTCCTGGGCCAATCATATACAAACCATCACACCAAGCAAGTGAAAGACCTGTATGACAAATGTTGAAGTCTCTGAAGGAAGAAATTGAAGAAGATATCAGAAGATGGAAAGATCTCCTAAACTCATGGATTGGTAGGATAAACATAGTGAAAATGGACATCTTACCAAAAGCAACCTACAGATTCAATGCAATCCTCATCAAAATTGCAACACAATTATTTACAGACCTTGAAAGAATAATACTCAACTTCATACAGAAAAACAAAAAGCCCAAGATAGAGGAAATAACCCAGGCCAAAAAGAACTTCTGGAGGAATCACCATTTATAATTTCAAGCTGCACTACAGAGTAATAGTAATAAAAACCATATGGAATTGGTGTAAAAACAGACAGGTTGATCAATGGAATCCAACCAAAGACCTAGAAGTAAATACAATCTCATTAATTCTGAGGATTGGGTTTAATAATCCTGCTAAAACAGGAGGCAGAATTGTGGTCTTGCAAAAGAAAGGAAGCATAGACCTTCTAGCAAATAGTAATCCTTCAATGACAAAGATTAAACTAGAAGAGATGAGTGCTCATTCTCCCCCCAGACACGTGACAGAAAAGCACATGCAAGCTCGGTGTGGTCATGCATGTCTGTTGTCCTAGCACTGGGGAAGTAGGGTCAAGGGATCAGGAGTTCAAGGTCTCCTTTGGCTATGTAGTGAGTCTGAGAGGCCAGCCTAGGATACATGATGCTTGACTCCCTCCCTCAAAAGCAAAGGGAAAACGCATCTATTATTCTTCTTACTGTACTAGAACTCAGGGAAAAGTTTTTCTGGGAATTTATAGTTGCATCTCCTTACATTTTCTACTTCAAATGCCTACTTTCATCATGGTCCAGGAAAACATAATGGCCAGTAAGATAGCTCAAAGGGCAAAGGTGCTTCCCACCAAGCTTGACAACCCTTAGAGTAGAAATTGTCTTCTGACTTCCAAACATGTATCATGCCATTCATGTGCTCATGTAAGTATGCATGCATGCATGAATAGAAAACTAGTTAATTTTATAGATAATAAAATAAGAATATTTAACATGACTAATGCCAGAAAGGGAAATATCCAACCAACAAACATGTAACATTATAAAAATAAAATCAGAAAAAAAAATCCAAAATTTT
This sequence comes from Apodemus agrarius, assembly GCA_964023405.1. Lineage (NCBI taxonomy): Eukaryota > Metazoa > Chordata > Mammalia > Rodentia > Muridae > Apodemus > Apodemus agrarius. The sequence continues at coordinate 54,000,879 of OZ030019.1, forward strand.
TTTAGAAGCAAAAACCTACTATGTGATTGAAATTAAAAACTTAGCAAAGAACACTTAGGTGGGAGCCTTCTGGGTTCTGTCTGCTGCTGGGGACCATCCTCAGCCACAGGGCTGCATATCCAGGTGGCACTGGGAGATAGCTAGCCTCCCAGGAGTGTGGACAGGACTGAGAGTGCAGGTAGGACCCCCTCCTGCTGCTCAGAGGAACTGACCCAAAACCCTCAGGACACAAGAACCCAGGGGGAGCTGGGGACAGGAGTCTTCTGATTTCCATCTGCACCCAGAGCTGATCCTGGGCCACAGAGCTACATACACAAATATCGCCATGAGGGAGCTGGTCTCCAAAGAATATCTACAAACCTGCACGCACAGAGAAAACTGATCTCCAAGGAGTACTGATACACAGGCTTGAAGGATGAAGAAGCCACAGTCAGAGATACCGAGACCAGCTAACACCAGAGATAACCAGAAAGGCAAACCTAAGAACATTACCAACAGAAACCAAGGTGACATGGCAGCATCTGAACCCAGTTCTCCCACAACAGCAAGTCCTAGATACCCCAACACACCAGAGAAAGAAAGATTTGGATTTAAAAATCACAGGTCACGATGCTGATAGAGGACTTCAAGAAGGATATAAATAACTCCCTTGAAGAAATACAGGAGAACACAGGTAAACAGGTAGAAGCCCGTAAAGAACTACAGAAAATCCAACAAAACAGGTGAAGCAATTGAACAAAAGCATCCAGGATCTAAAAATGGAGGTAGAACCAATAAAGGAATTACAAAGGAAAACAACTCTGGATATAGAAAACCTAGAAAAAAGTCAGGAGTCATAGATGCAAGCATCAACAACAGAATATAAGAACTACAAGAGATAATCTGCAGAAGATACCATAGAAAGCATTGACACAACAGTCAAAGAAAATGCAAAATGCAAAAAGCTCCTAATCCAAAACATCCAAAAAATCCAGGACAAAATGAGAAGACCAAACCTAAGGATTGTAGGTATATAAGAGAGTGGAGATTTCCAGTTTAAAGGGCCAGTAAATGTCTTAAACAAAAGTATAGAAGAAAACTACCCTAATCTAAAGAAAGAGATGCCCATGAACATACAAGAAGCCTACAGAACTCCAAATAGATTGGACCAGAAAAGAAATTCCTCCTGTCACATAATAATTAAAACACTAAATGCAGACAGAGCAATTAGACAACAAAAGGAAGTCAAAGGGATATAAATTGGAAAGGAAAAAGTCAAAGTATCACTATTTGCAGATGATATGATAGTATATTTAAGTGACCCCAAAAATTTCACCAGAGAACTCCTAAACCTGATAAACAACTTCAGCAAAGTGGCTGGAAATAAAATTAACTCAAGCAGGTCAATAGACTTCCTATACTCAAAGGATAAAGAGACTGAGAAAGAAATTAGGGAAATGACACCCTTCACAATAGCCACAAACAATATAAAGTATCTTGGTGTGACTCTAACCAAACAAGTGAAAGATCTGTCTGACAAGAACTTCAAGCCTCTGAAAAAAGAAACTGAAGATCTCAGAAGATGGAAAAATGCCCCATGCTCATGGATTGGCAGTGTTAATATAGTTAAAATGGCCATCTTGCCAAAAGTAATCTACAGATTCTATGCAATCCCCATCAAAATTCCTACTCAATTCTTCACAGAGTTAGAGAGAGCAAGTTTCAATTTATCTGGAATAACAAAAACCCAGGATAGCAAAAACTATTTTCAACAATAAAAGAACCTCTGGCAGAATCACCAACCATAACCTCAAATTATACTACAGAGCAACAGTGATAAAAACTGCATAGTATTGGTGCAATGACAGGCAGGTAGATCAATGGAATAGAATTGAAGACCCAGAAATGAACCCACACACCTATGGTCATTTGATCTTTGACAAAGGAGCTAAAACCATCCAGTGGAAAAAAGATAACCTTTTCAACAAATGGTGCTAGTTCAACTGGCAGTTAGCATGCAGAAGAATGCAAATCAATCCATTCTTATCTCCTTGTACAAAGCTCAAGTCTAACTGAATCAAGGACCTCCACATAAAACCAGACACACTGAACCTAATAGAAAAGAAAGTAGGGAAGAGCCTCGAGCACATAGGCACAAGGGGAAAATTCCTGAACAGAACACCAATAGTTTATGCTCTAAGATCAAGAATTGACAAATGGAACCTTGTGGAAACTACAAAGTTTCTATATGGTGAAGAACACTGTCAATAGGACAAAACAGCAACCAACAAATTGGGAAGGGATCTTTACCAATCCTACATCAGATAGAGAGCTAATATCCAATATATACAAAGAACTCAAGAAGTTAGACTCCAGGGAACCAAATAACCCTATTAAAATTGGGTACAGAGCTAAACAAAGAATTCTCAACTGAAGAATACCAGATGGCTGAGAAGCATCTAAAGAAATGTTCAACATCCTTAGTCATCAGGTAAATGCAAATCAAAATAACCCTGAGATTCCACATCATACCAGTCAGAATGGCTAAGATCAAAAACTCAGGCAATAGCAGGTGCTGGTGAGGATGTAGAGAAAGAGGAACATTCCTCTACTGCTGGTGGGATTGCAAGCTTGTACAATCACTCTGGAAATCAGTTTGGCAATTCCTCACAAAATTGGACATTGTACCACTGAAGGACCCAGTTATACTACTCCTGGGCATATACCCAGAAGATTCTCCAACATGTAATAAGAATACATGCTCCACTATGTTTATAGCAGCCTTATTTATAATAGCCAGAAGCCAGAAGCTGTAAAGAACCCAGATGTCCCTCATCGGAGGACTGGATACAGAAAATGTGGTATATTTACACAATGGAATACTACTCAGCTATTAAAAACAATAAATTCACGAAATTCTTAGGCAAATGAATGGGGCTAGAAAATATTACCCTGAATGAGGTAAACTAATACAAAAGAACACACATGGTATGCACTCACTGATATGTGGATATAAACTCAGAAGCTTGGAATACCCAAGATACAATTCACAGACCAAATGAAGCTCAAGCAGAGGATGTTCTTGTTGGTCATCAAATGGAGGAGAGGCACTTGGTCCTGAGAAGGCTGGATGCCCCAGTATAGGGGAACGCCAGGACAAAGTAGAGGGAATGGGCGGGTTGATGAGTAGGGGGAGGGAGGAATGAGATAGGGTGTTTTTGGAGGGGAAACCAGAAAAGGGGATAACATTTGAAATGTAAATAAAGAAAAATCTAAGAAAAAAAGAAAAATAACTTAGTGGATAGGTTTTACATAACTAACTAGACATAGATGATCAGAAAAGCAATGATCTAAAAGCAGAGATGAGAAAATTCTCTAGGAAGCATCACAAAGTTCAAAGAGCTAGAACATACCAAAGAGAAGTTACAGATGCACGGGTATTTAGATCAAATGAGAACATCCAGATAGATCTAGTCACATATAAAGGAAAAGAAGAGTGGAAAGAATGAGGAAATCAATACTCATAAAGAGGGAGAAATTATAGATACTATTAATTATATTATTAAATATTGTTAATTATAGATGTTATCAATATTCATAAAAAAGGCTTTCTAGAACTTATCAAAGACATGTGTCTGTAGACTCAGTATGTAGAGCACACCTTTTAAAGGCCCACAGGAAACATATCATGTATGACTGGAAAACCAAGGCAAGAAGAAGACCATAGAGGCCGACAAGAGCATGTTCAAGAGAGTAGCAGACTACCTCTATCAGCCACAAGAAGATCAAAGAGTGGCTGAAACATAGGCGTGCTGGTATCCTCAGGCACTTACGCCCCTTTATACTATTCTTGAAGGCTGAGGAACATATTAAATGTTCTCAGACAAATCAAGGCAAAGAGCATTTCACCCACTGACTCTCTTGGGGGTGGCAGGGATGAGGATGGGTGAGGGGGTAGAGTTCTTTCTTTCTTTCTTTCTTTCTTTCTTTCTTTCTTTCTTTCTTTTTGTTATTGTTTTTACTATCAAAAATACCTGCAATTTCTGGGAGGAAATCCTGAGGACTACTTATATCTGTGATGGTGAGAAAGGCGTGGCAGACTTCATAGTGGCAGATCGAGGCACTGAAGGGAGGTTCCTGTACCTTGTAATAGACCAGAAACAGACGATCTGGGGAAGAGGAATGGCCTGGAGCTCTCAAGTCCCAAGCCTGGTAGTTACATCATCCCCTAGCCAGACTCTAGGCCCAGAGATTCTACACTCCCCCAAGTCAGTGCCACCAAGAAGGGGCCATGCCCAAATCCAGGAGCCTTTGGGACACTTCCCAGTCAAACACAGCAGGACACCTAAAAGGAGTTTTTAAGTGGAGAGGGGTCTCAGGGTTAGAAAGTAAAGCACTGGCAGGTCTGTGTACTGTGTAAGAAGGCAGGAAGGATGCCCAAGGAGAAACTTCACGAACTCAGAGGGTAGCTTCTGAAAGAATAGAAGCAGAATAGGAAACCTCCCAGGCAGAAGCCACAGAAGAGCCAAATCACCCCAGCAGAGAGCTGAAGACAACAGATGAGGAAGGCTGTATTGGATATGGAGATGTATTTATGATGCGTATATAGGTATAAATACTATACAGATATATCTCTGCAGTCGAATGCTCTACCACGGAGCTATACCCCCGCACAGCAGATATAGCTCATAAACACAAGCTACAGTGGTAAGAGTAATATTTTAAATCGCATGAATATAGAATATATAAAATGTATTAAACATAAATGGTTACCAAAAAAGGACAGGGCACACGCAAGATTGGGTTCAAGTAAATAGAAACTTGAGAGATTTCTTGTCTCCCCTTCTAGTTTAAGCTGGTGAGAACTGAGCTGTTGCAGAGGGCTGGGTAGCATGGGAGGGGCCTGGATTTCTCCCCAGTGCTACAAACAGATCAAAAGAAAATAAGAAAATATTCATGGCGAGCCTTAGTGCTGAAGGGAGTGGAGTGAACAGGCATTCTTTTTCAAATGTTGATTTAAAAGCTAATTTGTATACACTTTCTAGGATACAGTTTGGACAAGGGCTGGAAAGATGGTCAGTAGGTAAAAACACTTGCTGGCAAACCTGGAATCCTGAGTTCAATCCCTGGGACCAGGACAATGGATGGAGAGAACTGATTCTTATACCGTGTCCTCTGACCTTCACATGCACATGGTCCATGTGCACACATGCCTACACACAAAGTAAATACATACATGTTTGGAAATGAAAAGAAAGTGGATAATAAATATTTAAGATATGTACCGGAAACAAATACAATCTGAGAAAATAACAAAAGACATACACAAAATTCTATCTATACAATTACCTATTAAATGTACCAAATTATAGTAGAAAGAAACTTGATATCTAAGTGTCCAATTACTATTAGTACTTTTACTAATATTTATAACAATAATAAAAATGTCAATCAAATCTATTATGTACTGACACTGTCCCAGAGATTTTCAAGTTAGCATACTTTCCTTTAGTAGTATAGACGGTTATAGTATCCTCTTGGTTTGAGTGCACAGAATTTATTAACTTGCCTGAAGCTCTACAGAGCACAGGGTAGACAACAGTAAGATCTACAACAGAGAAATGCAAAACCCTCTCCAGGATGAGGGTGGGCGATGTGGCCAGAGGGACTGTGAGGGAGAACCCACAGTGGGAGGACACACACTCAGGCAGGCTTGGTGCTACTTCTTATTCGCTAGAACAGACTGCTTTCCCCAGTTGTGCTTTCCTGCCCTGGCGCCTGGCAAGCTCCTGGTCTCCGGGTCACTTCTGAATTCACAGCTTCCCTGGCTCAGATCCTGTTCTTTTTTCTCTTTCTTTCTTTCTTTCTTTCTTTCTTTCTTTCTTTCTCTCTCTCTCTCTCTCTCTCTCTCTCTCTCTCTCTCCCTTCCTTCCTTCCTTTCCTTCCTTTTCTTCCTTCCTTCCTTCCTTCCTTCCTTCCTTCCTTTCTTTCTTTCTTTCTTTCTTTCTCAACCAAATCCTGGAGTTTCAGCATTTTTTCAGGTCCATTTCTTCTTGATAAAATGTTTGCTGCTTAGTTGGGCAAGGTCTCTCTTGCGTATTGACAGCTAGGTGGGAAGAACTCAATAGATAAAAGCCCAAAACCCATTTTGAGAGTGGCATTTTACCTCAAGGTGCACAGCCGTGTAGTATGTTCTGGATATCTGCTAACCTACACGCTGTTTTTGTGAGAGGTGTTGAGGAGCCCTGGAATATCTCAAGGCAGAAAGAAGAAGATCACTCCAAAGAAACCCCTCAGATGTGCATGCAAACCGGCCCAGGTATTTTCAGAAGGTGCCTCAAAGGACACAGACCCTCTACCCTGCCCACCCACCCAGAACTGAAATTTCTGAGCTAGACAATTAGAAAAAAGCCATCTCAGCAGGACACGTGGAGAACTTACTCAAGACACGTCCCGTCAGTAAAGAGTCCACTTACTGAGACAAGAGGATTGCTGTAAGTTCAAGGCTAGCCTGGGCTACATAGTGAGTTCCTAACTATAAAAAAGTAAAAAAAAAATAAATAAATACATGAATTGAGGCATTCAATGAAGGCCCCAGTTAAGTCACAGTGAAGAAATTCCTTTGACTCAGTGCTTGTAGCTGGATGGTAAGCTTGCATACTCAGGGTGTTTATGATCTAACTAGAAGATGGGGTGGTGGCTTTTGGTCTATGTCAAGGCAGCTATAACATTAGCATCTTTATAAATAAACGAAAACACTAGGGAGGTATAAAGAAGAGGTGGTGGACTGTCTGAGTTACTATCCTTGAATTAAAGTTTGCTTGACCTAACCGTGCAGCCTAACTGTCGTGTGGTAGGCACTCGGTAAACATTTGCTGAATTCATTTAGGAAGAAGCAGTGTCTTTCCTGTGGACAGCACACCTGGCCTCATTTCCTCGGATGACATAGTGGAAATACTTATAAAAATACTCCATAAATAATTTCACGTCTTCTGGGACTGAACAGAGAGAGCAAACTCCTGCACCCCCACCCCCACCCAGTGGCTTCCAAAGCAGCTAAAGGGAATCAGTTGAGAGAAAGACCTGGGCAGGCTTCCATTCTGGAGAAATGTGGCTTCCTGCTGTGCTGCCCCCCCCATCACCCTCTTCCCTTCTTTTAAAAAATTAATCCCTTAGTGTCATTAAGCTTTAATTAACAATGTATGTATACTTAAGATGTATACGGTAGTGTTTAGAGATAAGTATACACTGTGAAGTGATTAAATGGAACTATGGTTGATTTAGGAGTGTGTGTGTGTGTGTGTGTGGTCACCATGCTGTGGAGTTCTCCTTCTGTATCTCACAGAGACTGTGTGTGCTCTGAAGACATCTCCTCATACCCTTCCATCTTCTCTCCCACCTTGACTCTCAGCTCCACTTACCCCGACTCCCTCCCTCCCTTCCTTTCTCCCTCCCTCCCTTCCTCTCTCCTTCCCTCCCTCTTTCCCTCCCCCCATTCCTTCCTTCCTTTTTCTTTTTGACAATGCCAGGGATTGAACCTGTGGCATCACACATGTGAAACAAACATGCTCTGCTGCGGCACCACAGCCCCAGACCTCCACTCTTTACTTTTGAAGTCACCTGTTCTTTTACATGGAATTAGGAACATACCCATATGTGTTCCTCTGTGGAAACAGGAAGGTGCAGCCAGCAGAAAGAGGTGCTGTCCTTGATGGCGTTTCTGTTAACAGCCCTGCATCATCGCGTCTCAAGCACGGACTTTCACAGCAGTCTCCCCACCCTCTGGCTCTTCCGTTCTTCCCGCCCTTTTCCCCAGGGTGTTTCCTGAGCCCGGCAGAGGCGCCTCCCGTCCAGGGCTGAGCTCTCTGCTTGTTCCCTTGCCCTGGCTTCACATTGAATTTTAAAACTTTATTTGCTTATTTCTACTTAGTTATCTTGCTTTTATTTAATTTAGAAATAATGTAGGTTGTCCTCAGGACCCATACTCCTGTCTAAAGTAAATTAACTAAAGCCTGAGTCAGACTACTTATCAGACCTCTATGTTCATTAATGATTTATATCAAATAGTTTCAATTTTTAAAAGAATTAATAAAAAATTAATATTTTTCTTATATAGCAATGAGTGAGAAAAATAAAAGTCCCATATAGTCTTTAACTGGATCAAATCATTAAAGGGCAGGACACAAGTTTGCAGAATACTAAGGAGAGAACCTGGGCTTGCATCTTTAAGGGGGCTACACTCCCAACCCTCAGGGTTTAGAGACACTTTCTGTGTATTACAGGCTGGTCTTAATCTCAAGTTCTTCCTGTCCTAGCCTCTGTACATGTGCATAAGAAGAGTCAGAGACCCAACCTCTCCAGGAATAGTTCATAAGCTATCCTGTGATGGGAACGTAGCTTTGGGCTCTCCCACATTAGCCAACAGTCCAGCAGACCCCTGAGGAAAACAAACAAACAAACAAATGACAACAACAACAAAAACTAAAAGCCTCTGAGTCCCCTCCTTCTCACCACCTTCCCAGTCTTATCCTTCTTGAAGGCATCCAAGGCTTTAATTAAAGCCACAATTATTTAAATATAAAATGAAATATACCACTGCAAAAGAGGAAAAAACCGTCCTGGTGCATTATCTATGAGAACCAAGCACAATGCAGAATTTTTAACAACTATGTAAAACAGATATGGTCCTTGTGATTTCAGCTTCCTCTAGAGAGTCAGTGGAAGAGGGACGCAAAATACTACTCTAGATTAGAAAGGAAAGCTCTGGGGGCTGAGAATGGAGCTAGAGGCAGAATATGTGCTTCTGCACAGCACCCTGGGTTCATTCCCCAACACGAAAAAGAGCCAGGCAAGGGTTGTCTCCGCTTCCAGTGTAGAAAGCCTTCCTCCTGTTCTTCAGGTTTTTCAAAAGGGACCTCATAAATTCTTGGGAAGCAGTAAAATAATTATAGAAGTGTTGATATAAGGAAATAGTTCCCTGACTAACAAGGTCAAATGAGACTAAGACTTAAAAAGGTACTGAGTTCCACTCAGGCAAAGAGCAATGCAGAACTAGGGCACCATTTAAAGTTTATATTAGCAAAGAAAAAGAAGGAAAACACCCTCTTGGTGAAGGTCTAAGATTACAGATAACATGCTACCCTGAGGGGAGTTTGGATGAACTCCCAATCTTTCATAGGACTGAGGAAGTCTACTTCTGGGAATTATCCTACAGATACATTAATACAGAGACAGATGGTAATGCTATAAAGACATGGGTTACAACATTTTCTACAATTGTAAAAGACTGCAGACAAGGGCTGCAGTGGGAAGCTAGTTAAACAAGTGATAGTTGATTCTCAAAAGAGATGTGTGGTTCAAGAAAAAATGAGGAAAAACTTGTCTGTCTTTGCTTCTTTCCCTGTAGCTGTGATAAAATACTCTGACAAAAGCAATTTAAGGGAGAAAGAGTTTATTCTGGCTCACGGGTGCAAAGGTACAGTCCATCATGGCGGGGAAGTCAAGACTGCAGGAGCTAGAATGCATGCTGGTAATTAGCTCCTTTCTCCACTCACACAATTCATGATCTCAGGCAAGGAATGTGGTAGCCATCTCCAGTGAGAGAGCCTTCTCACCTCAATGAATAGAATCAAGATAATTCTCACATCCGTGATAAGAAGCCTATCTTCCGTATGACTCTAGACTGTCTTGTTGATAACACCAACCACCGCAACCCTACCTTTTCTCATTCTGACACACAAATATATCATCTTTAAGACACAAATTCCACCCCTTGTCCCCAGTGGCTCATGATAGTGTTATAATGTAAAATGCATTCTATTCCAAATCAAAAGTTCCTATAATGGTCCCAAATCAACTGTATCTTAACTGTAGGCTCCTATGAAATCATAACCAAGTTACATACTTCCAACATATAATGGCCAGAGTAAATGTTCTCATTCTAAAACGGAAGAACTGGGATACAGGAAGGAACAATCACACCAAAGCAAAACCAAAGCCAAGCAGGAAAAACACCAAATACTGCATGCAGCTCATCATGTAGGCAACTAGACGCCAGAGGGCTTGGGTAATCTCCTGGCTTCTGGACTTCCTGAATGCAGGACTCATAGATCCTGTTGTGAGTAGGGTGTGTTCCATGGCTGCAACATTCCTTAGTAGACTTTCCTTGGTCTCATTTGCTTTCTGAAACTGTGGAGCAATACTCCATGACCCATTAAACCTTGCATTTTTCATGCCTGTGAAAGAGGCAGTGGTATATAGGCAGGTAGTACATAGACAATGCTTCTCGGTTCTGCTGTCACGCCTCCTTGTCCTACAGCTATATCAGCTACTATGAGCTGACTTTGGAAAATACTTTCTTATGGAGATGCCTTGAGGGAGCAGGAAATCTCTTCATTTATGTACTTTCGTCAATGTTGGATTTCGATCTGTGTAATGCCTCTAAAGAGTTAACTTTTATTACAAGGGTATACATATATGAGCAAGCTGATTCAGGAGAGGGGTTAACGGTGATTATGGGATACACAGATTACACACCGGAAACGGTCTCCAGTGGGTTATTGCTCAGTGAGTGAGCACCGCCCTCTGGACGGAGGATCCCGTGTCTTGTGGCAGCACTCAGACACTCAACTTACCTGGCCCCATCACTCTGCTTCTAATATATTTAAATCTCCCATCAAACACAACTTGGACTCAAGGATTTTATTTGGAAAGAAACCACTGAACATCTGTTTTCATAAAGTTTGTACCCTTCCCCACCCCCATGAGGGGAGACATCAAGTTGCTCTGAAGCACAGAAAACTACGATTAGATTATCACAGACTCTGAGGGATGCTAGAGAATGTGTCAATAGAACCTGCACTTTTGACAAATGATGGGCTGCAGTGTCCTTATTTCCAGCTCGAGGCTCCACCCACAGCCTGCCTTGGGATTCTAGTCCTTGAAGCAGAAGTGTACTAGTCCAACTCTGATTAAGGTAGGAATCATCAAGACTGGCTAGTGGTCAACTGAGCCCCACCACAGTCTAGTTCCTGCGGAGGAGACCCAAAAGCAAGGTAAGTAAATAAATTTAAAGGAACAGTGGAGAATCTTGTTGTTGTTGCAGCTGGTGTTATAAAATTAAGCTTTCATTTTGCATTTCATTTTTAAAAATTACTTTGTACTTAAAATATTTATAGTGTTGCATCAACGAAGACATCTGTAGTGAGTTCAGTAGATTAACACTTTGCAGGCTGTGGAAAGGGTTTAATTTCTTCATTTTTTTTTAAAAAGATTTATTTATTGCCAGGCGGCGGTGGCGACCGCCTTTAATCCCAGCACTTGGGAGGCAGAGGCAGGCGGATCTCTGAGTTCGAGGCCAGCCTGGTCTACAGAGTGAGTTCCAGGACAGCCAGGGCTATACAGAGAGACTCTGTCTCGAAAAACAAAAAAAATAAAATAAAAATAAAAAAATAAAAGATTTATTTATTATTATATGTAAGTACACTGTAGCTGTCTTCAGATGTAGCTATCTTCAGACACACCAGAAGAGGGCGTCAGATCTCTTTTATGGATGGTTGTGAGCCACCATGTTGTTGCTGGGATTTGAACTCAGGACCTTTGGAAGAGCAGTCAGTGCTTCTAACCGCTGAGCCATCTCTCCAGCCCCATTTTTATTTCATTTTTAGTATTTTTTTTATTTCACAATATAGATGTGTCCACCCAAAGCAAACTAGAAACTTAAAAAACCAAAAACAAACGTACTGTTCTTCTCCAGAGATAACTTTGGCATACTGTTTTGTTTTGTCTTATTTGTGATGGTAGTGATGATGGTTTTCTGAGACAAGGTTATGCTATATGACACAAGTAACATATGTCATCTTATGACATATATGACACCTCAGGCTGGCTTCATATTCACTATGCATCTCCAGTTGTCATGGACTCCATAATTCTCCTGCTTCAGACTTTCAGGAGCAGACTTACACTGCACTGTCATTGTTACCTGAGATGTCTGATGTTTGGGCTTTGTTTAGTGTATGAGGTTGGTTTTTATTTTTTATTTTTTGGTTTGGTTTTAGTTTTAGTTTTATTTATATGTATGAGTGAATGTATTTGCTGAATGCATCCATGTGTACCATGGGTGTGCTTGGTGCTTGCAGAGGTCAACAGAAGACATCCTATCCCCCTAGAACTAGAGGTATAGATACTTGAACCACCATATGGGTGCTGGGAACAGAACCCAGGTCCTCTGCAGAGAAGTACATGTCCTTAACCATTAAACTGTCTCATCAGCCCCTGAGAAGCCTGGTTTTCATCTATTCAGAAACACTGTACCCAAGACTGCAGCCACTCACCACAGGTGCTATGGGACACCTGAGACACAACCAGCCTGCACTGTGTGAAACACATACCAGATTTCAAACTATATAAAAAAAAAAACAACTATGTGCAAATCACTGATTTTTTTAATAGTAACCATGTGTTTGAAATGTTAATATTTGATACATGATTTGATTAGTGTCTTAGTCATTACTCTATTGCTGTGAAGAAACACCATGACCAAGGCAGTTTATAAAAGAAAGCACCCACTGGGGGACCAACTTTCAGTGTCAGAAGGGTTAGTTTGGACTCATCATGACAGACAGGTGTGGTGGCAGGCAGGCATGGTGCTGGAGCAGCAGCTAAAAGCTTACATGCTGATCCATAGCCCAGAAGGAGGAGGGAGAGATAGGGAGGCCGGCGTGAGCTTTAGAAACCTCTGTGACGCACTTCCTCCGCCAAGGCCACACCTTCCTAATCCTTCTCAAACAGGTCCACAACTGGGGACCAAGCATTCAAACATCCCTTGTCCAGCAAAGCTTCTATGAACCATGAAGAGAATTGCTCTTCCCTACAGCTGAGTTTCTACACAGGCATGCATAGTGCATATGCAATTTTTAAAAACGAGTTTATTTATAATTTGACAGTAACACACAAATATATGTATTCTTGTCCTGTTTGTCCCCCATTGCTCTCTCACTCTCTTTCCACTCCCTCTGAACATCGTATTCTTTCTAATATGTCTCCCTCCTATTTTTGAATTTTCTTTTTAATATCAAGGTAATTTTTAAAACTTTTTGCATGTGAGTACATATTGTGCCATTGTGTATATATGCACGTTTTCATGTATATGGGATGCATGCATGATGGCATATAACTACATGTGTGAGTACATGCAATAGAGAGAATGGAGCTTGATATCAGGTGTCTTCCTTACTCACCTGTTCACCTTACATACTGAGGCTGAGACCTCTCTTGAACCTAGAGTTTGCTGGTTCAGTCGGTCTAGCTAGCTAGCTTGCCCCAGGGACCCCTGTCTCTGTCTCCTGGGTGCTGAAATTATAAAGTGAGCCACAATAGTTGTTTGGCATTTGCGTGGGTTTTATTGGACTCTGGATATCTAAACTCCCAATAGTCATTCTTGCACAGCAAGTGGTTTACTCACTGCGCCATCTACTCGGGCCCCCACCTAAGTTTAGTAAGGGGTGCTTCCATAAGCACAGGTATGGCATATTAGTAATTTATCAGTGGCCACACTACTGAAGAAAACAGTACCCCAACACCCCAGTAACCATTCGCTGGCCAACAGCTCCTTGGGACGAGACACAGCCACTCATAACGGCATGCTGATGGGCCCCATCTTGCGGAGGTCTTGGACACGCACCCATGACATCTGTGCATTCGTGAGTATAACAGCCACATCACGTCTCAAACTCTGAATTCCATAGCAGTCTTCCCGTCCTCTCACTCTGACATTCTTCCTGCCCCCCTTTTTTTTCCCAGTGTGTTTCTTGAGCCTGGAGGAAGTGTCTCCTGGTCAGGGCCGAGCAATCTACACTCTCTTATCCTCACTATGTCGGCCAGTTGAGAGTCCCTACGTTCGCTGCTGCCTGCTGCAGAAGGCAGCTTCCCCAGCCAAGGCTCCAAGCATCAGCCATCCCTGGGCTCACACGCACTGCTCTAGTTCCCTTGTTCCTTCTACACGCCCCTACCTCAGGAGCTGTTCATCTAGCAAAACTTAACTAAAACTATTCTTCTTGAGTTTGCAAATCTCTTCCATATTTAATGTTTAAAGCACTGTTTTTTCTTAGTTCTCTGCAGTGATTCCAAGCTTATCTTTTCTTGCCTAATTTCCTTGGCCAGGATTTCAGGGGTTATAGTCTATAGAAGAGCTAAGAGCAGATATCCTGGTCTTAGTCTAGTTTAAGGAAGACATTCGGTATTTCTGTGCCAAATGCTAGCTGTGCCTGGGGGCTCATCACACACAGCATCTATCAGATTATATTCCCTCTCGTCAGCTGACTGAGAATTTTCATAATGAGTAGGTGGATGGATGCATAATTCATCTCTCTGTTTTACTCTGACTTCAAAATGTAAAATGTCATATTTCTAGAATAAATGCCATTTAGGTACAAGGTGATAACGGCATAGATTTTATCAGTTAAGTATCGATAATTATCAAATTTGAAATATAAAGTGCTCTAAATCTGAAACTTTCGGAAAGCCATTAAGTATTTAAAAGGCTTGTTTTGAGTTTGGAAGCCATTGAGATGGCTCGGCAGATAACGGCTCTTCCCAAGCCTCAGCAGAGTCAATGTCTGAAACCCGTGTGGTGGATAGAGAGAACAAATTCCCCACATGTGCATGTATTCTCTCTCTCTCTCTCTCTCTCTCTCTCTCTCTCTCTCTGCTCTCTCTCTCTCTCTCTCTCTCTCTCTCTGCTCTCTCTCTCTCTCTCTCTCTCTCTCTCTCTCACACACACACACACACACACACTAAATTAAAAAAATGGTTTACATTTTGTGGTATCAGATACATAAATAATATCGCACCTTATCCAAGTTGAGGTTAAGCTCAGGAATATGTGCTCTTGATAAGCATATTTTCATATGATCGAGATTAAGATTCCCAGAAAACTAGGAATAGAGGGGCAACATCTTTACCGGAAACGTTAACCTCAATGTAAAAGGCACGAAGGGCATAGCCCTCACAGTGGATCAAGCCACGCCCTCCCATCCCTGAGACTACAGAGGAGAGCAGATGCAGGCCTACCCCATGCTTTCTGTGGAAGCCTAGAGAGAGAACTGGGTACCAGCACTGCCTTGGAAGGAACCTAACTGCCTCGGTGCTGTACCTGGTACGCATCATTACGTAGCCAAGTCAAGCAAATCTCCAAGTAACAGAGTTTCAAAAGGTCACCAAAACCAAATTCCAACTTAAAATTCACTTGAAAATGTAGTTTCATATACAAGGACTTCACAAATGCGATGAAATAAACCTTTTTAAAGTCCCGAATGGAGAAAATTGTTTTGCTTTTCTTTTTTTTTTGTTAAAGAATAAACAAAGTTAAGCTAGATAATAAATAAGCTATCCTTGGGTAGAAAGACTCAATATCCTAGAGATATCAGATTCCCCAATCCAGCACAGCCTGAGCTGCAGCCATAACTGAGGCCATGTTAATCTTAAGCTAACCCCCACAGGTACCCACTGGACTCCATTCCTCAGTCATGGCACCACAGGCATCTGTGGAAAGGAGAAAAAGGAGACCACCGACCCCACAGGCAACTCTGTGAGGCCAGATACAGAGGCCTGGAGTTATTCTGCACCACCAGCTGTTACAGACAACAAGAATGTGCCCTGCAGTGGACCTGTGTGGCCTGTCATGGCCAGTCCTGTCAGCCTGGGCTGAAGCAGCAGATCCAGTCCATTCTGCAATCAAGAAGAGAGAGGTCTAAGGTGCAGGTCTGGCAGCTCTGTGTTAGTTCCCCACCCGCTCCTCCCTGGAGCTGTGTGTCATGCTGTCTGTTTTAGCATGCACTGTTTTTAATGGCTCTCGATAGTAACATAATATATTACTAAAAGTATTAAAAGAGGCCAGAAAGATGGCTCAGCAGGTAAAGGTATCTGCCACCAAGCCTAAAAACCTATTTGACTTTCCAGCCCCACATACTGGAAAAAGAAAACTAGCTCCTCCAAGTTGTCCTCTGACCTTCACACACACGTCTAAAAACGGCTCACTGTAGACCTTAACATGCTGATCCTTAAAATTGTATGGAAGAACAAAGGGGCAGAATTAGTCAAGATCTCTTGATGGACAAGATTGGGCTGTGAGAGGGTTCATTTAGACTGTAAATTTGATGGGCTTTAGAATGACCGTGGAAATAGACCTCTGAATGCCTCTGTTGGGGGAGCTAGTGGAAGTCAGGAAAGCTTCCCTAACTGTGGGCGGCTCCACTTCATATGTTGGAATCTTGAGCTGAAGGAAAAGGAGCAAGGAAGCATCAGCACCCATCTCCTGGCTTCCTGTGACCCGCTATCTCAAGCTCCCGCCCTCCATGCCTCCGCCATGATGAGGCTGAGAACTGAACTAACCTGCCCCCCTTAAGTTGCTTTTATTATATATTTTATCATGATAAGAACCGCAACTGAACCAGGGAATCAATAAGAAACCTGACTCCATTTTAAAAATCTGACCGCTGAGAGCTTTTAAAGCCTCACCTCTTCCTCTTGAAAGCTACTTTTTTGATGCTGGTGGACTCTACCAGCCACGCACGCTTCTTAGTGCATGCTAGGTTTCCATCGCTGTGACAAAACCTGAAGATAACGTAAGGGGGAAGGCTGCTGCGGCTCACAGCTGCGGCTCACAGCTGCGGCTCACAGCTCACAGCTGCGGCAGGCTTAGCCGTTGGTCCCGTGGCTTTGCAGTCTGGTGTGCAGCGCAGCGCAGCACAGCATGGCAGAAGCGTGTGGTGAAGGACCTCCCCACTGCACAGGGGAAGTAAGACAGTAAGGCAATGGGGGAGCCAGGTCCTAACACCACCTAGTGCATTTTCAATGAGCTAAGCTCCTTCCACTGGGCCCCACCTATTGTTTCCACGGTCTCTTAGTATGGTTAAGGATAGGACTGAGCCTTCAGCACCCTGGGCTTTGGGGGATACTCAAGACCCAAATTATAACAGCCTGTTAGTCCCACCTCTTGGCCACAATAAAGATCCAGCCAGTGTCCTGCCTGGAAGGCCTGACTTGCCATTTCCAATGGCCTCAGTTATGTAATAGACTCTTGTGTGCTTTCTTGATATATGTGTGGGGGGGTGGGGTGGGGGGGTGTGCATGTGCATGTGTCACAGACAGCCCAGACAAAGAACCAGTCTTCTTTGGAGAAATAGTTCATTAAACTAACAGGCACCTTCCTATTTATCAGAACTCTCAAGTTGGAATTGATGATAGCCTCTGACGTCAATGTTTTTATTGTACTGATGGGAACCATGGCCCCCAGAATTGTGTTACAGAACAAGACTAGATAAAGTGGACCTCTGTATGCTAATCAGGAGTTTGGATTCATCGCAGAATAATAATGGAGGTGGGCTTAAACAGGGAATAAGCTTGACCCAATGGTAGCATTTCAAAGATCCTCTGTTATGAATGGAACTGTGATTTTCCTGTCTCCAATTTATATACTTAAGGTCTAACTCCCAGGATGACTGTTAAGGAGGCAGAGTTAAATGAAGTCATGTGGTGGAGTCCTAATTCAGTTTGACTGATGTCCTCTGAAAAGAAAAGTCATCAGAGAACTTCTTCTTTATCTTCTTGCCCACATGTGGTGAGTTGGATGAAAATGGCCCCCATGGGCTCATAGGGCAGGGCTTTGTTGGAGTGGGTGTGGCCTTGTTGAAGAAAGCATGCCACAGGAGGTGGGCTTTAAGGTTTTAGAGCTCAAGCCAGACTCAGCGACACTCTCTCTTCCTGCTGCCTGCCGCTCCAGATGTAGAACCCTACGCTGTTTCAACAGCGCCATGTCTGCCTGCATGCTGCCATGCTTCCAGCCGTGACGATCATGAACTACACCTCTGAACTATAAGCCGGTCCCAGTTAAGTGTGTTCCTTTATAAGAGTTTCTGTGGTCATGGTGTCTCTTAAGAGAAACAGAAACCCAAACTGAGACGGCCACCGTACTAGGTTAGTCTTGGGAGAAAAAAGTGAGACTGCCCGTGACCGGGTCTGAGTGCGTGGAATCCAGCTTTGACTCCAGCGTCCACACTCCGTGTAAGCGCCCGTCTTTACGTTAAGTTATGGCACTGAGCAGAGGACTTTCTGACCACTGCGTGTCAAAGCAAAGGGGGCTGCAAGTATCTGTAAGGGGAACAACTAAAACTCAGGGCCCAGGAGGCAGGCAGGTAATGAATCCAGCAACGCTGTGCAAGCAAGCCTGACAATTTGAGTTCGATCCCTGAAACCAACATCAAAAAGCCAGACGTGGTAACTTGCGCCTCTAATCCCAGTGCCCCTGCTACAAGGATGGGGTCAGGGCAGGAGGACTGTCTAGCAGCTTGTTGGCCAGACAGTGTGGAATATGAAACATGGAAACACAATCAGGAGAGACCTGACCTAACCAACTCCTGAAAGGTGTCTTCTGACAGCACACGAATGGGTACATAGACACACAGATACAAACAATAAAAATAAATAAATAAAAACGGGAGGGAAAGGATATCACTGCTCCTATATATGGTGGAGTAGAAAGTTTATTATAAATATATGGGAGAGCATAGCCAGAGACAGACACATCTGGAATGGACAAGGTGTGCTGGGGAGGTGTGAACGCTCCGAGACAAGGAATGCGCTTGGCTTTTATTCTAACTCAGGCGGTGGCTGTCTCTCTTCCCCATTGGCCGGTGTTCAACCTCAGTCTTATTCAGTTGGCTAGTCTGAAAAGTACTGACACACAGGAAATGAAGAAGAGGGAAAGGTCACTCTTCCAAGGGGAAAATGGTCACTGCTCCAGGCCATCACATTCCCAAAATGTATGTCAAATGTGCATGCAAAAAGAAAAGCGCATTAAAAACTCTTACAAGGTGGGGGAGATCTAAAGATTTTAGTTCTTCGCCTTAGATACAAGGTTTTCAGTATTTGACAGAAAAGACTCACATTTGATAATTCTTACAAGCTTTTAACCTCTTGGGGGGGGGGCATCCAAAACAACCGGTCTGTCGGCGGGACCCCACCATCTGTAGCATTCACAACCTTTTAAGACAGCGCCACCTGCTGGAGCCACCGAGCAGGGCGTCTTACATTGGGACCATACAACAGTCAATGTCGCTCAAAAATCACTGGACACACACGAGAAAAAAATATCAGTTGAACAAGCTTCTTGAAAGCTCCGTGACGCTATCTGAGAGCCAAATCGCAGCTGTACCTCTGCCTTGTTTTCAGAGAACGTCAACCCTTTCTCGGATTCCCGGCAGATTTCCGAAAGAGCAGCCTAGCATAGAAAATAGGGGTAACTGCTTTTTAGAGATTAAAAATCCCCAATACAGCTTTGTCTTGGGCATCCTGGGTAGTTTTATAACAGGGATACCATATAGCCAAGCCTTCAGCTGCCTTCTCAGCTGGCCAGCTTGCTCTGCCCAGAGACAAGTCCCCCTCACGAGGGCTGCAGCAGACACTGGGGGACTGGGAGAAGTCTCCTAAATCAGGAAGCCCAGCCCTTTGATACGGGTCTGGTCTGGCTCTAGTTTCATCCACTCAGCTCTAGTATGCTTTTATGATTCACATAATCGCAGAACTTGCGTTTCCGTTAGTATGATTCTATTTTTTTGTCTAAATTTTGGTTAGTGTACAAATAACGAGCTTCAGTGTGACATTTCCATACTTATCATGCGTCGCTCTGGGTTGCCCTATTGCCCTTTCACGTCCAACTTCCTCCCTGACGAGTAGTCCCTCCGGCCCTCAGGGCGCGTGTCTCATCGCGCTAACCTGTTCGCTCCGCGGTAAAGCGTCCTCCCTTCCAGCCCCTTTATACTTTCCCAGGCCCTCTTTGGTGCTCACCCTTTCTTGCTCTCCATCTTGCTCTTACCCATGCGCGCGCGCGCGTACACACACACACACACACACACACACACACACACACACACGTCCCTACCTTAAATCTAGACACGCCATGAGAGAAAACACGTGTTCGTCTTGCACATCTGACTTGTTCTCCAGCCCTACAAGGTCCCCCAGATATCATAACTCCATTCCTCTAAGCTGAATAATAGAAGCACCAAACTGGGCTGCCCCGTGGGCAGATTGCCTCTCGTGTGGAATAGCCACGTAGGAACCTTTCTGCTATTATTAACTGGATGGATCCGTATGCCTTTGGTTACTATCTTAGAGCCTCTGTCTTTGGATTCTGAGGGTCGGTAGGAAGTTTAGTCAGATTCTAGTGTCTAACACGCCCGCTTACTTATTTTACCGGCGTAGGAATGTGGTATTCTTTCAACCTTGTCTTTAGTGTTGGATATTCTTTCATACTTTGGCTTTTTTTTTTTTTAGTTGTTTGTTTTGTTTTTGAATCATTAAAAATTTCATTTCCGACATTTTCACTCCAGATCTCAATTTCCTCACAAAAAAATTCTCTACTGTATTGCTGGCATATTCTCCCGTGTTGCTGGCATTGTCTCCCACACTGATTTTTCCCACCCGTTTTTTCTGACTCTCTGTGTTCCTGACTTCTCTTTCCAGGGGATTCATCGCTGATAATTTTCCCTGGTGAACTTTGGAAATCTTTGCAAGGCATCACAAGGGTTGCGACCAGATAGGACAGAGTGGACCATGAGACAAACCTAGGGCATGTCTGTAAAGGGGTTTTCTGGATCCGGTTAACCGAGGTGGGACAACCACCCCAGGCATGTGCAGGACCTTCCACGGGCTGGGACCTCAGCCAAAGTAGAAAGGAAGCTGAGCATCAGCGCGCATCTCTCTTTCTACCTGACCGCAGGATGATACAACCGCGAACGGAAAGCGCCGTTAATATTTTAACGCCTTAATATTTTAAAACCAACCAGATAACACAGCTGCTAGGTGCAGAAGCTATAGCCCTGAACTCACCAGCTATTCGATGTCAGGATTCTGCAGGTGGCAGAGGCCACCACTGGTTCTAGCTGCCCCCAGCCCTTACATGGCGCCCACCCGTGCTCCTCTCCCCGACGCCTGGCCGAATTCCCCGCTTCTCGTCCCCTCCTCTTCCTCCTGGGACCTGGAAATCCCACCTTTTTTCTTTCACCCAGTGACTGGCTTCTGCCGTCTTTATTGACACAATCAAGAACCAACTAAGGAAATGACACCTCCACCTACATGTCCTCAGTATCTTCTGGTGCTCTCTGAACTTTTGATTTTTAAAGCAAAACAGATTTCAGCTGCACAGGATTGAAACAGACTGTAGATATTGTACCTGCATTTAAGACCCAAAGTATTTCCTCTTGAATCCACATATTTTATTAATTTATGAATAAAATGTATTCCAGGATGATGCTGCACATACCTAATCACAGTCAAATCTTCCTTCATCTAGAAGATCAAATGCAGCTAATACGGATTAGAAATGGGAACCACAAAAGGCTTTAAACAACGCGGCCTTCACACTCAGCCTCACCTAACACAACTTCCATCCCACAGCCTCGAGGCCTTTTCCAGAGCTATGATGATAAGAACAAAATAACTCCAGCTTTCATGGTTTTATTAAACATGTAGACTCTAGCTTGGTCTCTGGCAGTCCAACGGTGCTAAAATATATGTAGCACATTATAATTATATACGGAAAACTAAAATAAAGACACCATTTTTTATTGTTGCCACAGCAAATGTAGGCTGCTTATATAACTGATAATAAGAAACATGAATTAGTTATACATTATAGAACTGGCTCATACAATATACAAACATCTCAAGTATTTCACCCGTGTACAAGCGCATTTAACTCCTCACTGTAGGATACTGTAATAGACGAAGAAGGTTCAGTGTGCAAGGATGCTTGCCGTGCAGGAGAAAAGCCTGAATCTGTGTCCTCGGCATCCAGGTAAAAGCTGCCACGCCTGTTCCCCCTTGCAGCCTCATTGTGGGGAACAGACAGTCCTAGACGTCAAAACAAGCTTCACATGCGGTGAGCAAACCTGTCTCAGAAGTAAGGTAGAAGGCAGTGGACGACACCAGCGTCCTCCTGTTGCCTCCATATGCCACACGTAGCACATCTTCTCCCCCAGGAAAACAATTCATAAAAACACATCTTAAGAACTTGTGCTGAAATTTGAAAAGACATTTTCTAACGTCCCTTTTTTACAGATTTCTTTCTTTTTAATTTTATGCGTACGTTTGCCTGCATGTATGTAAGTGCACATGCCCGCCCGGTGCCCTCAGAAGCCGGAAGAGGCCACCGGATCTGAGTGAAGATGACTGTGAGAGGCCATGTGGGTGATGGGAACTAAACCCACAGAGCAGGAAGGGTTCTTATCGGCCGTCTCTCCAGCCGCAAACTTCTCTCTTATAAATCAGAATATTTTAAAAGAATTTTGGCCTAAAATGCTTCATTCCTTATCTTTGCCAAGGCAAGTATTTTGAAAACTTGAAAGAAAACATCCACTTCCTGGTTGTTTTAAGTGTCTCAATGTACACATTCATTTGTACATATTCATCATGCATGGTATACATACATGGCACATATACATGTCATTTGTACACATTCATACATGGCACACATTCAACCTTGAATTCCCATGGGCAGAATCCTCTGAGAAAAACCACAGGTTAGAAGTGAAGGCTTGGCAATGCTGGCTTTCTAACGGGGGTGGGGGGTGGGGGTGTGTCCTCTGCTTTCTAAGGAGGGCGTGTCCTCTGCTTTCACGGCGGAGTGCAATAATTGGGGGATTTTATGTCTCTTGAGTCACAGATACTACAGACCAAGGATGCTCTTTGCAGCAGACACTTTCTAGGAGCTATTCCATGGGAATCCCTAAGGATCACTATCATGTTTGTGTCTTCTGCAATCAGTATCTGCAAATAACTGGATTCAGCTGGAGACCAAAATAAACCTCCTAAACATTTCCAAATAAACAGCACAATGCCATCCCAAGGTGAAAATGATTTCTGGTTGTTTTATCCTCTTCCAAGTATGTATTACTAAGAAGCCCTTGGTAACAGGAGTTCGAATGAAATCCTATGATCCCTACACTTCCTGCCGAGGGTCGTCTCAACAAAACATGAAGGAGAAAGAGTCATGCAGAACTGAAGGCCAAACTCCATCTAAGTGAGCGATGGAGCCTATGCCATTCAGTTTGCTAAGTCTAGTCGCTTGGAGCTAATAGTCAACTGCAAACACTAATTATGCCCTGGCACAAAGTTGTTACCATGGAAAATGCCACCTTGCAGTTAGCAGCCTTTCAAGACTGTCTTAATTATGTCTATTGCTCTACTAAATACCACGACCAAAATCAACATTGGGAGGAAACGATTGTTTTATCTTATACAACAGGTGAGGGTGGTCAGGGCAGGAACTTGCGCAGGAACCTGATGGCGGGGCAGAAGCAGAGACTGCTGCTGACTGGCATGCGTGTGTCTCAGAGACTGCTGCTGACTGGCATGCATGCGTGTGTCTCGCTAAGCTTACTTTCTTATACATCCAGGACCACTGGCCCAGGGTGGCTCTGCCCAGCCAACTGGCCCATTCCACATCAACAGTTAAGGAAATGTCCAACACACCTGTCTCTAGGCCAATCTTATAGAGAGGCATTTTCTCAATGAAAATTCCCTCTTCCCAGATGTGTCTAGGTTCTAATCAAATTGGAAAACAAAAAACAAACAAAAAGAAAAAAGAAAAAAAGAAAGAAAGAAAGGAAGAAAGAAAGAAAAAGAAAACAAACAAGCAAAAAACAAACCAGCACAACAGCCTTGCTCAACTCCTAAGCAGCAATGTAGATCTCCTGGTCTCCAACACTCTCCTGCCCTCTCCTGACTCCTTTCCCTTCCTGGAATAATCCCCCCTCCCTCTTTCTGGCTACCCTAGTGATACAATCGTGTCAGACAGAACTGCTGCCTATGACATTTTGAGCGATCTCTTACCAGTTAGCAGAGGATGAGCAGTAACAGCCACTCGCCACCCGATGCCATGCTCTGGGAAGCAGAGAGCTCACAGTGGAGCTGCTGAACCTTCCTGAGGCTTTGCTGCAGATGTCTCTGCTCTTCTTCCTCAGACATGCAAGTACAGCCTTCCCCTACTGCCACTCCGGCAGGCTAGGAGTTCTATAAGGCTATGAGATCCTAGGAACATACGATGACTAGAAAAATCTAGTCGTGCCCTCTTCTGCCTATATAGTGAAAGGAAAGGTGCCCTGTAACCAAGGCCAGGACACACCATCCCAGCTGTCCTTCCCTTCTGCCGTGCAGCTGAGACCTCTGGCTGTGAAGGACAGGTGCACTGTTTTCCCAGAATGCCTGAAGCTACTTCTCAATTCCAAGACCTGTTCTGGCTAATGATCAAACTTCCTAAAGGCAGGCAATAATCTCAGGATTTATTCTACTGGGCTATAGATAGACAGAATCTTGGGAATGCAGAGCTCAAATCAATTTGATCTATCTATACCAACATTATTTTCAAATACTCATTAAAGCTATGACAGGTGAAAACTACACAAGGAAAGCCTAGTGACTCCGAGGGAAAGGCCTGAGTGGTTGTCCTTATCCGTGTAGTTTTAATTCAACTGCCAAGTTGCTCATACATTCTTATAGTTTAAAATAAACGTGGCGGTGGACTCGGGGGACTGCTCTGTCAGCTGAGGAGGCACTTGGACTGAGTCTGATCCCAGCACTCCCAATGGTAGACCGGCAGCCTGAATGGAATGTACAGGGTCTCGGGCATCAATTAATTTGGTATCAAAAAGAAAACACATAAACAGTAACAGCAGCAACACACACCCCACAAGAACAAAACACCTACTGTGCTGTAACAGGAATGCTATAGCAAAAAGGGTTAATTAAACCTTTATTTTAAAATTGCATATTAAAAAATTTTAGCAGGTATGGTGGCTCCTACCTGTAATTCTAGCACTTGGGAGACAGGGGCAGGAATTCACGAGTTCAAACTCATTTTTTTGCTCCATAGTGAGTCCATGGCCAGCCAGAGCAACACAGACTATCTCAGAAACAGAATTTCATACATTCAGATTCATCACATACCCACATCTTAACGGGAAAAGTAAGACAGATTATCAGTGTTGAGGTAAGAGGCAATAGGCTGTAAGTTTAAAAACAAAAAAGATTAACATATACACCCACCTTATGTGCTTAAGTAACTCTAACTTTAAAAAACACAGAAGTGAATTTCTGATCAAATACCTGTGACTAGGGAAAAAGAATCATTTCAACCAGAAACTCTAAATAGTTGCTTTTAAAATTAACACAAAGCTCTCTATCAAGTAAATGAGCTTCAAGGAACAAATGAAAAGCAGCCTTTGCTGGACACCAGTAGAAGAAAACTGCTACTGGCCTGCCTTCAGACGTGAGATCACAGCCCTGTGGGCAGACACCCTTCGGGAACACTAGACGACTTTCCTGAAATATTCCGATTCATTAGAATTCTGTCCAAAAACTTTAAAAAGTTTACCACTGCAAGCTTTAAGGTTAAATTTTGAATAGCAGGAAAAACCGTAAAGACTATGAACTCTAATGTATCGCAGGGCTAGGATTTTTCTTGTGACAAGTGCTTGCCCAGGACGCACAAGACCTGGGGTTCTGCCCACAATGTCCCCAGGCAAATTCAAGAGCAGGAGCATTGCTGGGAACAGGCTGAGCATCCTGTGACAGCCTTTGACCAATACCTTCCTTGTAGCTCAGCTAGCAGTAATACATCCTACAGCTCAAGGCACTATTACCACGCCCATTCTGTATCCAAGGACAGTGACCCACTAGGGACTCATTGTCTAAACTCTGCACCATCTCTCACAGAATACAATGTAAAATATATTTCTCTGTGTATGTACTGTTTCTTACAGAGAGATCTCAAAAGCAGAAGTGAATATTAGAAATGCTGTTATCACAATTCAGTAGAAAAATGGTTTTATTCTTGAAAACAAAAATAAAATTTGACTTGAAGGTACAATATATTAGCAATTCTACATATCTGACTGGACACAGAATGCAGTGACTGAAGTGTCAGTTTTATGTGTTAGAGACAGAGCGTGGGAAATCAAACACAGCCTGTTTAACTGGGAATGGGGGAAGTCTGCTTCAAGTACCACAGACCCAGGACAAAGCTGTACCTTTCCTCTCCTGTGTGAGCCTTGGGTTCACTTCTGATATCATGTGTGAAGCAGTATGCGGTACAGATCAGGAAACTCTGGGACCTTTGCAGGGAAGGGAAACGACGGAGTAGCAGAACAGTCACTCAGACACGAAGCAAAGGCCACTGAGGGCTAGGAGGAGAAGAAGTGGGAGAAGAGGGTGTGGAAGAGGCAGGAAAATCAACAGACAAAGTCTGCGTAAGGAGCGTGATGGGATATAAGCTCAGTGCTTTATATACTAACCAGAAGACAAAACACCTAACAAGAGAACTTTGAAAAATAGAAAATAGATACTAAAGAGTTCTATCAAATTTGGAGCTTTAGTGCATTCATCACCTATATATGAAGGTAACTGAAAGGGTTTTGAAATGATTTTCAACTAGAGACTGACAGAAGTATCAACCAGGATGCTGATAAAATTCATTTTACCATTCACTTTGCAGAGTTCAAATGTCTTTTGCAAATTTTTTGTCACTGATATTTTAATTAACTCCACCTGATCGGAAGGAAATATCCAGAACTTCAGATCAAGTAAAAGGGTAATGACACCAGATATATGAATGTTAAGGCCTGTCAACATTTGGTGGCAGTTCTTCCCAGAAGTCCAAAATGCTGCCATCACGCCTGCGTACTGACTGCCCTCTTTCCACCGGCATCTGTGGAACTCACAGGGCTGTTACTTTTTATGGATGCTAACAAGCCTTTGACTTTTTCACTCATTGGCTTTTTCTTCTTCTTCCGGGAGAGGGAAGTGTGGCCTGCCCCAGGTGGCAGCAGGAGGGCAGCCAGTCCCCAGGGTTGCTTACTCGAAGGCTGATCCTTATCTTCCTGTTCCAAAATCCAGGCACTGTCTCTAGCCAGTTCCACAAATTTTTGTAGTTGGCTCTGACTCACATTTTTGCTTATGTTGAGAGATGTTTCAAAAGGATTCTGGATATGCAGAGGAGAGGAATCGGGCTTGTTTTGTTCCCTTCCCTACAGACCGCAACAGAGAAGACACACGTGTGTAAGGACTTAGCTGCCAGGAACACACAAGACCAACGTAAGTCAGAGTAAAGAACTGCTTTCCCCAGGGTCTGGGGAACACATGCATTTATATGAGTGCAGATATGACCAGGCTGTTCTTTTTCCCTCACAGTTTACGAGTATTCTCTGAAAA
Organism: Apodemus agrarius; assembly: GCA_964023405.1. Lineage (NCBI taxonomy): Eukaryota > Metazoa > Chordata > Mammalia > Rodentia > Muridae > Apodemus > Apodemus agrarius. The sequence continues at coordinate 54,028,125 of OZ030019.1, forward strand.
CAATTACTTAGATTTATGATCTATGAATGACGATGTCAGTGCTTAGGTGGAAGGTATCTAGACTAGATCATCAATAAAATACCCTCTTTACATAATACAACTTCTACCTAAGAGAAGGGTCTGAATCAAGAGATGGAAGGGGGAGGGGGAGAGAGAATATAAATGAAGTCAATCTTTGTAAAGTGGTATGTACTAAATTAAGCCCCAACCGCTGAAACTGAGGGAAGCAGTCAGATCTCTCTATCCTCAGGACTTGTAATGATGGTAGAAGCACATGCCTGAAATCCCAGCACTGGGATGTGAAAGCAAAGTATCCCAAGTCTAGGGCCAATCTGGGTGTACATGACAACACTTGTCTCAAAAATAAAACAAATTCTGCACTGAGCACATCTGCAGTTTAAACAACCGTACATAAGCTCCAGCACTGTCACTCCACACCCTAAAGCTCACGGTCTTGGCATTAAGGACAGACCGTGAACCATCAGAGCTGCCTCCTGTTCTCGCAGCTCCACGGAGCTGAGCTCAGTCAGGTGCCAAAGCCCATCTCAGTCCCACCTCATGACCAAGCATTCGTTAACGTGCTTTAAAATGAATCAAGTGAGAACACTAGTACAGCAGCAGTCAGTTTATAACAAATGCTGACAGTCTTTACCTGTCGAATGTTTATGGAATTTTTATTGAAAGCGAAATTGCCAAAATACTCAAAAAATTCCTTTAGTAGTAATTCTGCAAGAAAAGAAGATAAAGGAAATTAGAAGAAAATCTGTCAGAACCCAAAAAGGAACAAGAAAAAAAGGAGAAAGACTTACCTAATGTTTCTGTGTTTCCAGAAGGTTGAATTTTATTCATATCCCGGATGAATGTACAATTGTTCCCCTCTAGAATACATCTATCTTCAGCATCTTAAATACACAGAAATAGAGTTTCATCCTGTAAAGTATTTCTTCCTTCAGAACTATGAATTAGCCAAGTAAAATTCCAATGCCCTATCATTAGTCATGTTATATGTAGTTAGTTCATAGATTTTACAACTCCACTTACAAAGCATTTGAAATGATCATACAACAGTGGACATAATGCTGCATTTCCTTCACTGTACTAAAGTTAGCTTCTAGCAACTCCAAGATTTTAACCCATCTTTCGAAGTAGTGAGCAGTTTCTACCATCCACTAGACAAACTCCGGGACATCCTTACTCAGCAATTAATCTTTTCCATTCTTAACAGTGTTATACTTTGATTCAATGATTCAAACTAGTTGTTCTAAGAGGGTTTAAAAATTGTTAATTTATCAAATGAAGAACTCCAGAGTGATCAGAATTTAGTAATTCAGGAAACAAACTAATTAAGACTACATTAAACCAGGCATTCACTTTCCTACTAGCATTTATCTTGAGATGGAATCATTTTCCTTATTTTTGCTAAATCCACAGGTCCCATGAAATCTACCAGGTAACCCAGTCCAAGTCCCACTATACAACATACACAATGTTTCTCAAAAACAAATTCCAATTTCACAAGGCTGATCAGCAGCTGGCTGCTGTCTAAATATTTTCTAATACAAGCCATCCTCTACTGAAACTTACCTGACTGCATTTTGACTATAGGCATGATGTCACCAGACTGCCCCAGTCTAGGAATAAAAAGACCACTCTCCTGTGATTATACCTCTCCTACTTTGACCCACAACCATATCTATTCTATAGCAGATACTTTGTAATCTGAATAATTGTGGATGTCTCTAATTCCCAAGGGAAAAGTCTTTTCTTATGTTTTTTACATTTTTTACAAAATAAGATCCACATTACTGAGGTATTTCCCTTGCAACGTTATGTGTTCTGCTGCTCTAGCTTGAATATGGAGTGTCCCCCAAAGGCCATGTGTTAGAGACTTATTCTCAGCTTGGTGACCTTGGGAGGTGGTGAACACATATCCAGGACATACATGTCCTTGAAGGGAAGAAACAGAGGGACCCACCTCTTCCTCTTGTGCTCACGTCTAGATCCTATAAAATGTCCGTGTATCCTCCACAACTGTGTGCAGCCTTACCACATGCCCAAAACTACACACAAAACCAACACATTACCACCCAACTATATAAAGACTTTTACTTTTTTGAAATTTATACACACACACACACACACACACACACACACACACACATGCTTTACTATGTCAAGTAACAACAGATTATACACACACACTATATATATATATATATATATATATATATATATATATATATAGTGTGTGTGTGTGTGTGTGTATCCCCCCTACACACACACACACACTCTGAGACAGGGTTTCTCTGTGTAGTCCTGGCTGTCCTGCAATTCACTCTGTAAACCAGGCTGGCCTCAAATTCAGAGATCCGCCTGCCTCTGCCTCCCAAGTGCTGGGATTAATGGAATGTGCCACCTCACCCAGCTCATATTATTATTATTATTATTTTGTGTGTGTGTGTGTGTGTGTGTGTGTGTGTGTGACACAGCATAAGTCAAATATATATCACTTTTTTTAGCAGCTGTGCCCCTCCCCCAGGAATGTGTCTCTGATTTATAACATTACTAACAAAGTGGCCCCATGAAAATCCCTAAACAACCCAGGCTACTGCCAAGGCTATTATTGGTTGCTCTCTACAATCACATAGTAAGGCCTACTCCTGAAGACATCATCTACACAGCTTCGAGTCCCTCCCTCAGGGCTTAGGGAACTCCTCCAAAGAGGAGGCAGAAAGATCTTAAGAGACAGAGGATGAAGACAGCAAGGAGGCAGAGCCTCAGAGACACAGTAGAACTGAGTCGTGAGGACTCAGAGCCCTCGGCGGCCTGCTCAGGGCTGGCACAGGTCTAAGCTAGATGGGCGCCTAGGGCTTAGGGAAATGGACACAAGTCTCCATCCCTAGTCTGCCAGAAGCTAGCTATCTCCAACTGATGACCAATCAGAAAGGGAAGGTTTTCTACTGCAGTCTCACTGGGTGCACAAACCACATCCAGTAGCAGATGGCTAACATAAAACAAACTCAATGTTCTCTCTGGAGGGTTTTTTGTCTCACAATGTCTGGACATTTTTTCCCCTTACAGATCTTTTGCTTATCTATTATGCTTTCCAGTTTTGTTTTTATGTGTTTTCTGTATGTGCAGATATGTGTGTGTTGGCATTTGTCTGTTTCTTATGCTTTCTCTTCAGCTGCTTTTTCTGTTTGTATGTTTTTACTTTATCTTACTTTTTTAAGCTGTTTGTATTCTGGGACAAGACAAAACAAAACAAACAAACAAACAAACAAAAAAAAAAAAAAACCAAGCTGTGGACAAGGGTTAGTGGGAAAGTGGAGAGCTTCTGGGAGGAGATGGGGAGGGAAAACCATAATCAAAATATATTGTATGAAAAAAATCGATTTCTAATTTAAAAAATTACTAACAGAAAAACAAGTCACATTAAAAATATTTCTATAAACATACTCAATTGAAAACGCAGAGACTTTCTCTACAGAAGTATTTGTCTTAGGGTTTCTATCGCTGAGATGAAACACCATGGCCAAACACCAGCGTACACTTCCACACTGCTGTTCCACACAGGAGTCAGGACAAGATCCTGGAGGCAAGAGCTGATGCAGAGGCCATGGAGGGGCGCTGCTTCCTGGCCTGCTCAGCCTGCTTTCGTGTATAAACCACAGGACTACCAGCTCAGAGACAGAACTACAGCAATGAGCTGGGCCCTCCCCCATTAATCACTAATTAAGAAAATGCCTTATCTTAGGGGGGCATTTTCACCATTAAGGCCCCCTCCTTTCAGAGAACTCGTTTGTGTGTTAAGTGACACAAGACTGGCCAGCATAGGGCTCCTTTTCACTAAAAAGATTTCATAGAAAATACCGACACTCAGAGGCAATTTGATTTAAGGTTTGTTTTTTCCACATCTTAGCATTCAAGCCTGATAAACGGTTTGGTTTTCTAGTCTTTTCCTCTTTTCTCTTCCTGTTCTTTAAGTATCATTCAAACATGGACACTGTCTGTTCCACAGGATAGACACAGTCACTTTTGACTACTAAAATGAAAGTGAGGTGAAGATCTGGTGGGAGAAAGGGAGAGGATTAGTGGAGGGCTGGAGGAAAGACACATGTGACCAGAATATATATATGTGTGTGTGTGTGTGTGTGTGTGTGTGTGTGTGTGTGTGTGAGAGAGAGAGAAACTGTCAACTAAATTCATTAAAAGCACAAATAACTGGACTAAACCTAGTAAGACATGAACTCTTCTGAGTACCTAGCAGAACTCTTTGTAGGCAGACATAGGCAGGCTCGAACAGAATGAACCTGTAGCAGTCATGTTCTGCCACAGTAAGCATTACAGTGCTACTGCCGTCCAAGCACTGCGGCATTGCTCAAAGGGGAGACAGCCAGCGCCTGAAGACACAGGTCAGTACAGAAGGAGGTACACACAGATATGGACAATTTATTGTCATTGACTTTGGTGAGGATACAAAAGTGTACCCTGTTTTCAAAGCAAGCAATGCTAAGAATAACTGGACATTCATATGCCAAAAAGAACTAACTTGAAATGGTAACAGGACAAAGCGTAAAGCAAAACTTACTAAAGAAACCTTAAGAACATCTCTATCACCTAAGGTTAGGCAAAGTTTACAAAGTTTCAAAAGTACAATCTACAAAAGAAAAAGCTGATTTATTCAGACTCATTGAAATTAAAAGGCAAACCACAGAAGAATCAAATGCTTTGGATCAGTGGAATTTTCAGAAAATGGAGTCAGCAGGCCCAGTGTTTGTAGAGACGGGCCTGAGTCCCTGATGCAAGCTGCTGACGACAGTCTGGGAGGACTTCAGAATGTGGCTTTTAGGTAGTTCTACCTTTTGGTACACAGCTGATTCATGACTATGTTATGGAACAACTGTCATCACAAACAAGACAAGCACATGGAATTGCCCAGGAAATGCGGAGAGCACACGTCCTCTGAGACGGAAGGGAAGGCGAGGAGATGAAAACTGGAGAGGCCACATTTACTTTGTCTAGTAAAGAAGAGGAGACTGTACATTTTTACTTTGGAGAAATAAAGGCAGCAGGGGTCAGTGGACTGTAGCATGACTTTGCTAGAGGAATGGAGGTGTATATCCCCTCCCCACAGAGCTACAGAAGGTATCTTAACATGTTCTAAGGTGACTTGGACAGTGAGGGCTTGCACCTTTATATAACAAAGTAAGAGGATAATGAATAATTCTCACTATTATTTCTATTCTCCCACTTTTAGTTCACTCAAACTAATATGTGACAGAGTCAAATGTGGAGTAAAGGTGAAAATACTATTCAGACTGGCTACATGCGCAAACCTCTCTGTTGCTTACAGTATCTTTTACATTCATCCTTTCAGTAATGATGTCCTTCAGCTACTGCCCCATTTCTCCAAATTACCCACACACAGAGCCCCTGGGTTTTGTTTGTATTCTCTCAACTCCCTCACTACATACTTCTTTTCATCTTACCTATGCCACCCTCTCTCCTCAATGGAATGAGTAATTCACAAATATAATATTATGAATGTGGCTCCCAAAGATAATGTTGAAAAAGTCATATCTAAGAGTATACTGTAATGATGTCTTTTACATAAGAAATAAACAGGGAAAAATCAAGCTCTGCCGTTAGACCTGCAGAGAACACAGCTGTGGTCCTGCAGTACGGTGCACACCTACAACAGTGCACTGCTGCAGTAGACATGCACCAGCCCACTGAGGCACAGAGTACCACTTCCTGCAGAGCAGGAAGCAAGGCCAGGTCAGCCTGGCAGGTGAGAGCACTCAGTACTGGGTCTGTCCTGCTGCTGTCCTGACTCATGCTGTGGTAGCTCTCCGTGGACAGCGGTATGACAGAGCACAGAGGCACGGGTGGGGAGAGGTGAATGATCAGGTACAGGGAGGGCATGGCCGCCTGAGACAGAGAGGAGAGGCCCCAGGAGAAGAGGTGCTGACCAAGAGGGCGGTCATGGAAGGCATGTGACAACGGTGAGAATGTAGGCTTTCACCTTAGCCTAGGCACGCAACACTGGTTTGCAAAGTTCTAGAGGTTCTGAAGGGTACTCCAGGAATTAACTAAAGAAGCAAGAAAACAAAATTATTTTAAAGAGAACATACTGGTAAGACTAACCTGGGTTCTAAATAAGAGGCCCAGAAGAAATCAAATATGAAAGACATTCAGCCAGTTAAAACCAGAGTTCCCAAGATGTCTTATATTTTTTGGGTTTAACATTGTTTTTTCTCTTAGCCATAGACTTTTCAATCAACATTAATACTAGCCTTATGGAAATCAGCAAGTACTAATGTCATAACTTTAAACACGTAAACAGGGAATAACATTCTGGTAAGTTCACCTCAAAGTGATTTCTACCACATTAACAGACATTCATTTAAGAAGTGTTCTTTCATGGCAATTCTAAAACTGAAAATTAAAAAGTAAGCAAAAAGTAAATTCTGCTTTGAACTGATGACAACTATACCTACAATGTGTCATAGAGAACTAACTGCTAATCAGTCTGTGAAAATCAATGGTTGGATGTCTTTTGGTAAAAAACTAAGGAATTGGAGCCGGGCGTGGTGGCGCATGCCTGTAATCCCAGCACTTGGGAGGCAGAGGCAGGTGGATTTCTGAGTTCGAGGCCAGCCTGGACTACAGAGTGAGTTCCAGGACAGCCAGGACTATACAGAGAAACCCTGTCTCGAAAAACAAAAAAAAAAAAAAAAAAAAAAAAAAAACCTAAGGAATTCCTAAAATAACCTCTTGTAGCATTTTGAAATGATTTAGAATGAAAACAGCATACTGTGGGGGACGGGGGGTTATGGGGGAGATGAACTCCAAGCCTTCTGTTCTGTTTGCCAGGCAAGAGATGGACTACTAAGCTACAGTCCCATCTCTCAACATACATATTTTAGTTTGTTTATAAACCATACTCCTGTATTAAAATTACTGGCAGATACCAGGAAGATATTGAAGAATTCCAAGGAAGAGAACAAGACCATCAGATACCTGTTCATGCAAAACCTCCGAGAGCACTCAGGAGCCGGAGGGTGGGAAGAGCACTGGAAGCAATGCCAGGGGAGTCCTCGAGGGTGGGAGGAGGGGGTCAGGGCAGGCCGGAGGAGGCCTGACTCAGGCTGAGGACTCTGAGACTGGACAGAGTAATGATACACTCCATTTTGGTGTTGTTACTGTTGTTTGTCCAGTTTCCAGACCCCAAGTGCTCCGTGATAGGATGACTTCTCAATGGTAAAGCACCAGTGTGCCCAGCAGGAGCAGAATAAGGAGGGCTGTTTACAAGTTGTTCATTGATGAGAATCTGCCTTTGTTTTGCTAATGCCTTACCTTTCTAGTTTGTTAGCTATTGGAAACTGTCTATGACACGTATTCTCACTAAATACTCCGTGAATAAAGGACGCCGGGGGGAGGGGTCGCAGGCATGGCCATGCCTTCTGTTTCAGGCTCAGAACTGAGACCAAGCCCTGTCCCACCATGCTGACCCTCTGGCAACCAACCACTTCAGCTTTTTCTTAGCTCAGGTGTTAACTATACTAACATCTGTTGCATTACCAGGAACTTCTGATTTGAATTAAGGGAAGGTATCGGAGAGAGATAATTTAGTCTGAGAGAAGAGAAAGCACACTCCAAGCAAAAATTTGATTATGACTAAAGGAGTAAATTAAAAAAAAAACCTTCTGAGAACAATCACAGCGTGGGTGGGTATGGGAACACACAGGGAAGAACGGTAGAGACACTGCAGCTTAGAAAGCAGATGGTTTAAAACAATAATACAGTTCACAACTCCTTACACAGGAATAAAATTCCTTTCAGGGTAAACAGAGAAGACCCACACACACTTAAGAATTACCTTAGAGCAACATGCACAAGGGGACAACTATAAAGGTATGTATGTACACACTTTCTACATGGATCCCCTTGAATTATCTTCCTTTTACAGATTAGAATATTTTTCCATCTCTTCTAGCAAGCTATCAAAATCTCAATTTATGCATAACATAAATAGCATGCTGAATTTAAAACACTATATATCTAGGACTAATTTTAAACTCAAATTTAAGTACACTGAGAATCTTTACAACATCAGGAAGCGTTCAGACACCACAGAGCAGTCTGGAAAGGACAGAATCTAGAAAGCCTGGGAACTGTGATCAGACCCAGAGCTGGACCTAAGGTTTTCAACTTCATCTCAGACTAGGGCAACTAAGTGAGAGGTTCCAGCTCTTGGAAGGCTATGATAAACAAGTTGCCAATGGATACAAATAAGGCACAACTTAATTCCAAAGGCCTAGCTTGAAAATACCAGTGATTATGACTGATGGTGAATACGCGCGCGCGCGCGCGCGCGCGCGCGCGCACACACACACACACACACACACACAGCACTTAAAATTTGGAATCACAATTAAAATTTACATCCATGTATCTTTAGATTTAAAAATAAAGACATAAATGACATGACTTACAAATATATGTGCTTTGACTCTACAGGGTAAATGTCTACCCAGGTCATTTCTAGTCTTACCTGCTATGGACTTTAGGGAATCCAGAGTTGGAAGAATGGGGGGTGATCTTCTCTGAAGGAAAAAGATGACCATCACTGTTAAGGAGAAGTTTGTAATCCAAGCACCAGGAATACTGCTTGTTAAGGAATGTGCCCGGGCCCAGCATCGCACACTGAACACCAAAGCTCTTACTCTCGAATCCAGGGAGCCATATATATAAAGGAGTTCGGAAGTTTTCAAAGCAATACTTCAAAACAGAAAAGTTAAAAATAAAAACTTCAAACCCCAAGTTAAGACACAAGGGTCAAATAAAAGACACATCTGGGAAGAGATCTAAGTATCTCACTGTTTCTGCCTACATTCTGAATACCATGATTAAACCAGAGCATTATGCTGGCAGGCATGGTGGCAAACACCTGCAAATCAGGCTACATGGGAGTCAGGGGCATGGGGATGAGGAGCTGAAGAACAGCCCCAGCTATAAAGCAAGCTGGAGTCCATCCTGAGTCACATCAAACCCTGCCTCAAAGCCAGACCAGCTATGCATTCCCAATATTCAATTCAATGTAAATGCTCGAATATCAAACGCATTCACTGCCAATGCAACAATCTAAAAAAACAGTGACAACTACAATCCTCCTGACTCGCTCCACAGAACGGGGATTACAGGTATGTGCCATTATACCTCATGTAGTGAGTTCATATTAAAGCAAAGACACCATTCACTACTGACATGTGTGTGAAAGAGCTCTGAGCTACTGTCTGTGAACAACAAGAAGTGAGCTAACACCCCAGCACAGTGCGTCTAAGTGAGTTCCTTTACCAGGCCATACCTATTGTTAGCAGTCAGGTCACACTGGAATCCAGAGCCCTGGTGGGAGAATCTCACCAGTGGACATCGAGCATTGAGTATCTTCTGAACACCCACACATCCAGGGCCAAAATTGTCAAGGCACTCTCCTATTACAGATAGGATCTTCTGGGTTGCAATTCTTTCTGAAGGAACATTTTTCACTTGAAATTCCATAGAAAAATTCCCTGTATTCTGAATATGAAAACATTGATAATTATGAGGGGATTTTTGGGAAGAGAATTTTTTTTAAACTTTAGAGAAAGGATGATTTTGAGTCTAAGTAACTTCTAGCTAAACAAAGCAATACCAAAACACATGCAATCATAGCAAAATAGACTTAAAAGATGTTTGGTAGCTTTTGAGTTTTGTGAAATACAAGCACTAACCTGCAAAACCACTGACTTCAGATTAATATATGTACTGCAGTAGAGTATATACATAAAGAACTAATACCCACAGACTCACTTATTACACAGTCCCTCAGCATACACCTGCCCTTTCTCCTTAGCCACAAACACCCCGAAAGACCTGTTAACTCACAATGGTGGAGAGGATGTAGGCAGAAGAATGGCAGATCAACAAGCGAAAACAAGACACAGATGTGTCCTTAGAGAAAGGTCAACAGAAAAGTGAACAGGGAAAAAGGTCATCCATTTCAAATAGTAACAAATATATTTGAAATTACCTCATCCCAAGATGGGTTTTAAAGAAAGCCACTACCATGCAGAGCAGGTAGTAGAGCAGTGAGTGAGGCTAGACTCCCTCTCTCACAAGCAAAGGATACAAAATAGACAGAAGAAGTGCAGGTAATGTGCCCCCCCCCCCCCCCCCCAAAAAAAACATACAGTTCTGAGCAGTGGACTCGGAGGCCGAGGACAGTTAGTGAAGCTGCTGCGTGCATGTGTGCACGGTGCTGAGCTACCGTGCACACATGTGGGTGTGCTTTGTATGTAAGCAGAGGCTTCCTAGAACATTCTTAGGTAGGATCAGAACAAGCCATAGAGGGCCACAACTCAGCTCTCTATGTTCTTGTCAACATGTTCACTGGTAGGAAGGACCCAGGCAGAGACCACTGAGTCAGCCTGGCTGCTAGAAAGAAAGGGGTGACCAGAAAGCTGATGCTGGGCTGCTCTGGATTCGGCCTCAGCAAGAGACTGAGCTCATGTGGAAGGCCACTGAGATCTGGGACACTGACTGCCACCAAAGTATAATCAAGCTTAGAATGAATGATGTGAAAAGCAGGAGACCATGTAGGCTAATCAGACCAATAGACTCTGCCCAGAAATAAAACAATGTTACTATGGATGATAGAGATTACACTGACGTTTGCCCACCAAATAAACAAAACTTTAATTGGTAAGTGTCTGCATATAACCAGTGCTACTGGACAGCTTGTCTAGCCAATCAGAGTGCTGAATTCAGTAGAGATGATGTCTCAAAGGTAGGGAAGACACCCCATGTTGAACCTTGGCCTCTACAGATAATTACATACATGTGCATGCATACCCAGATGACCAACCATGTTGAACCATGACTTCTATCAAGCACACACATGTGCACACACACACCCTATGTGCACACATACATTATATACACATGAAAACTGAAGAAATGGCTAACTACATGAGTGGTTCTCATATTTGCGGTTCCTATAGCACTACATGTGGAAAAAAATCTTAATGAGAAAAAAAAACCCATAAACTAAGTACACAGCCCAGACCAGTCTTTCAGAAAACAGGAAACACTACTTGGGACATAGTTACTAATTTTTACTTCTATTGCCTAAATCCTGAAACACGTAAGACTTTCTCTCCAAACAGCAAAACTATAGAAAACCAATTTCCAACACATGTTAATCTTACTAAATCTGACATGTTTAGCTCTGATGTCATTCTACTCCTTGCTAATTTCAGTTACATGAACATACAGAGGTTTGCTGGCTCCAAGACTAGAACTGTAATAAAGATAAACCACAGACACATACCTGCCCTGCTCAGCTTAGGACATAGGGGGAGTCTGTCAGATCAGTCACTCATAGACATGACAGGAAGACCCGAAAGACAGAAGTATCCAAAAGGTACAAAAAAGATAGTAGGGTGATTAATTTTATGCAGGGTGGAGGGAAAAAAAGGACAGCTTCAAGAAGGCTAAGGCAGAGCAGGCCTTAACTCTAAGAGACAAATCTTTTCAAGGCTGTGCTAACAAGAACCATTCTAGAACAGAAAAAGTAATTCTAAGACTTCAGGAAAACCAGACTGCACTCTAAGATAACTTGCAGACAGGCTGAGAGCTGGAACACCAAGTGTCACCTAAAAAAGGAGGAAACAGAATGGTTCAAAGCCTGTTTGAAAGTATATAAGAGACTGTGTGACTACCAAGCCAAGAAGTAATTAAAACAAAAGGCGGCAGGGAAAATGGAAGCCTACTGATGTCTGAAGCACACCTATGCATGTGGACACAAATGCCAGCACCCCAAACCCAGAGGAAGCCAACCTTCTGCACATGTAGAAGCAGCAGCTCACACCAGACCAACACGAAGACTTTAAAACTTCAAATAATCACTAGCAGATAAATTGCATTCTTTAATGTTTACGAAAATTAAAAATCAACGGTTATAATTGTATTAGGTCCAAAGACTTCTCTTTTCTAACTTTTTATAGTGGTGCAAAGAGATATTTATTACCTTGTGACCATCAAGTTTTCCAGTTTCATCTAGATCTAAAAACATGTCCAAATCACATCCTAATTTGCCAAATGTGTTCACTGAGGAGCCAAAGGGCCGGATGACACAGCTGGGGAAATACGCGGCAGCAATGTCCTCAATGAGCGAGCAGGTGAGGTGGCGGAGCCGGGCGTTCTCCTCTGTGAGCTGGAAGGCCTTCAGCAGAGTGTTCACCTGGTCGTCTATCTAGCTGGCCAAAGATAGGGGCAGAATACACAGATGGTTAGGTTCTGGAAAATAATGTCATTTTCATGCTAACAAGATTTACCTTAAAGATTTTTTTTTTTCTTCTGGGTCTTCACATTTACACAGCAAGCAGTTTTCCACGGAGCCATCCCTGTAGACCAGGCTGGCAGCCTCAAGCTCAGAGATTCCCCCTGCTTTTGCCTCCCAAGTACTGAGAATAAAGGCAAGTACCGCCATCAACTGGCAAAAGTTGATTAACACTCCTACTAAAAGTGCTAGCAAAATGAAACTTAGAATTAAAACAACTTTTCTTTGTAAGCAGTAATAGGAAGTATTGTTTTAGCAAAAAGAAAGGAAGCATCTGACAAGAGGTCAGAACAAACACAAAGATCAGAGCAGGAAGGCAGCCCAGAGCCAAAGGGCAAGAAACACAGAATTCAAGCAGTAAAGGCCCTACTGACTCCTTAGAAGACTGACATTAAAGACTCAAAAAGTGCACTAGAGTTGAATATTTAAACTACAAGTCACAGCTTCCAATGCCTTTATTTGAAAACAGCCCTGCAAGTAAAGAACCAAGCATTTACTAAAAAAATAAATCAATGGCAGTGAAGGAAATATGTAGGCTAAAGCAAAATATTAGAACTGAAAAATGAAACCAAAAACAGTAGATAAATAAGCTGGTTCTTTGTAAAGATCACTAATCTACCTAAAAGTTTGATCAATCAAGATTATAAAACAAAGCCGGGCGGTGGTGACGCACACCTTTAATTCCAGCACTTGGGAGGCAGAGGCAGGCGGATTTCTGAGTTCGAGGCCAGCCTGGTCTACAGAGTGAGTTCCAGGACAGCCAGGGCTATCCAGAGAAACCCTGTCTCAGAAAAAACCAAAAAAAAAAAAAAAAAAAAAAAAAAAAAAAAAAAAAAAAGATTATAAAACAATACTAGGATAAAGATTTAAAACTAGAAATAATACATCATAGACATGTAATTATTGCATTAAAGGAGAAAACAGGTCGAAAATTGTTCAAAAGGACTCCAGACGTCAGCAACGCGTGGCTCACCCGTAAGGTGAGGCACATCATGGCACAGGGAGTCCCTAACTGGAGAAGGGAGACCTAGTTTTCATTCAGTCGACTCTGTAGTGTAGGTTTCTTGTAATTACATGTCTGGGTGTATAGACATTAGAGGAAACTGCCCCAGGAGAGGGGTCGGATGCCCTGGAGTCACAGTAGTTGTCAGCATCCAACATAGGCACTGAGAACCCAATTTGTCCTCTGCAAAAGCAGCCAAGTGCTCAGGACCACTGAGCAATCTTTCCAGCCCCCAAGTAGAAAGAATTTCTTAAACCAGTTCCATTCACTAATAAAATTTTGAGTTGTAAAAAAATAAACCAAGCAAATACATATTTAAAAAGTACACCTTTGATGAAACAGATGGATCCTATGAATACAAGAAGGCCTTGCTGTGAGGATACTTATGACTGCAATTCACTGCTCTAAAAGAAATTAGGAGGAAAATCATACAGCAATTTTGAGATCATATACCAATTATCAAGATAATCTCACACACTAATCGCAAATATCTACCCAAGAGACTACATCTACCAATTCTTAGCAGAAACTGCTATATACCCACCTCTAATTCTTCCCATCTTATAAAACCCTGTGCCTACTAAACAGTAATGGAGCAGAGTACCAGAACGTTTATAATGCACACATACACTCAAGAATCTGAAATACACGTGTAAACTTACGCTTTCCGCACAGCTCAGTAATTCAAAGAGCTTCTTGCTTGAAGGAGGCAACTGGTTGTTTGTCTGTACAAATGGCTGTCCAGATATTTGGCTAGATGGATTCTTCATCCTTACGCTCAAGAAACGTGACTTAAATGGAATTACAGCCTCTGTGCTCTGGGTTGGAGTATGTGTTCCGTTCTGCAAGGAGTTTATACTGTCTTTTTGGCAAAATTCTACAACAGCATAGAGACCCTGTATGAAAAGTATAAGAAAAAACATGCTTCACAATGACATTTCAACACATTAACATGGCATCCTCAAAATAATTATGTTAAAAAGTACTGCATTTTGAATTTATAAACAATGCCATTCTAACACAACTCATTACAAGTAGATTAGGAAGAGACCTCTGCAGTGCCCTGAGGAGATCGGTGCCACAGGACACACAGAGCAGTGCAGTGCAGACCTCACTCTGCCAATATCAACAGCACTAGACCAAGTGGGTCTCAACGTGCCCACTGCCGTGCGGACCCCAACCATAAAAAGATTTTTGTTGCTACTTTATAACTGTAATTTTGCTACCGTTATGAGTCATAATGTAAATATTTTTGGAGACAAAGGTTTGCCAAAGGAGTTGAAACCCACAGGTTGACAACCACTGCTCTAAGCTCTTCAGATTACAGGGTCACTCCATTATAAGGTCCTGACAACTCCTTTTCTTTCTGCAATTCTGGGGACTGAACGAAGAGTCTTCGGTGTGCTAGATAACGACTGAGCTAGACCCCAACTATATCCCCAAACACCGCAATGAAGGCAGAAAAGCCTCAGTACAGAAATGAAGGAGCGGGTGAGATGCCAGGGGGCCTTGGCTCACACTACAAAGCAGCAAACTACTCTCAGCATGAGCACCAGGTGAGGCGAGAGGTGATACGTACAAAGCTCTCGTAGAAGAAATGATTACTGATTGGTCCATGCTGGGATAAATACTTCAGAAATTTTTTCTCATTGATATTATTTGGACAATGTATCAAAACAGTTCGCCGGGCCTGTTCTCTTCTCTCTTTCTGCACCTCAGAGAATTTCTTTTGGAGGGTCTTGTCTTCAGTGCCTACAAATGAGACAAAAACATTTCTAATACACACATACAACTTAAAACGTATGTTGATAAAGTTTATGAAGATTAAACATGTAATTAAAATGATTTTATCCTAATCAACATCTTTAAATGTTATTTATTTATTGTGTGCCCACATGCAGCTGTGCATTGGCACATATGTGGAGGTCAGAAGACAACTTTTGGGAGTCAGTTCTCTTCTTCCACTCTGTGACTTCTAGGGATCCAACTCAGCCATAAACACCTCTGTAGCCTGCCTGCACAGTCTGTCCTCTTCCACAGACTGTGAAACACACACAAACACACACACACACACACACACACACACACACACACTCTTTGCTTTCCTATTTGTTTTTGTCTTGACAAAGTCTGACTCTGTAGCCCTGGTTGGCTTGAAACTCACTATGTAGACAAGGCTAGCCTTAAACGCAAGAGATCTTCCTGCCTCTGCCTCTGCCTCCCAAATGCTGGAACTAAAGGTATATGCCACCACACTTAGCTTACCTTACAATTCTCTGTGACTATAATTAAAATTGTGATTTGAAATACCTGAGACCAATGCTGGAAACAGTCTGCAAAAATTAGAAAGTAAAACCACTCACTCAACACTTCTGCGATACACACACAAAACCTGTACAATCTGTAATACTGAAAAGCCTAAAGGAAATTAATACAAGTCTAAGTATAATCAAACAATGATCTTAAGACATTTAACATGCTGTCATAAATTATTGTAAAGATTTTCTCCATCTAAAGTCTTGATCTGGCTACCCACTTGCCATTGATTAGATATTCTATCACAGGGAAATAAAGTTAAAATCTAAAGCTAGAAATAGTACTTGCCCAGCATACACAAAGCCGAGTACAGGCCTCAGTACAACATAAGACGGGGCGTGAAAAGTCTATGTCGGTAATCCCAACAATGAGAAGGCAGAGGCAGGAGGGTCTCACACTCAAGGTCACCTTCTGCCACACAGTGAAATTCAAGACCATCTACAGCTACAAAAGAAAGTCTTTGAACCTTTCTAGAGACAAGAGAGTGTGGAGGACAGGTGCAGTCGAGTTAGATACATTCATTGACCACAAAAGGACTTACTTAACTTTCAATGGAGAGTTAAAAGTGCATTTTCTCAGTCTGAAAGGACAGACTAAAATTAAGAAGCACTAAGTTTGATACCAGCACACCCAAAAAAATTCCAGACTGAAAAGAATGGGAGCTCTGACATATGAAAATCAAAAGCTTTGAGCCCAACCAAGAAAGTACTCTAAATACCCTATCTTGATTTTAGCAAACACCAAGACATCTTCATGGAAAAGAGGGAGATTTGGGATTGTGACACTGCACGCTGCTGAGTCTCAAAATGTCCTCATCAGTTCGAAGCCAAGCCTCTTAGGCACAGCAGAGAATTCTGGGCCCGCTCAGCACTGTAACAAGTGAGGAAACAAGCAGAAACACCAATCTTCTCCTCCGGCCCTAGAAGCTGGAGACACGCTTATGTACGCCCTCCCCCCCACCCCCCCACCCCCAACTCTCTCCTGCTCTAGATGCTGAAAACTTAACGTGTGCCCTCCCACCCACTCTACAACAACCTTCATTCATCTCCGGCCTGGGCCAGCACAGCAGCCCGACTCCAGTGCACAGCAGCCCGACTCCAGTGTAGACTCAGGCACTCCTGTTTTGTCCCCCTCAATCAATGGTCCACCCTCCTGCCAGCACAACCCTTCTACCTGTACGCTGGTCTAAATGCCACGGCCTAGGCTGCTGGCACCCCCGCCTCCTTTCCTCATCCACTTCTGCCCTCTCACCTGCCACACACGGCACTGTACACACAACACATTACACACCTGCCACACATGGCACTGTACACACAACACATTACAGCACTGTACACACATGACACACCTGTCACATACAGTACTGTACACACAACACATTACTTGCTAACAGCTCTCTTGCGTCTATCCCCCTGTTAAAATGCCCACCTGCTGGCTTTCTATCTGGCCAACTTCCATTCAGCCTTCAAATTCTGCTTCGGTGTCTGAAGACGTCAGGCACACCCCAGTAGGCTGTCTTCTGGCTCTGTATTACCTCACTTTGGTATGAAGGAGTACAAGCCACAAATTGTACATAAATTGTTATGTTTATTTAACAGTTTGGAAAACTATCTTCTTCATGTTAAGGACAGAGACTACTCTACTTCCTGTCAGTCTGATCTTAGCCTTTGAACCGTTCTTCCTCTGGTCCTCATTTTCTTCTCCTGGCCCACCTCACCACATATCCTAATGATACAAATGTGGAACATAATCTCTAGCTGGAAAAGACCAAAGGCCTCACAGGCAGGAGAGTATGACTGTTGCTTCTGCCACTGTATAGAAGGCAAAGCTTGGGCCTGAAAGGCAGACGCAGGACTGAGGGGATGGCACACGGGTTAGAGGGGTTGCCATGGAAGTTTTGAAGACCAGAATTCAGATCCCTAGAGCCCAGGTAAATGCCAGGTAGGCAGGCTGCTCAGCTGCAATAGCCAGAGGGTTCCCAGAGCAACAGATGACACTAGTCACTTCTTCAGGCTCTGGTTTGATTGAGATCCTGCCTCGATGAACAGAGTGGAAGAGCCACACACTCAGGCCCACTTGCACTTACACATCGCCCACACATATGCAACCGTACACACACGCACAACACTCACATGTGCACACACAAAAAATAGGAAATTAAAACTTAAAGTTGAAATAATGCCTTCTGTTCTACTCCACAGGTTTTCTTTTATGTCCCAAAGAGCATATGAAAATGCTCTCAAACTTAAGCCACCACACAGATGCTGAATTAGAGTCTCTAGCAGAATCCTTATTTGGATTTGCAAGTTTATTTAAAGAATTTTCAACAGAAGCTGCTTCTGCTAAATTCAATTCAGTCATTTCAACATACATCAAATGTCTTGTAAGACTGTTCTAGAATTCTGAAGACTATCCACAGGTTACTGGGATACAAAAAAAAAAAAAAAAAAAAAGGCTCAGTGAGGATGTAATCTCAACAAACAGTTTGAAGGTCCCTCTTACGGATGCAAGTCTGTTACCAAAAGGGTTGTGCTGAAAACTCCAAAATAATAAACAGATATTTCATAGGCAGAGGGATCCGAGAACCAGGAAGATTAGCTGTTCATTAGGCTGTAGTGTATTCAGCCTTTGGCGACATCTTATGGATATTGCACTGGCTAGTTTTATAGAGTCATCTGAAACAAGGAAACCTCCACTGAGAAAAATGACTCTATCAAGACTGTGTTGCAGGCAAGTCTGTAAAGCACTTTCTTCATGAATGATTGGTATCGAAGGGACCTGGCCATTTAGGTGGTACTATCTTGGACTGGTGGTCCTGGAGTATAAAAAGGCGGATTAAGCAAGTCACGAGGGGCAATCTGGTAAACAGCGTGCTTCCATGGCCTCTACATCAGCTTTCTGCCCCAGACTCCTGACCAGTTGGAATTCCTGCCTTGGCTTCCCCCAGTGAACGGTGAGTCGAGATACGTAACTCAAACTCTTTCCTTCCCTGGTTGCTTTTGGTCATGGTCTTTCATCACTGCGCTAATAACCCTAACCAAGACAGATTATCAAAGGCAGATACGCTGGGGTCAGGGAGGGGGCATTACTGTTATAACCACTGCGAATGGCCTTTGTGTTGAACAATAAAGCACTCGCCAACTGTGTTCCTGCCCTAAACAATTTCACTGCTGTACAAGGCAGTCGTCCTCCACGATGACAGGCGGGAGACCGGGCCCCCAGGCCGGTAGCCGCTCGCCCTCCGCCCGCCTCTGCCAGCCCGGTCACCTGTTTCCGCAACCCCCGAAATCTGTTCTTCGCTCCCGACGCTCGCGGCTATAGTCCCTGGACAACTGAGGTGCCTGGAAATAGAGCGCGGGACTCGGTTCCTTCTCTGGGAACACAGGGGCAAACGGGTCAGGAGCCCCACGCCGCGAGCAGCCATTGTCAGGGCAGCAGGAAGTAAACGCCAAAGGTCAGCGGGTTCTGAGCATGCGCGCCGAGAGACTGCGACAACGGGAAGCCCATTAGGCCAAATTAGGAAGGCACTATCGCGAAGAAAGCAAAATACGGAGGTCAGAATGGAAATCGCTGAGGTTTGCATATACTCATGTGATCTGAATTTAACTTTCTGTACGCCTCACTGAGCTCTGGCGAGGTGTTGCTACTCCATTATACAGAGTTTAACTTGTTACGCTTTATTCATATCTTGTTGAAGAGGAAGAGGAATGAGCCTCAGAAGTCAGATTCAAGTCAGACTATCAAAGCTATTGTTTTGTCCCAAAATAGGCACTTTTAAAATACCTAAATAAGTATTTTTTAAGTACTAAGTGCTACTAACTTTACTAGGTTTATATGACTATTGAGTTGTTCCTTTCACTAACTCAAAATTTAATTAGATTTCCCATACCTGTCTCCATTTGTTTCTAAGCAGATTTTTAGTAACTGAACTCTATTCCCGAACTCTACCTCACAACAGAGGAAAGTTTTCATTTTTCCTTATTTGTAAGTTATGTGTATATGCGCTGGTATGTAGTTTTGTACATGTGAGTGCAATGCCCAAAAGTGCCACAAGAGGGCATGAGCTCTCAGGGACTGGAGATACCAGGGACGGTGAAACAAACATGTGGTGCTGGGAAACAAACTCTGATCCCCTGCAAAAGTAGTGTGTCCGCTAACTCCTGAGCTGTCTTTCCAGACCCTCGATAGTATTGGTGTGCCAAATGTACTTTATCTGCTTTAAGACCTCAGTAGGCTGTTTCTACCCTGACCAAGGTAACATATAGAAGAATTGTTTGGGTTTACAGCTTCAGAGAGAGACCATAATGGCTGAGCAGAGTGGACAGGCATAGCTCCTGGAGCAGGATGCAGAGTCTTTTGGGATCTCAAAGCCCACCTCCAGGAACGCGTTTTCTCCAGCAAGGCCACGCCCCCTACACATTCCAAAACAACTCCACTAACTGGGACCAAATGTTCAAACATCTAAGCCTATGGGCGACATTCTCAGTCAAACAACTACATTTTGTTTTTATTGTTGTTTGTTTTGTTTTTGGTTTTGTTTTGTCTTGATATCTATCACCCATCCTAGTGCATGTGAGACAGTGTCTCTGGTTTTTGATTTGCATTTCCCTGATGGAGGCTGAGCATCTTTTAATGTTTAATTATCAGCCTTTGTGTATTCTCTCTGGGGAAAGGCCGATTTCTATACTTTACTGTAAAAATAAAATCAAAACACACAAGCAAAAAACTTGTTTTATCTTCCATTATGTAGCTGGAGTGTTTATTTGTGGGAGTGGGGGAGGGAATAGAGTTGGCCCTCTGCATTTAGGAGTTAGAATATTTGCCCATGAAGGTCAGGAATCAAGAATTTGTACATTAGGTAAGTTCTCTACATTGAACTGCATTTTCCCCCCCGAAGCATGCTTTATATATTCCCGGACATGAGACTCTTATATTTGATTTGCAAATATTTAATTTCATTCTGTGGTTCTTTTCACTTAAAAAAAAATTCATTACACGTGTCAGGGGCGCATGTAGAAGTTAGAGGACTATTTGCAAGAGTCTGTTCTTTTCTTCCACCACGTGGGTACCAGGGATTGAACTCAGATCACCAGGTTTGGCAGCAAATGCCTTTACCCACAAAGCCCTCCTACCCAGATCCTAGTTTTGCTTTCTTTATCATTTAATTTAATTTAATTTAATTTAATTTAATTTAATTTAATTTTTGTCCTTGTTTTGTTTTGTTTTTGAGATCAGGTCTCACTACGCAGCTCTGGCTATCCTGAAGCTCATCATGTAAATCAGTCTGGCCTGGAACTCACAGAGATCCACCTGCCTCTGCTTCCCAAGTGCTGGGATTAAAGGTAAGTACTACTATATCTAGCTTTCATTTTTGCTTTCTAAATGAGCAGACTGACGAAATTCTACAATATCACATCCCTGTAAAAAAAAAAAAAAAAAGCTTGTAAGATTTTCCATTCTTCCTGGGAAAAAGTTTACACTCATATCCCTGAATATCAGGAAACTCCTCAAACAGCTGACTCATCATAAAGTTTCACTCATCAAGAATGACGACTTTGTGAAATCTGCACCATGAGGTTCTCCTGCTTGTCATAGACAGACAGACAAACTGACTGACTGACTGACTGACTGACTGACTGACTGACTGACAGATTCATGGGTGGGTGGGCAAGTGGATGGACAGACAGATGGATGGACAGATAGACAGACTCACTAGCCTGGGCTTTTCCAAGGTAGATGTGAAGACTCATGTATTCCTGCTAGGTAGGGCGCCAACAGACTGAAGTTCCATTTAATCCAAGTCTGTCTTAGTGGCCCAATGGGTTTATTATGACGTACGGAGGTGGGTGAAAAGTCGCTTACAAGGAGAAAGTGAGCCCAAAGCAGTCACATCACCCAGAAGCCTCAGGCTAGACTAAATGATGAGTTCTCCATAGTCCCTCTTCGTCCAATCTTTACACATCACATACTCAAGGACCTCCTGAGACTCAAGGCCACATGCAGCACAGGCAATATTATATATTCCTGGGAGGAGGGGATAGAAAGGGGTGGCTGGAATCTCAGGTGAGTGTCTAATAACGCTTAAACCCCATCCTCTATGAGAGATGGCAACAGCCCTAATCTTGGGGTCTCTTATGAATAGTTACAGAAGACAGTGTCCTAAAACACACACACACACACACACACACACACACACACACACAGGTGTAAGTTCCTTTAAACACCAAAAATCTTCCATATAGCTTTCTGTGTACACTGCATCATGTCTACAGCACCCATGCATGTGGAGGTCAGAGTTCACCTTGGGGGACAGCCTCCTCTTCCACCTTGCTTGAGGTGGGAATCTCCCATCATCCACCACTGCTGTGTTTTGTAGAAGGGCAGCAGTGCTGGGGTGGGGAGGGAGCACCTGGCAGGGTCCATGCCTACGCATTCCCTCTGAGAAATCAATCCTGGAAAAGAGAGCTTTTCCTGTAATAGAGAGGCTTACTATAAAAGAGAGTTTATTGGGACCTGGAGAAGAGGGTAGAGGCAGAGGTAGGGGGGGACAGAGAAGGACTGGAGAAAGAGAGAGGAAAGAGGAAGAGAGAAAGAAGGGAAGAGGCTAGGTGGGGACACGTGAGGAGAAAGGGGGAAGAGTAGGAGATGGAGAGAAAGAAAATAGGGAGGAAGGGGAGGGGGAGAGAGGAGGAAGAAGAGGAGAGAGAAAGAGAGAGAGAGAGGGGGGAGGGAGGGAGGGACAGGGAGAGGCAGGGAGAGGGAGAGGGAGGAGGGAGCGGGAGGAAAGGAAGAGGGAAAGGGAGAAGGAGAGGGAGAGAGAGAGAGAGAGAGAGAGAGAGAGAGAGAGAGAGAGAGCCTGCCCTACATATTCACAGAGTCCTTCTGTCTTTGCTCCCTCCCCCCCCCCCATCTTCCCACAGGAGCACAGAGATTACAGATGTGTGAGCACTTTCAGCTTTTACCTGTTTCTAGGGCTGAAAACTCAAATTCCCAGGCTTGGGATATAGCTTGATAGAGCAGCACATGCTTGTCATGTGTGGTACACTGGGTTCCATTTCACACTAAGAAAGTAAGCAGGCAAATACATTAATTAATTAATAAAATAAATGTTCAAATTACATGATGAAATCATGAAAAGTTTTTAATTATGTGTTTGGGTTGCTTCATTATTCTAACATTGTGGTTATGGATTTTCTCCTGAATTTTTTTTTTTTTTTTTTTTTTTTTTTTTTTTTGGTTTTTCGAGACAGGGTTTCTCTGTGTAGTCCTGGCTGTCCTGGAACTCACACTGTAGACCAGGCTGGCCTCGAACTCAGAAATCCGCCTGCCTCTGCCTCCCAAGGGCTGGGATTAAAGGCGTGCGCCACCACCGCCCGGCTTCTCCTGAATTTTTAAACCTCCACTTGAAGTTATTAGCTTTAGATATCCATGTACAGGTCGAGCCACCAAACCCAAAAATCTGAATTCTGAAATAGTCTACATATGAAACTTTCAGGCCTTTGCTGTTGTTTCAGGATATTTAATCACCCTGTGAATCCCAAGACTGCGTAATTGACTAAAGAAAGAAACCCGTTTCTAGTTGTCCTGTGGCTCAGGTCTTAGCACACCCTTTAATCCCTCTAGCTGGAATACAGACACACACACCCTTAGCACACACCATTAATCCAAAGCAATGAAGGTAACGTTAATTTGTAGAGGAAGCACCCATATTTGAAAGTGATGTCCAATTGAGTGGCAGACAAAGTGACGAATCAGAGAAAGATTTGCCAGAGTAGGCTATGGCTAACTCTCACAAGTTAGAGAGAGGAAAGGGAAGCTACTTCAGAGAAAGCAGTGCATAGAGAGGAAGGAGGCAGTTTTCCTGGGAGGGTTTTACAGAGGCAAATTAAAGAGAGAACAAGCTAAACAGGTGAAGACAGAACGAGCCAGAGAACGAGGCGTCAGAAGATTAAAATAGATTGCCAAGGCTGGTTTGAGGCCAAGCAGAGCAATTCAAAGAGAAGCCAGATTGAACTGGTCGGCTAGGAGAGGGCTTTGAGCCAGGACAGTTGTATTAAACATCTGGCCAGAGCTCAGAATGGGCTAGAGAGGGTGAACGCATTCAGCAGTAAGTCTCAGAGGCTGAAAACATTCTAGACCTAGATTAGATTGTACAGAGGCTAGAAGCTTCCAGGCCTAGGCCCAGGTTAGCAGATGAAGGCAGTTACTACAGGAGAATAAAAGTTGCTAAGGTACTGTTACACCACAGGTGGGGAGGCAGATGTGGAATCTTGGTGAGTTATTGGAACCGGCATAGCAAAACCCAAAATGCCATTGCATCCATCTGCTGCTGGAATCAGGAGCCCCGGGATGTCATGGTGAACTTGATGTCAGTGTACCGAGCACCATGAAGCAAGTGTCTTGTCAGTGGATGTGGAACAGCCGCAGAGTTCCACACCTGACCTCCCGGGATGAGGCCCAGTCGGGATGCAGAGGCACTGAACATATCGTATGAAATAACTCTCAGGCTGTCTGCATGAGATGTACATAAACGGAATGAATTTTATACTTAGATTTGGGTCTCCTTAAATATCTCACATATGCAAGTTCTCCAAATATGAAAATAAATTAATGTCCCCAAGCATTTCAAGTAACAGACACCCAAACTGTACTACTAAAATTTTTTTAAAGTCATATTTTATTGTTCTTGGTGGGTTTATTAGAGAAACTGGAATTGTTTAAAATGGATATGGTGTGCTATGAAATAAAACTTATGAACTGTGTTTATCATCTGGCATAACACATGCCAAGCATAACATCTGGAGTGCACGTATGCATGCAATAACGATTAATGGAAACAGAGGCCATGATTTGAAAGGAGGGGTGTGTGAGAAGGTTTAGAGGGAGGGAAGGGAAGGGAAGGGAAAATGATGTAATTATAATCTCAAAAATTAATCTTTCAAAACTCCAATCTCGAGAGAGCACTGACTAATGGGGGGAGCGGGGCACAGAGCCCAGAGACTCCAGACAAACAGATGGTTTGTGTCCAGAGGAGATAATGGTGGGTGGTGAAGAATGATATGAGATTTCCAAGTAACACATGAGTTTAAATTAATGTATTCTCTGCTTCTAGAACTTTCCATTTAATATTTTCAGAGCAAGACCAACTATGGATCACTGGAACAAAAGAAACTGAAATCACAGGGAAGGAGGGACTATTGTGTGTCTGTCTGTCTGTCTGTCTGTCTGTCTCTCATCTGTGTGTATGTCTGTCTGTATCTGTCTGCCTGTCTATCTATCTATCATCTATCTTTCTATGTGTCTGTCTGTCTGTCTGCCATGTTTATTATTTATATATACACATCCAAATGAGACTGACACCCTTACCCCTCCGTATGGCATTTTCAGCACTTGTTGTCCATTTCCCGAGGTCTGGGCATGTCAAATTATTTATGGATCTCAAGCACAGCTTAACCAAGAGAAAGGGTAAAAAATCTGATCACTGTGGTAACACATACCAATTTCTGATAGGGCCACAGGGGGTCACTGTTGACATGGTGGTTTTATTTGTTCCCATCTGAAGCTGGGAGGCTTTGGCTATCCTGATAAAGATATTTTACTTTTCCTTTGATCTTATTATCGACAGTGCTGTATTGCGACTAACTGTGCCTGAAGATGTTATCGCATACCCCATTTCATGGAAACCAAACTTGAAAAAGACGAAGCAAAACGATCAAGGTTAAGTGAGTGTTCTAAACCAGGGTTGACTGAGTGTGTGACCACTATGCCTTCAGGGCGGTCACGATCCAGTTATTTCACCTTTACACACACACCCAATTATAATGCACACACTCATGATCTTTCGGTGCTAGACATAAGAGTAGAAAACAGTCTGGCCACCAACCGGAAAACACATTGCAGTTAGTAAGTAACTAATTATACTGGCAGATCATAGGTCTGAGCATTTTGTTTCACTGCTCTGTTAACAAGCCCCCAAACTGTATCACATTTCATCTGTCAAGGATGTCAACGTTATTTGACACCCATTTTTGTATTTTCTAAACCACCAGGGTTCAGAGAATTATTAGTGGAGCCTAATCCAGGTGGCTCAGTGGTAAAGAAATCCTGATGCTCTTGCAGAAGAGGGGCATTTAGTTCCAAGTAGGCACAAAAGGGGCTTCCGACCCTGCGAAAGCTCAGCCGTTGGGGTCCTGGTGCCCTCTTGTGGTCTTCACGCAGATCTGCAAGCAGGTGGTGCACAGACAACAATAGGCTATATTAGTTACTTCTCCTCACTGTGATAAAACACTGAGCAAAAACAACTTAAGGAAGACAGATCATCCCGACTGACAGTTGCAGAGGCTCGACGTTCACAATGGTGGGTAGGCATGGGGGCAGGAACTGGAAGCTGAGAGACTGCATCTCAGGCCCATACAGGAAATAGCAAATTGGAAGTGAGGTAAGGCTCTAACTCCCAAGCCTGTCCCCAGCGATGTACTTCCTTCAGCAAGGCTCCCATAAGAGATGTTCCAAAACCACCCCAGGCTGTACCACCAACTGGCGATTACACATTTAAATCCATGAGCTTGTGGAAGACATTTCTCTTTCAAACCATCACAAAAGCACACACAGATACACACAAAGGTTTTAAAAGAAACTCTGTTTTGGAGGGGAGTTGGTGTGTGTGTGTGTGTGTGTGTGTGAATTTTGATAGTAAGACACTGAGGGACATTAACATGTGAAAAACCCATGGATAATTATTCCCCTCATGTGTGTGTTTGGGGAGGGGTTTGCACACATTGGTGAGCACCCACATGTGGAAGCCAGAGGAGGACACCCTCCCCTTGTTCCCTTGAAATGGGCTGGACTCTCTCACTGACCCTGAAGGTCACTGTTTCAGCTAAGCATCTGGCCAGTGAGTTCCAGAGATCTGCCCTTCTTCATCCCTTGGCTCTGGGGTTACAGGCTCACACAGCATAGATTTTTAAATGAGCATTAGGGATTCAAATTCATATCTTGAAATTGTAAATATCTGAAATAATAAAATAATCGTATTAAGGTTTATTCTCTCAATGAGAAAACTGAAGCACGTGAAGATCAAATGACCCGTCTGAAGTAAACAGCTGTGGAAAGGAGGCTTCCAGCAGCTCTCAGATCCTGACCACTGCTCCTCCCAGGGCCAGGGGAAAGGTCTGTTCTGAGATGGGAGTGCTCACCCTAGAGGCTGGCTGGCTCAGCATCTTCCTGTGTTTCCTTCACTCCTCTGGACACTTTGCACTGACAAACGGGGTTCTACTTTGGTGATGAGACCCAGGTACATGCTAAGCATGCTGGCCTTCAATGGGAAGCCAACTTAAAATCACAGGAGAGCTTGCACTTACGCTGCCAAGTCTGTGAAAGGAACACACAGCCACTGGTAGGAAAGTACTCATCACATTCTTGCCACATTGAAAGTTTGTAGTGTCTTTTCTTTTTTACATTTTATTTCTTTAAGTTTGTATGCAAAGCCATGAGTTGCATCATGGCCTTTTTCATCATACTTAGGTGATTTCTCATTCATTTCCCTCCCCAGTGTGTGCTCCCTCCCCAGTGTGTGCTCCCTTCCCAGTGTGTGCTCCCTTCCCAGTGTGTGCTCCCTCCCCAGTGTGCTCCCTCCCCAGCATGTGCTACCTCCCCTGTGTGTTCCTCCCAGGTTGCTCCCCTCAGTGTGTGCTCCCTTCCCAGTGTGTGCTCCCTCCCCAGTGTGTGCTCCCTCCCGTGTGTGCTCCCTCCCCAGTGTGTGCTCCCTCCTCAGTGTGTGCTCCCTCCCCAGTGTGTGCTCCCCCTCTGTTCCCTTTCTTTCCCCAGTTAATCCTGGGGATTAAGTGTTTTGCTTTCTCATTAGAAGCAGTTCATTACCCTCCTCCCTGAAGATCTTCTCCCCCAACCACATCCCCTTTCTAGTGTTGTCTTTTGCACCATACACACACACACACACACACACACACACACACACACACACACACACACGTCAATGCACAGGGCAGTGCTGGGGCTCAAACTTAGGGTCCTCCTGTTTGTACCACCAGCACTTTCCTGGCCGAGCCGCCTCACCAGCCCCTCCCTCACAGTTTAGCGCAGCTATTTTAAGCATGCTCGTTTAAGTTCAGCTATTTCTCTTTGCTGTATGGTATCTGCTTAAGAAGGCTCACGAAAGGCTCAAGGATATTAAAGCCCCTTTATTCCCCTTAGCTAATCCATGGTGTGAAACAGTAATCGCCCACTGGAGGTCCCTGAGACACCAAAGTGATCTTAACCCTGACCTTTCAGGATGTCTCCAGTGCCTCTGCAAAGGATGTCAAACGCTGAACACTCCTTAGTTGGGTATTTCCTTAAAATGTCCTGCTGCTTATCAGTCTCACAAGTTTTTCCAAGAACTCAAGGGAGATTTGCAGTGGGATAATCCACTTCACAGGGTAAAAACGAAACCCCACAGACCTCGTGATGCAATAAAGAGAATGTAATAGAGGAGGCTCTGAAGGAAACCGGAAGATTGGGTATCTTAAAGAGAAAAACCACACTGATACAGCTTTGGCCCGCTGAATCGCTGACCCGGTTTCTCCACGCACAGAGCTGGGGTTTCTGTTAGTAACTCTTGCCCTGATGTGTTGAAAGGAAAACCAACCACCATCAATCCACTGTGTTCCTGCATGGGAGGGGCCGAATGGCTTCTCGACGTGACGTTTTAAAGCTATAAAATCTACTTTTAAATATTTCACATTGAAACGGCAAGCACGCCTAGGAAAGAAGCGTCTAGAGCCAGAAGGAAGAAACCACTTTCCCACAGCACAGCGCAGGGCCAGGGCAAGGCGAGCAGATATCCACATCTGCATCTCTGTGTGTAGGATTCAACACGGGAAGCTATGTTTTCCAGATGTTTCACCTGCACAGGATGGGGTGGGATGAGGTATCTGGAAAGCTAGGTGTTTGGCTAGACTCTTTCCCAGCGTTTAGTGGGAATTCAACAGAGGAACATCTTACTACATCATTCTGTTACAGTGGTGATTGCTGGGATTCCTGGGTCCCAAAGGCTGGCCTCTACTATTTTCTGACTCTCTGTTTCTGTCTCTGTCTCTGTCTCTGTCTCTGTCTCTGTCTGTCCATCTGTCTGTCTGTCTCTCTCTCTCCCTCTCTCTTTCTCTGTTTCTCTCTCTCCCTCCCTCCCTCCCTCCCTCCCTCTCCTCCCTCTCTTTTCCTTTCTCCTTTCCCTCCTCCCCCCTTTCTTTCTCTGCGCATGTGTGCAGCCTGTGTGCATTTGGCACACACACTGGCCACCACCCGACACCAAGTGTCTTTCTTTATGGCTCTCCACTGTGCTCTAGGACACAAGGACTCTCAATGAACCTGGACCTTGCCTATTTTGTCTAAACCATTGGCTGGTCAGCAAGGCCCCAGGATCTACCCATGTTCTCCATTGTCCTAGGGTCTATAGGCACCTACCACTTCATGCAGATTTTGTATGAGTTCTGGGACTCCAAACTCAGATTCTCTCTCTCACACACACACACACACCACACACACACACACACACACACACACCACACCTGACCCATTGAGCCCTCACCCCAGCCCCCAATTCTGTTGTTTGCTAGTATAACATGGCAGTGTGGGGGAAGGGATGCCCCCAGTGGGTCCATGCCAAGGAGAGGCATCCCTTTTCCTGAGAGACCAGACACACAACATTGGGAGGGGAGTTAAGGGGGTAGTAGAGGCAGAGAAAAGCAGAGAGAGGGAGAGAATAGAGAAGCAGAGGGTGACCATGACCACATGGAGAGAGGGGGAGGGGGAAGAGAGCACAAGAGAGGAGAGAGAGAGAGAGAGAGAGAGAGAGAGAGAGAGAGAGAGAGAGAGAGAGGCTGAGCAGCTCTTTTTATAGTAGGCCAGGCCTACCTGGCTGTTGCCAGGTAATGGTGAGGAAGAACATACCTGGCTGTTGCCAGGTAATTGTGGGTGGAGCTTAGACAGAACTCTAACAGGGAGTCTAGCTGTTTGCAGTGCCCCCACCCCGACCCCCACCCCACCCCCCACCCTGGCCTTGGTTTAATCATATATAAAATGAAGTTACTGAATTAAGTCACCTCTGGGCCTTTGCCTCCTGTGGGGTTCTCGCAGTGCCACGTCAAGTAGTAATGGGAATGACACAGGCCTCTCCGTGCAGTGACCTTTGACCAGGTCTTTTTCATCTCCAAACACTGTCTCAGAAAACCCTGTGACCTCAGGAAGCTCAAGCACACACGTCTCACGGGACATGTGTCTCATGCTGTAGCCTCGCACATTCTCCCTATCCCCCGGGCCAGCTGTAGGCCATTGAGTTTTGTGCACGGTTGTCCCCAACAATGGACGCGGTCACAAGCTTACAGCTCATACTCAACTCCTCATTGTGTGCAGGAATGGATGGGCAAGCTGCTTTGAAAATGGCACTGGGGAAGTTGGGCTCAGGCACAATTTCGATGTTTGAGAGGCAGAGAGAGACAGGATAAGGAGTTTGAAACCGGTCTGGTCTCTGTATTGAACTCTAGGTGAGGCAGAGCTACCAGTCCAGAACCCACCTCTCTGTCTTGGTCTTCGTGGATCTCTTTCACATGTGTGGATATTTTGCCTTCACAAATAGCTGTGCGCCACATTAGCCTGGGGCTAGAAGAAGGTGTTTGTTTCCCTGGGACTGGAGTCACAGCCGATTATGAGTTGCTGTGTAGTTTCTGGGAACTGAACTCTGGTCCTCTGCAGAAGCACCCAGTGCTCTTACCCCTGAGCCATCTCTCCAGCCCTAGACCCTGTCTCCAAATAAAACAAAAATAAATAAAATAGCATACTTGAAATTCTTACTTGCAAAGTTGATTTTATTCATTTTAATACTTTTATTATATTTCTTTGTGTGTGATATGTGTGTATATGTTTGTGTGCGTGTACTTTTGTGTGTGTATGTGTATGCATGTGTGCGTGTTTGTATGTATGTATGTGTGTGTACGCGCGAGGGCGCGTACTATAGCACTCTTCTGGTGGCCAAAGAAAAATGTACAGTTGTCTGCTCTCCCCTTCTATTATGTGAGTCCCCGAAATTGAATTCAGGTCTCCAGGCACAGTGGCAAGTGCCACTACCCGCTAGGCTATCTTACCAGCCCAGCAAGGTTAATTTTAGAAGCTATAACTAGGATTGTAGATAACGAAATGCTAATGTATGTGCATAGTAAAGAAAATCCGAATGAAGCTGATGAAGACAGTGAGGGTGGGTTTTGCTGGCCGCATCACAAGGGCTGGGAGTCCATCAGCATCATCGTTTTCATTTTCCAGAATGTCTCAAAACCACGAACTGTTTTGTAATCAGATTTATATTTCCAAGAAAACATGAACGTAGGGTGCGCTCCCCCGACTTAGTGAAGCCCTCCTCCCATTTTCAGCATTTGTAGAGTGTGTTAAGTCACCTCAAACACCTTTGCTTACGTTGAGGACCTGTCCACATCAATTCATAAGAAAACTGAACCTTGGAGGGAAATAATGAATCGCACCTGGGAGTGAGGGGGTGGGGGAGGGAACCTCAGAAATGTCCTCACCTTTAATTAACTGGAGCCAGAGAGGTGCATCTAATTCAGCCCTGCCCGACATGTATGCCCTGTAACTGTGCGCATTGACTCCTGGCTAGGCGGTTGGTACTGGGTGGAGCAGATCAACAGGAACTTCCATGAGGTCTCAAGCAGCTGGAAAGGGAGGATGACCTGCTGTGATTGACAGCAAGCGTGTGCACAGATGTTAGAGGGAGAGCAAGCGTGTCTTCCTGCTCTGCAGCAGTCACGCGTGACTCCTTCACACGGACTCAAAGCCCAGGGGGGCCTCGCACCTGCTGGAGTCCAGGACGGTCCGTTCGTTTCCTCAGTGGCTACATCATTTCGAGATCAGTAAACACCGGTTAGGACAGTGGCTTTGTGTGTTATCTGAGCACTCTCGGACACTTAGTCCTGCTAAATTTATACTACCCAAAGATAAAACAGGTTAGCACGTTATTGTAGTATTAATATGCTAATTATATGCTTATTAATAACTAACCAGTAAGTGAAAGAGTTTTCCCTTTCAAAAGTTCCATATGAATGTGTGTAGAATTGATTTCACTTTCCTCCTGCTGTTAGAACTGATATTAGAAACAGAAAAAAAAAAAA